>JAWNPO010000298.1:0-168815 GCA_035047525.1 Drosophila quinaria | reverse complement strand
GAGCGCATGTGCGCTTTGGAAAAATATCACTGCTGCTGTTGTTATTGTTGGTGGCACGAGGAGCGCATGTGCGCTTTGAAAAAAATATCACTGCTGCTGTTGCTATTGTTGTTGGTTTCTGGGTTTGCTAATCGTAAATCTCCGATTTGCCAGTGCCGATGTCGTTGCTACCAAGCTCGTCAGAAAAGTGAAGTCGGTTGGCGTGGCGGAAATTCCACCATGTTTTCTCATAGGCCCACCTTGGTGAACGATCACGCCCCAGTTCGTTGTTCCTGAGAACCAGATGAACGAACGAAAAGGTCTTCGTGATCTTCTGGTTCAACGGCGTTGCCAATTGATCCATGTTCCCAGCTGATCCCTTTCTGGTCACACCAGCGTTGCCAACGTTGATATTGGCAAATACTATGTGCGTAGCGAGGACAGCAGAATGCTGCCTCACACCGTCTGTTCGTATTTAGGTTCGTCTTCGGATTGCACGCAGATCGAGTTTGTTTTAGATTTTGGCTCAAGCCCCCTTAAACGCCCACAAATTCAGATATATCTTGGTTATAGAGACGATTTAAAAGATAGACATTCCTAATAAGGCATAGACGAAGAAACCATTATTTCCACATTTGCTGAAGATTTCATCGCGATCGGATAATAAATAGCCAAGTGATATCAAGCAATTAAAATCTCCTTTATTGCCTTGTCTTATCAGCAACAATAACAACAACAACAATCACAACTAGAGATAACAATTGCATCTGGCTTACACTCTAGTAAGAATGAAATCTATCGTAAGACCATCGCTCTACGTAGGCAGGCAGTGGCGCGATGTGCAGAGCGTCGGAACTCTGAGTTCGGGTCTCGGGTTCGAACTCTAGGACAGACAAATTTTTTTTTTTGTTAATATATTTTATATTCAATTAATTTGTTAGTATATGATCGGCATCCTTTTTTTAAATGCTATTCAATTTTAAAAGGGTGTTGGCAGAGTTCCTAACCGTAAAATATAGAGTCGCTGAAGTCTTAACATATTTGTATTTTGGCCACGTCCGCCCATGGGCTTTGGTGGCCTAAGGTGCTAAATTCCCGTCAATCGGGATCGTCGGGTTAAAATATATTAAATACTTGTAGCGACTTATATTATTTTTTGCAGGGTTTGCTTTTGCATAGTAAGTACGTGGTCTCCGACAGTCGAGTATGCTCGACTGTAGCACCGTCGACTAGTTTTAACTTAACAATAGATACATGCTGAATATGTGCATGTACGTCATAAAAAAATAATAACAATTATTTTAGTGTACGAATATACAAATTTTTGTTTATGTAATCTGCGAGATGTTTTTAATTAAAAATCGTTTTTTTTTTTAGAAATACCAATAACATTTTTATTGTTTATTTTGCATGTATAGAATTGTTAACTTCATATAACTTAAAGATAAGATATACATGGTATATAATAATTTATTGATTGAAAATTTTCTCGATTCCCGCAAGCAAATTGTTCAATTTGTTGTAGTTTTTTTTATTGTTTTTTATTTTTATTTGCATTATTATTTGGTTACTCAACCTTCTTACCTTCAATTATTAATTTATTTTACATTACGATTAATAACTGACAATAACAAGTATTTTAAATCTTTAATCATTGTAACTTGCTTATGTAACCATACATTTTATATATAATTCAAACTGGAATTTGAATAACAAAGTTTATTTAATTTTTGAGCCATTTTTTTTTAAATTTAACAATCTTTCAGTTGATTTTGGCCCAATTCGTGCAAACTTCATATGGAGAGTTAGTTACCTTTTGGGCTTTAAATACTAGGATGTCTAATATATACAAGGATATAAATCTGGGACAAAACTATATATACATATAGCTAAGCACACAAATATAATAATGTTCAATTTACCCAATTAATATTAAGAGGAGAAACTGATATCAATTCTTTTTGTATTAAAACAAAAAAAAAATTTGCTTCAATCATATGTAAATGTTTTATTGCAATTTAATCAGTCTCGTACGCAAAATAGAAAAATATTTCTGGCTTTTCTGGCAATTTTGTAATATAAATACGTATAATAAAAATTAAGTTATTAATTATATCTTATAAAAAAAACCTCTTTACGAGGTAAAAGTCTAGTGACGAAAACAGTTATATGCCCCAAAATTTCTGATATCCAATTTTGTGACGAATAATATTAAGTTTGACATAAAAATTATTTTAAAAAAAATTTTGGCACTCGGCACATTGCGCCAAAATGTCTCAATTCTTCATACCAAAAAAAAACTCAATGTTTTGCGCAGTGCCGAATGCAAAAATTTTTTTTAAAATAATTTTTATGTCAAACTTAATATTATTCGTCACAAAATTGGATATCAGAAATTTTGGGGCATATAACTGTTTTCGTCACTAGACTTTTACCTCGTAAAGAGGTTTTTTTTATAAGATATCAGAAATTTTTGAATAAGATATCAGAAATTTTGAAATTTCGTTCTATCAACTTTGTTTATTTTTTGTACAAGCTAAAACAAACTGTCTGCCAACACTGGTTCCCTTAAAACACACATGCCAAGCGCAAAAAGCTAGTAGCACTCTCAAACTCTGGCTGCTATGACACTTTGCTGCTGCTGTATGCATGCTACTGCATATGTACATGCAGAAGTGTAAAGGTAAAAGGTATATTCAGTTAACAGGTAATATCTTGCCCAAACGAAATTTGACGGCTATGTGTTATATGTCAAAAAGCGAACTTCCCTAACTCGAATCACCATTATCCAAAGAAAAGGTTCGAATTAGGGAAATATTCGAGTTATAAAGTTCTTTTTCCTAAGATTATTAATTTTACTGCCACTCATTTAATTCGAGTTACAGAGAAATTCGAGTTAGAGAAGTTCGAGTTAGGAAAGTTCAACTGTTTTTAAAACTTATTTGAAACGTAGATTTTTCTTAAATCGCCGAAATGTGGGAAAAAAAACCTTATTTCACCTGAAGCTTTTTACCTGTGTTTTAAGCAAAAAAGCTTAAAGCCCTTCAAAATATATAAAAATTTTACACACTACAATACACACAAACATATTGAAAGCTAAAAAAAATCGTTAGCGTCGTTTTCTCAAAAACCGCCAAAATCTGGGACAAAATATCTTATTTCACCTGTTGATTTTTACCTATGCACTTTAGAAAAAAAGTTTAAAGGTTTGCCTAAAGCCCTTCAAAATACCTTTCCAACGATACATAGATCACGTCTGCAGCTCATATCGTTTGGATGCTATTAATTTTAACGGTTTTTAGCGATTTCCCGCTAAACTAACTTTTTTTCGAAAAAGTCGTAGAACAAACGTTTCTAGATTTTTGATCGGGAACAAGTCCTCATTCAAACTTTTAAGCTAAATCAACGCTTTGATACTAACAAACAGACAAACAGACAAACAAACAGACTGACTTTTCATCTCGTTTTGAGAAGGGCACCAAAATTTCAAAATTAATTATCTTTCGAACCAGTTGTCCGATTTCGATGATCAAGGTGTCATTCGACGCGTATTTTTAATGAAAATTGTAAAAAATTCAAAAAGGCTCCAACGGCCCCATTAGCTCCAATAATTTAAATTTTTCCCCTCCCACTTACACCTGTTTATCTCACGAACCAGGTGAGTTTCTAAAAGTCTTAGTATGCACATTTGTAAGTTAAGTTAATACCTTTCGATCGGTATATAACTCGACCTGATCGGACAGTCATAGCAAATTTTCCATTCTTCCTGTGTATATATGCTAGTCGCCTTCGCACCCTTCGTGCTGCTTTCGTCTTTAGCGCGGACTGCCCTCATTCAAACATTTAAGCTAAATCAACGATTTGATCCAAACAAACAAACAAACAAACAAACAGACTGACTTTTCATCTCATTTTCGGAAGGCCCCTAAAAATTTCAAAATTAATTATCTTTCGAACTAGTTGTCCGATTTCGATGATCGAGGTGTCATTCGACGCATATTTTTAATGAAAATTGTAAAAAAATTCAAAGAAAATTCAAAAAGGCTCCAACGACCCAATTAGCTCCAATAATTTAAATTTTTCCCCTCCCACTTACACCTGTTTATCTCACGAACCAGGTGAGTTTCCAAAAGTCTTAGTATGCACATTTGTAAGTTAGGTTAATACCTTTCGATCGGTATATAACTCGACCTGATCGGACAGTCATAGCAAATTTTCCATTCTTTCTGTGTATATATGCTAGTCGCCTTCGCACCCTTCGTGCTGCTTTCGTCACTAGCGCGGACTGCCGTCCGCAGTGATTAAAAGACGCCGCTCGTATTAGCTCCCGACATAGTATACATATGTATGCACATAGCATACTTATGTATATATTCGGAAGCCAGAGAACACCACGTGGATGCCATCACACAAGTGCAACTGGGTCATAAATCATATATCCATCGAGTCGATTTGAAATGTTTAATCAATTTTTTTTGCTCATTTAGCAAATCAAAGCCTGGCTTGACTTTATTGCTTATTTTTACGTCTACTTCCTTAGAATTTTAAGTTTTCTTTCTTTCTTTACATTTCTAGTTAAAGATTTGCTAGATATTTTATCTGTCAACCACTTACAATTTTTTCTTATTAATATTAAAATAAACTGACTAAGCAAATGCGTCCTGTGATCATAACATGTATTCGAAGGGGAAAACCAATCAGAATATACATCTATCTTTTCGGTAGACAAAATGCAATTTTGCATGATATTCTTCTTTAATTTAAACATATGCGGCTTTTTATCAATAAATTTCTTAAAAATTCCAAAGTAAATTTTTATTAGATTAAAAAAATAATCTGATGGAGCCTTAAGCATTAAGTTTTGGTTTACATAGCCAAAATTTTTATTTAAAATATGAAATTCAGAAGAGCAATCAACTTCTTCGGTCGATTTCACAAGTCCGGCACATATTTCACAGTTATTCTTTTGAAGTAACTTATGTAATAAGTACCCAGCATAATACCGCAGAGCATTATCATTAGAAGCATCTTCAATACTTAAAATTTTAGTTCTAATTCTGTGTCCTCATCGGACGAAATCGGTTCATCGAGATACACATTATTACCCTCAGTAGATTTTGATATGTTTGAAGCTTCTTCAATAATATTGCACAACATCGTATCTTCATCGGGTGCACAGTTCCCAGATACTGACGTTGAAGTCAAAATTTTCATTGACAGCATCTTAGACAAAATAATATTAAATTCAAACATGGACGGGTTGGTGTTTGTAGCACCTCTAGCTCTTATTAAATAGAATAAGTTCTCCAAAGGGTCTTGGTTAAGCCTTGAGGTACAAATAAAGGAGACTTGTAAGCTCTCACTCCACACAGTATCCGCTAAAGAAAGGATTGATGAAATGGTAAGAATCATACCATAAATACAATGCACTTCTTGTGGATAAATAAATTTTGTAAAATATTCTTTCATTTCCAATAATGTATCTTTAACAACATTGTTTTGTTGCAATGCACTCCTATATGGATTTTTATCGAACAAAACATGACTATTTAAGCAGTCAAATAGCCTGTTAATTTTTTCAATAAAAGTGGCCATGGCTAAAGCACTTTCCTTGCAATGTGAAAAGCCACCAGAATTTATTACGGTTCGCAACGCCGCAGCGACACTATGACTAAACACCTGAGTGGCATATTTCACTTTCATTTTCTCAAAGCAATTGGGAGATACATGCTTTGAGGTCAATTTGGGACATAAACGAGTGGAATTTTTACTATCAATATCAAACAATTCCCTTATAATTTTCCATGAAATAACTCCATCTGGCGTAGTAAGATCACGTTTTAAAATTATATTTCTAACGGATTTAATTAGATGTGGAGCATCAAAAAGTGCAAATATTTGCTTACCGTTTACGGAAAAACTTGGTGTATTTGATTCCAAATTGAGTCCGATCTGGAAGTATGGACTACAAGTCTATGGGATCACTGCCAAAACACATTTAAATAAGATTCGCGTGGCTCAGAGCAAAATCCTTCGTAGAATGTGCAATGCTCCCTGGTACATGCGTACTAGGGACATTGAAAGAGATCTTGGAGTTCCCAAGGTTGGCGATGTGATCCAAACTCAGGCCGAAAAATACAGAGAGAGGTTAGCCTCGCACCCAAATGCACTCGCTCGACGACTTACGCGATACAAAGGAAAAAGAAGGCTAAAAAGACACCACCCACAGGATCTGCCTAACAGAGTCCTGTCATAGGTGAAACTGATGTAAAAATGTACTATAAAATTTAATGTTAATAATTGTATATCTCACTGTAATTCTTGTAGTCACCATTTTTAATTGTCTTTGATGTAAAACTAGCTTAAGCTGCCATATGGTAGCAGAATACTTGTTGTTGGAATATACAAAGATTTAATAAAAATTACCGATTTTGAAAAAGAGGAAAAAAAAAAAAAAAGTTGTATTTGATTGAACACCCCATCTCCTAAAAACTGCTCTATTGTTCGAGCCCTGGTCGCATACAACCGCTCTGACATTAAGCCCTATAGATTGTGCGAATCCAATATTGGTTTCCAATTGACTCATTAGAGCCTCATGTTTTACACCGTTGGCAGTGACGGTGTAACTCAAAACATATTTCCAATTCTCATACAATCCTCTCACCATAAATACACACACTTGCTGTCCCAAAAGCTGTGTCGTCTTAGTGCCATTGTTTTCGAAGCCCTCGATTTCGTCAAGAGATGAATTATATTGAAGGCCGGGTTTGATTTTAATTTCATCAAATACTAAAACTGCCTCTTTTCCCAAATTACTCATTTTATCAACAATTTGTTTCAAATTTTCAAGTAAGATGGGATTGAAACCAGGCTTCATATTTTTCAAAATCGCCCATCTCGAGATTGTACTAATTGAAGGAAGTTTCAATTTAAAAACATCTCGAAGATATACATATGTTCTTGCTGAATAAAAAGAAATGTTTTGCGTAATTTGTTTTTCAGCTGTATTGTAGATATTTTTCTTTTTCAGAAGCAATTTGCATAAAACTTTTGCTTCATCAGAAATATGAGTCATATTTGATATTATTGAAAGGTCATTATTTAAATTTCTATGTTGTCTAAACTTTCTGAGAACCTTTCGGCTCAAATGAGTTCTTTTTAAAGCAAAGAACCTCTGTCTTAGCTTTTCAAAACTTTTTTTTTTTTCATTTAATTCGGTTAAAGTTGTAAAATATTTTTTCATGTAATAGGCCTCATTTTGCTGCATTTTGAGACAATTTGCACAAAACTCACTATTTAAATTTGATGGATTTGAATCCAACAAGCAACTGTGGCTTGTCAGATCTTTCCATGTCTGAGCCATCTGATTATTTTTAAATGTTAGGAGTTCATCTAAAAAGTCTTCATCATTGCAAGACTGCCCAAGCTCCAGTGGGATGGATTCGTCATCATTGGAAGACTGCCAAAGCATTCCACTAGAGCTTGGGCATTCGTCATCAATGCAAGGCTGCGCATTCTCTTGACGAGTGTCAGAGGGTACTTCGGACAATTTGGCCCTTTTATAAACATTATTATATGGGTCATGGCTAACAGCATTAGACAATGTCAAAGGAATTTCGCATAAATGTCTAGTGGGAACAGCGTCAGCCTTGAGTCTTTTTTTCCCTAAATATTTGCTTTCAAAATGCCGATCACAAATAAAAGTACTCTTTCTTTTAAATTTTCCATCTAATTTACAATTCATAATCCATTTATTAAAATGGAAATCATTAGACGGAAAAGAAAACAGTCTAACTGGGAAATCTTTAGAGCTATTTCTATAGCTCCGAAGGCATGAACTAATAATGCACCTGTGGCCATTTAATTTACTTAAGTTCTTTGAAGTCATTTTTTTTTTCTATTCTTATTAATATTGAAAGTTAAATCAAGTCTTAATGAAGAATTCTAACAAAAAGTCTAATCAAAAATCGAAAATATCAAAGTTTAGTTTGAGAAACTTTAAGCCCCTTACAATCAAATGTAATTATAATTGTAGGTTCACAATTCTTTTCAATACAATATCGTTGCTGTAGCAAAATTAAGCTTTCAATTAACTTTGCCAATTCGCTATCTCCTCTCATTAAAAGTTTCGCACGCTTTTCTCTAGCTCACATATGTACAATACATATGTACATTCATATCTGTACATGCGTACATACATATGTATGTATGTATGCACTTGTTCCGAAACTGCTTAAAGCGAGCGTAATTAGCTACATACATATGTATGTTAAAAATGCAAAGGCAACAAATTATTTTGTCCTAACACCTACTAAAATAAAACAAAAATATTAAACTTAAGCTTTATTGAATGTTCATAAATATGCTAGTCCATTGGGCAGTTACACACATTGGCCTACATACATTAAATAAAAATTGTTTTCAAAGCAAAGGTAGGTCGTGCACGTTGGTATACATGTGTGCAAAAATCTAATGTACACGCGTGGAAAGATATCAGTGTGTGTGTGTACAAAGGGAATGAGAAAGAAGGAAGCTTGCATAAAAGCAGCGCGCGTCGAGAAATCATACAGAATCACAATATTCGTCTCCCATCCTCTTTGCGCATACGAACCCAGATGTAGCCAGACAGAGATAGCAAGCAAGAGAAATATTTGTATGTGTGCATCTTACAATAAATGTGCGCATATGTATGGGTTGCTTGTGCTTTCCCTGTGGTTCGTCTGGTGGTGAGGTACCAGCTAGTTCTAGCTCCGGTACGCATCACTGGCAGCTAGCACGAGAGTTAGTTTCAAGTAATGCAGAGGGCGCTAGGCAAATTATACAAAGACCTAACTCCGCTATGCATCACCCATCGCTAGCTGTGTCGTTAGCTTTAGGTAATGCAGAGGACGCTAGGCGAGTAAACGAAAAACGGAATAATTGCGAAAGCAAGAGAAGCGACAAAGGCAACGAAAATACACGAAGAGGGATTTATGTTCGGTATTTTTTCTGTCTTGACAGCTTGCTTGTGCACGTTTTACTCGGCGCGTTTTATTTCAGTTTTTCGGTGAAGTGCGAAAATCATAAGACGTGGCGCTTGTAAAATTAAACAAATTTGTGTAAGTATTGTTTTATAAAACATAATTATGTACAAATAATGTGATTCTAATATTTTTTTAAATTATATTTTCAAGTGGAAGAAATGGCCTTGCAATATGTAAGTATACAGAATAATACAATTTATCTATAATTTATACCCAACTAAATTATAATTTTTTCATTACAGAAGCTACTTCTAACTATGAGTTTAGGCCATGAACGAGACTGAAAAGGAATACAAAAAAAATTAGGCCAAAAATATATATGCATGTATGTGTAATGCAAAAATTCGTTAGAAAAATACATGGTCCGGTGCTCTAAGTGAGACTAGCACTCATCCCCAGTTGCTTAGTCAATTCCCTAGGCTTGCACCAGTTACCACGATCTAACGACGCCTCGCTTACCATGGAGCTAGGTCAGGGTTAGCTACGGGTAATGCTACGGCGTACCGCTCGGTACATTAAGCGGACATGTAGAGCAAAAATTCGTTAGAAATTTACATGTTTCGGTGTTCTAAGTGAGACTAGTCCTCATTACCAGCTTCTTAGTCAATTCCCTAGGCTGTCGCTAACCACCCGAACAGCAGGGTTGTAAAGGGAATTTGCAGCGACGCTTTGCTTATTTGTTGATGCAAATAACATTTTATATGTAAGCTCGTATACCCTTTACAGGTTAAATTTTTAATATTGAATTTTCAAGTTAAATAAAATATTTTTGAATGTAAAACATATCGTTGCGTTTATTTGATCATCAACCTTAATGAATTTATAAAATTTAAATGTATTTTTTTTTAATAATATATTGTGGGAAAAATGTTTTAAAGGTAGAGGGTATTTCATAGCTTACATATAAAATGTTATTTGCATCAACAAATAAGCAAAGCGTCGCTGCAAATTCCCTTTACAACCCTGCTGTTCGGGTGGTTAGCGACAGCCTAGGGAATTGACTAAGAAGCTGGTAATGAGGACTAGTCTCACTTAGAACACCGAAACATGTAAATTTCTAACGAATTTTTGCTCTACATGTCCGCTTAATGTACCGAGCGGTACGCCGTAGCATTACCCGTAGCTAACCCTGACCTAGCTCCATGGTAAGCGAGGCGTCGTTAGATCGAGGTAACTGGTGCAAGCCTAGGGAATTGACTAAGCAACTGGGGATGAGTGCTAGTCTCACTTAGAGCACCGGACCATGTATTTTTCTAACGAATTTTTGCATTACACATACATGCATATATATTTTTGGCCTAATTTTTTTTGTATTCCTTTTCAGTCTCGTTCATGGCCTAAACTCATAGTTAGAAGTAGCTTCTGTAATGAAAAAATTATAATTTAGTTGGGTATAAATTATAGATAAATTGTATTATTCTGTATACTTACATATTGCAAGGCCATTTCTTCCACTTGAAAATATAATTTAAAAAAATATTAGAATCACATTATTTGTACATAATAATATGTTTTGATAATAACAATACTTACACAAATTTGTTTAATTTTACAAGCGCCACGTCTTATGATTTTCGCACTTCACCGAAAAAACTGAAAAAAAACGCGCCGAGTAAAACGTGCACAAGCAAGCTGTCAAGACAGAAAAAAATACCGAACATAAATCCCTCTTCGTGTATTTTCGTTGCCTTTGTCGCTCTCTTGCTTTCGCAATTATTCCGTTTTTCGTTTACTCGCCTAGCGTCCTCTGCATTACCTAAAGCTAACGACACAGCTAGCGATGGGTGATGCATAGCGGAGTTAGGTCTTTGTATAATTTGCCTAGCGCCCTCTGCATTACTTGAAACTAACTCTCGTGCTAGCTGCCAGTGATGCGTACCGGAGCTAGAACTAGCTGGTACCTCACCACCGGACGAACCACAGGGAAAGCACAAGCAACCCATACATATGCGCTCATTTATTGTAAGATGCACACATACAAATATTTCTCTTGCTTGCTATCTCTGTCTGGCTACATCTGGGTTCGTATGCGCAAAGAGGATGGGAGACGAATATTGTGATTCTGTATGATTTCTCGACGCGCGCTGCTTTTATGCAAGCTTCCTTCTTTCTCATTCCCTTTGTACACACACACACTGATATCTTTCCACGCGTGTACATTAGATTTTTGCACACATGTATACCAACGTGCACGACCTACCTTTGCTTTGAAAACAATTTTTTTATTTAATGTATGTAGGCCAATGTGTGTAACTGCCCAATGGACTAGCATATTTATGAACATTCAATAAAGCTTAAGTTTAATATTTTTGTTTTATTTTAGTAGGTGTTAGGACAAAATAATTTGTTGCCTTTGCATTTTTAACATACATATGTATGTAGCTAATTACGCTCGCTTTAAGCAGTTTCGGAACAAGTGCATACATACATACATATGTATGTACGCATGTACAGATATGAATGTACATATGTATTGTACATATGTGAGCTAGAGAAAAGCGTGCGAAACTTTTAATGAGAGGGAGATAGCGAATTGGCAAAGTTAATTGAAAGCTTAATTTTGCTACAGCAACGATATTGTATTGAAAAGAATTGTGAACCTACAATTATAATTACATTTGATTGTAAGGGGCTTAAAGTTTCTCAAACTAAACTTTGATATTTTCGATTTTTGATTAGACTTTTTGTTAGAATTCTTCATTAAGACTTGATTTAACTTTCAATATTAATAAGAATAGAAAAAAATGACTTCAAAGAACTTAAGTAAATTAAATGGCCACAGGTGCATTATTAGTTCATGCCTTCGGAGCTATAGAAATAAAGCTCTAAAGATTTCCCAGTTAGACTGTTTTCTTTTCCGTCTAATGATTTCCATTTTAATAAATGGATTATGAATTGTAAATTAGATGGAAAATTTAAAAGAAAGAGTACTTTTATTTGTGATCGGGCATTTTGAAAGCAAATATTTAGGGAAAAAAGACTCAAGGCTGACGCTGTTCCCACTAGACATTTATGCGAAATTCCTTTGACATTGTCTAATGCTGTTAGCCATGACCCATATAATAATGTTTATAAAAGGGCCAAATTGTCCGAAGTACCCTCTGACACTCGTCAAGAGAATGCGCAGCCTTGCATTGATGACGAATGCCCAAGCTCTAGTGGAATGCTTTGGCAGTCTTCCAATGATGACGAATCCATCCCACTGGAGCTTGGGCAGTCTTGCAATGATGAAGACTTTTTAGATGAACTCCTAACATTTAAAAATAATCAGATGGCTCAGACATGGAAAGATCTGACAAGCCACAGTTGCTTGTTGGATTCAAATCCATCAAATTTAAATAGTGAGTTTTGTGCAAATTGTCTCAAAATGCAGCAAAATGAGGCCTATTACATGAAAAAATATTTTACAACTTTAACCGAATTAAATGAAAAAAAAAAAAAAGTTTTGAAAAGCTAAGACAGAGGTTCTTTGCTTTAAAAAGAACTCATTTGAGCCGAAAGGTTCTCAGAAAGTTTAGACAACATAGAAAATTTAAATAATGACCTTTCAATAATATCAAATATGACTCATATTTCTGATGAAGCAAAAGTTTTATGCAAATTGCTTCTGAAAAAGAAAAATATCTACAATACAGCTGAAAAACAAATTACGCAAAACATTTATTTTTATTCAGCAAGAACATATGTATATCTTCGAGATGTTTTTAAATTGAAACTTCCTTCAATTAGTACAATCTCGAGATGGGCGATTTTGAAAAATATGAAGCTCTGGTTTCAATCCCATCTTACTTGAAAATTTGAAACAAATTGTTGATAAAATGAGTAATTTGGGAAAAGAGGCAGTTTTAGTATTTGATGAAATTAAAATCAAACCCGGCCTTCAATATAATTCATCTCTTGACGAAATCGAGGGCTTCGAAAAACAATGGCACTAAGACGACACAGCTTTTGGGACAGCAAGTGTGTGTATTTATGGTGAGAGGATTGTATGAGAATTGGAAATATGTTTTGAGTTACACCGTCACTCAAGCCAACGGTGTAAAACATGAGGCTTCTAATGAGTCAATTGGAAACCAATATTGGATTCCAAAGCACAATCTATAGGGCTTAATGTCAGAGCGGTTGTATGCGACCAGGGCTCGAACAATAGAGCAGTTTTTAGGAGATGGGGTGTTCAATCAAATACAACTTTTTTTTTTTTTTTTCCTCTTTTTCAAAATCGGTAATTTTTATTAAATCTTTGTATATTCCAACAACAAGTATTCTGCTACCATATGGCAGCTTCAAAGCTAGTTTTACATCAAAGACAATTAAAAATGGTGACTACAAGAATTACAGTGAGATATACAATTATTAACATTAAATTTTAGAGTACATTTTTACATCAGTTTCACCTATGACAGGACTCTGTTAGGCAGATCCTGTGGGTGGTGTCTTTTTAGCCTTCTTTTTCCTTTGTATCGCGTAAGTCGTCGAGCGAGTGCATTTGGGTGCGAGGCTAACCTCTCTGTATTTTTTTCGGCCTGAGTTTGGATCACATCGCCAACCTTGGGAACTCCAAGATCTCTTTCAATGTCCCTAGTACGCATGTACCAGGGAGCATTGCACATTCTACGAAGGATTTTGCTCTGAGCCACGCGAATCTTATTTAAATGTGTTTTGGCAGTGATCCCATAGGACTTGTAGTCCATACTTCCAGATCGGACTCAATTTGGAATCAAAATACACCAAGTTTTTCCGTAAACGGTAAGCAAATATTTGCACTTTTTGATGCTCCACATCTAATTAAATCCGTTAGAAATATAATTTTAAAACGTGATCTTACTACGCCAGATGGAGTTATTTCATGGAAAATTATAAGGGAATTGTTTGATATTGATAGTAAAAATTTCACTCGTTTATGTCCCAAATTGACCTCAAAGCATGTATCTCCCAATTGCTTTGAGAAAATGAAAGTGAAATATGCCACTCAGGTGTTTAGTCATAGTGTCGCTGCGGCGTTGCGAACCGTAATAAATTCTGGTGGCTTTTCACATTGCAAGGAAAGTGCTTTAGCCATGGCCACTTTTATTGAAAAAATTAACAGGCTATTTGACTGCTTAAATAGTCATGTTTTGTTCGATAAAAATCCATATAGGAGTGCATTGCAACAAAACAATGTTGTTAAAGATACATTATTGGAAATGAAAGAATATTTTACAAAATTTATTTATCCACAAGAAGTGCATTGTATTTATGGTATGATTCTTACCATTTCATCAATCCTTTCTTTAGCGGATACTGTGTGGAGTGAGAGCTTACAAGTCTCCTTTATTTGTACCTCAAGGCCTAACCAAGACCCTTTGGAGAACTTATTCTATTTAATAAGAGCTAGAGGTGCTACAAACACCAACCCGTCCATGTTTGAATTTAATATTATTTTGTCTAAGATGCTGTCAATGAAAATTTTGACTTCAACGTCAGTATCTGGGAACTGTGCACCCGATGAAGATACGATGTTGTGCAATATTATTGAAGAAGCTTCAAACATATCAAAATCTACTGAGGGTAATAATGTGTATCTCGATGAACCGATTTCGTCCGATGAGGACACAGAATTAGAACTAAAATTTTAAGTATTGAAGATGCTTCTAATGATAATGCTCTGCGGTATTATGCTGGGTACTTATTACATAAGTTACTTCAAAAGAATAACTGTGAAATATGTGCCGGACTTGTGAAATCGACCGAAGAAGTTGATTGCTCTTCTGAATTTCATATTTTAAATAAAAATTTTGGCTATGTAAACCAAAACTTAATGCTTAAGGCTTAATGCTTAAGGCTCCATCAGATTACTTTGGAATTTTTAAGAAATTTATTGATAAAAAGCCGCATATGTTTAAATTAAAGAAGAATATCATGCAAAATTGCATTTTGTCTACCGAAAAGATAGATGTATATTCTGATTGGTTTTCCCCTTCGAATACATGTTATGATCACAGGACGCATTTGCTTAGTCAGTTTATTTTAATATTAATAAGAAAAAATTGTAAGTGGTTGACAGATAAAATATCTAGCAAATCTTTAACTAGAAATGTAAAGAAAGAAAGAAAACTTAAAATTCTAAGGAAGTAGACGTAAAAATAAGCAATAAAGTCAAGCCAGGCTTTGATTTGCTAAATGAGCAAAAAAAATTGATTAAACATTTCAAATCGACTCGATGGATATATGATTTATGACCCAGTTGCACTTGTGTGATGGCATCCACGTGGTGTTCTCTGGCTTCCGAATATATACATAAGTATGCTATGTGCATACATATGTATACTATGTCGGGAGCTAATACGAGCGGCGTCTTTTAATCACTGCGGACGGCAGTCCGCGCTAGTGACGAAAGCAGCACGAAGGGTGCGAAGGCGACTAGCATATATACACAGAAAGAATGGAAAATTTGCTATGACTGTCCGATCAGGTCGAGTTATATACCGATCGAAAGGTATTAACCTAACTTACAAATGTGCATACTAAGACTTTTGGAAACTCACCTGGTTCGTGAGATAAACAGGTGTAAGTGGGAGGAGAAAATTTAAATTATTGGAGCTAATTGGGTCGTTGGAGCCTTTTTGAATTTTCTTTGAATTTTTTTACAATTTTCATTAAAAATATGCGTCGAATGACACCTCGATCATCGAAATCGGACAACTAGTTCGAAAGATAATTAATTTTGAAATTTTTAGGGGCCTTCCGAAAATGAGATGAAAAGTCAGTCTGTTTGTTTGTTTGTTTGTTTGTTTGGATCAAATCGTTGATTTAGCTTAAATGTTTGAATGAGGACCCAACACTCACCCAACCAAAACCCCCCCACCCAAACCACACCATTCCATCCCCCCTTACAAACATTTTTTTTTTTTATTTTTTTTTTACTTCCCTTTTCCTTTCTTCCTTTCTTTACTTTTACTCCAAACCCACCCATACACAATCATATACACCTCCCCCCCCCCCCCCCCCCCCCCCACACCCTTTTTTTTTTTTAATCATTTATTTGTTATATTTTACCCATTTTTTTGTTTGTCCTTAACCTATATATTTTACTTTATTAAACGACCCCCCACACAATACCCCCACATAAATCTATAATTACCCGTCTAATACCCCCCCCATCGCCTTCTCTCGCCCGCTTCACCCCCATTTTTTTTTTTTTTTTTTATAATATTATTTTTTTTACCCCCTTTTTTTTTTTTTTTTAAAAAATGAACCAAAAAGAATCGCTTGTCGATCTTCTTGTGCTATGAAACCTCCTGCAAGTACAATCCAAGCATATGTAAATCACTGCGGACGGCAGTCCGCGCTAAAGACGAAAGCAGCACGAAGGGTGCGAAGGCGACTAGCATATATACACAGGAAGAATGGAAAATTTGCTATGACTGTCCGATCAGGTCGAGTTATATACCGATCGAAAGGTATTAACTTAACTTACAAATGTGCATACTAAGACTTTTAGAAACTCACCTGGTTCGTGAGATAAACAGGTGTAAGTGGGAGGGGAAAAATTTAAATTATTGGAGCTAATGGGGCCGTTGGAGCCTTTTTGAATTTTTTACAATTTTCATTAAAAATACGCGTCGAATGACACCTTGATCATCGAAATCGGACAACTGGTTCGAAAGATAATTAATTTTGAAATTTTTGGTGCCCTTCTCAAAACGAGATGAAAAGTCAGTCTGTTTGTTTGTCTGTTTGTCTGTTTGTTAGTATCAAAGCGTTGATTTAGCTTAAAAGTTTGAATGAGGACTTGTTCCCGATCAAAAATCTAGAAACGTTTGTTCTACGACTTTTTCGAAAAAAAGTTAGTTTAGCGGGAAATCGCTAAAAACCGTTAAAATTAATAGCATCCAAACGATATGAGCTGCAGACGTGATCTATGTATCGTTGGAAAGGTATTTTGAAGGGCTTTTAGGCAAACCTTTAAACTTTTTTTCTAAAGTGCATAGGTAAAAATCAACAGGTGAAATAAGATATTTTGTCCCAGATTTTGGCGGTTTTTGAGAAAACGACGCTAACGATTTTTTTTAGCTTTCAATATGTTTGTGTGTATTGTAGTGTGTAAAATTTTTATATATTTTGAAGGGCTTTAAGCTTTTTTGCTTAAAACACAGGTAAAAAGCTTCAGGTGAAATAAGGTTTTTTTTCCCACATTTCGGCGATTTAAGAAAAATCTACGTTTCAAATAAGTTTTAAAAACAGTTGAACTTTCCTAACTCGAACTTCTCTAACTCGAATTTCTCTGTAACTCGAATTAAATGAGTGGCAGTAAAATTAATAATCTTAGGAAAAAGAACTTTATAACTCGAATATTTCCCTAATTCGAACCTTTTCTTTGGATAATGGTGATTCGAGTTAGGGAAGTTCGCTTTTTGACATATAACACATAGCCGTCAAATTTCGTTTGGGCAAGATATTACCTGTTAACTGAATATACCTTTTACCTTTACACTTCTGCATGTACATATGCAGTAGCATGCATACAGCAGCAGCAAAGTGTCATAGCAGCCAGAGTTTGAGAGTGCTACTAGCTTTTGCGCTTGGCATGTGTGTTTTAAGGGAACCAGTGTTGGCAGACAGTTTGTTTTAGCTTGTACAAAAAATAAACAAAGTTGATAGAACGAAATTTCAAAATTTCTGATATCTTATTCAAAAATTTCTGATATCTTATAAAAAAAACCTCTTTACGAGGTAAAAGTCTAGTGACGAAAACAGTTATATGCCCCAAAATTTCTGATATCCAATTTTGTGACGAATAATATTAAGTTTGACATAAAAATTATTTTAAAAAAATTTTTGCATTCGGCACTGCGCAAAACATTGAGTTTTTTTTGGTATGAAGAATTGAGACATTTTGGCGCAATGTGCCGAGTGCCAAAATTTTTTTTAAAATAATTTTTATGTCAAACTTAATATTATTCGTCACAAAATTGGATATCAGAAATTTTGGGGCATATAACTGTTTTCGTCACTAGACTTTTACCTCGTAAAGAGGTTTTTTTTATAAGATATAATTAATAACTTAATTTTTATTATACGTATTTATATTACAAAATTGCCAGAAAAGCCAGAAATATTTTTCTATTTTGCGTACGAGACTGATTAAATTGCAATAAAACATTTACATATGATTGAAGCAAATGTTTTTTTTGTTTTAATACAAAAAGAATTGATATCAGTTTCTCCTCTTAATATTAATTGGGTAAATTGAACATTATTATATTTGTGTGCTTAGCTATATGTATATATAGTTTTGTCCCAGATTTATATCCTTGTATATATTAGACATCCTAGTATTTAAAGCCCAAAAGGTAACTAACTCTCCATATGAAGTTTGCACGAATTGGGCCAAAATCAGCTGAAAGATTGTTAAATTTAAAAAAAAATGGCTCAAAAATTAAATAAACTTTGTTATTCAAATTACAGTTTGAATTATATATAAAATGTATGGTTACATAAGCAAGTTACAATGATTAAAGATTTAAAATACTTGTTATTGTCAGTTATTAATCGTAATGTAAAATAAATTAATAATTGAAGGTAAGAAGGTTGAGTAACCAAATAATAATGCAAATAAAAATAAAAAACAATAAAAAAAACTACAACAAATTGAACAATTTGCTTGCGGGAATCGAGAAAATTTTCAATCAATAAATTATTATATACCATGTATATCTTATCTTTAAGTTATATGAAGTTAACAATTCTATACATGCAAAATAAACAATAAAAATGTTATTGGTATTTCTAAAAAAAAAAACGATTTTTAATTAAAAACATCTCGCAGATTACATAAACAAAAATTTGTATATTCGTACACTAAAATAATTGTTATTATTTTTTTATGACGTACATGCACATATTCAGCATGTATCTATTGTTAAGTTAAAACTAGTCGACGGTGCTACAGTCGAGCATACTCGACTGTCGGAGACCACGTACTTACTATGCAAAAGCAAACCCTGCAAAAAATAATATAAGTCGCTACAAGTATTTAATATATTTTAACCCGACGATCCCGATTGACGGGAATTTAGCACCTTAGGCCACCAAAGCCCATGGGCGGACGTGGCCAAAATACAAATATGTTAAGACTTCAGCGACTCTATATTTTGCAGTTAGGAACTCTGCCAACACCCTTTTAAAATTGAATAGCATTTAAAAAAAGGATGCCGATCATATACTAACAAATTAATTGAATATAAAATATATTAACAAAAAAAAAAAATTTGTCTGTCCTAGAGTTCGAACCCGAGACCCGAACTCAGAGTTCCGACGCTCTGCACATCGCGCCACTGCCTGCCTTGGTAAGCGATGGTCTTACGATAGATTTCATTCTTACTAGAGTGTAAGCCAGATGCAATTGTTATCTAGTTGTGATTGTTGTTGTTGTTATTGTTGCTGATAAGACAAGGCAATAAAGGAGATTTTAATTGCTTGATATCTTGGCTGTTTATTATCCGATCGCGATGAAATTTTCAGCAAATGTGGATAATAATGGTTTCTTCGTCTATGCCTTATTAGGAATGTCTATCTTTTAAATTGTCTCTATAACTAAGATATATCTAATTTGTGGGCGTTTAAGGGGGCGTGGCCAAAATCTAAAACAAACTCGATCTGCGTGCAATAAAGACGAACCTAAATACGGACAGACGGTGTGAGGCAGCATTCTGCTGGCCTCACAACACACATAGTATTTGCCAATGTCAACGTTGGCAACGCTGGTGTGACCAGAAAGGGATCAGCTGGGAACATGGATCAATTGGCAACGCCAGTTGAACCAGAAGATCACGAAGAACTTTTCGTTCGTTCATCTGGTTCTAAGGAACAACGAACTGGAGCGTGATCGTTCACCAAGGTGAACCTATGAGAAAAATGGTGGAATTTCCGCCACGCCAGCCGGCTTCACTTTTCTGACGGGCTTGGTAGCATCGACATCGGCAGTGGCAAATCGAAGAATACGAGTGAAAACCCAGAAACCAACAACAACAACAACAGCAGCAGTGAATTTTTTTCAAAGCGCACATGCGCTCCTCGTGCCAACAACAACAACAACAGCAGCAGTGAATTTTTCCAAAGCGCACATGCGCTCCTCGTGTCAACAACAACAACAACAGCAGAGTGAATTTTTTTCAAAGCGCACATGCGCTCCTCGTGCCAACAACAACAACAACAGCAGCAGTGAATTTTTCCAAAGCGCACATGCGCTCCTCGTGTCAACAACAACAACAACAGCAGCAGTGATATTTTTTTCAAAGCGCACATGCGCTCCTCGTGCCAACAACAACAACAACAGCAGCAGTGAATTTTTCAAAGCGCACATGCGCTCCCCGTGCCGCCACCAACAACGACAGAGTGACGCTGTAGCAGCAACAACAAGTTGCCAACACCCGGTCACGCACGTGTGCAGCCAGTGCAGCCGCACCAACAAGATTCGAAAGTCTCGTGAAGGGCAATCCCTCCGAGCAACACAGTCACCGGCCGGCAGCGTTGAAGGCCGCACGCGAAGTGCGAGCTGTAGCCATCGGAGCGAGGAGCCATCTGCGGAAGCAGAAATTTTTGAAGGGAAAAGCAGTGCCGCATTTTAAACGGCGGGTAAGCTGGCCAGCGGCCTCGGTCCTCCTTACTGGTCCCCGGCTGGGTTTGGTCCACCGGAGGTGGCCAGGAAAGAGAACGATTTATCGTTTCTATTCCGGAGCCCTCACCGGGGATCAGACCTGAGAACACTGGAGTCCGGTCCGTGGGCCAAGTCATCATCGGATGAGCTTGGTGTCCACGGATCTGACCCACGGCCGGTTCTGTGCGGCGTTGGGGGGAGGCGTCCTTGGAAAGAGAGACACCGATTCTTACGACCTCTCCTTTCGGGGATTCCTCTCATTCCGGGGAGGAGGGAAATCGTTTTCTTACGATCTCTTCTCTCCGGGATGCATCCTCTAGCGTCGTCGGAACGGAACGAACGTGCGTCCCAAATCCAAACCGAGGAGCTCAGGAGGTACGAGAAGGATGACGCAACGGGCATCGGGAGTCCCTACTCGTCCTCCTGGGCCAATCTTGGGCTCACATCAAGGTCATCTAAGCCGATTTTCGAGCGGGAACGTCCGCTTAGACGCTGACGAGCCCGCCGCTCTTGCCAGCCGTCCCAGAGTAATAAATTTTCTGTAGCAGACCCTGGCCGGACTGAGACGCCGACCTCGGCTGGAAAAGCTTCGTTACAGATGGCGCCCGAGCAGGGACGTCTGGAACAAAAATTCCTATTAGGCATTTTTTTGACATCGTGAGCATCGATATCGGCCAACCATATTTCCTCCCTTATCAGACCTCATGCCATTTATCGTTACAAAAACAAGGTATTGTAGAGTAGCTACAATATTACATTGTTGCATTTTTTTGAAAAAAATGCATATGAAAGCGAGCCCGTCAGAAAAGTCAAACACGGGATTTTCACAAGCACAGGATTTTCATTTCGCCCACCAGACGCAGAGACCTTAAAGCCCTTGTAGCTAGCAGTACAAACAAAATACCCTGTAGAATGTTAGACATTTCAATTTTTCTCACGCGGCATTTTTTTTCTCATGCGATATTTTTCCACGCTGCATTTTTTTCCACGCGGCATTTTTCCCACGTGGCATTTTTTCACGAGCAGCGAATTTTTTTCGCCTGCCCGAAATATTTTTTCTCTTCCCTCACGCGCAAGTTATATTTTTGGGAAAGTATGCTCAAATGCGAAAAGTCAAGTTCTCGGAAGAGGCGATAGAGCCGTTCTTCAGCGAGGATTTGGACGAGGGACAGGAGGATCAAATATTACCGCCAGGAAAAGTGTGCGAAACCAAAGAGAAGCTCGACTAAGACGCTGCGAATTTTTTAAAAAAAAAAAAAAGGCGAAATTTTTGAAGGGTAGTTTTTTTCGAAGGGTCAATTGCATAGTCTCCATTTTTTCCTCTCTTCATGACCAGTAGCAGCGTGCCCAGAAAGTAGCAGTACTAGTTGCAGCAAGAGGGAGATTTTGTTGCTGTTTCCAGATCGCGAGAGAACGGGAGAGAGGAGCAGAGCTACTACGCGAGCAGAGTCACGACGTAAGCAGAGCCGCGACGCAAGCAGAACCACGACAGAAGCAGAGCAACAGCAGAAGCCGAGCAACAGCAGAAGCAGAGCAACAGCAGAAGCAGAGCAACAGCAGAATCAGAGCAACAGCAGAAGCAGAGCAGCAAAAGGTACCGCGGGCAGAACCCCAGGCGAGCTCTGTCGCTACAAGGGCGGGCAGCGCTACAAGCTGGCTCTGTCGCCACGAGCGCGGGCAGAATTCCACGCTAGCGAATTCTGCGCCTCGTGTGCGAGCAGCAGCCACAAGCTAGCTCTGGCGCCACAAGGGCGAGCAGCAGCTAGCGGGCTCCTGCGCGGTGCAGCGCGTCGACGTCAACAGCGATCGCCACAGACTTCATGGCTCGAACCGAGGCATCGAGGAGAGGAGTCAGTTTGGGACCAGCAAAGCGATCGGATCATAGCTAAGAGGAGCGGTTTTTAAACGTGGGGCCAAAGTCAGCATGGCGGAGGATGGGCACTTCATTGTCTGCAAAGCACGTGTCAAGATTATGCAACATACCATATCTGGTATTGCCAACTATCGTCGACAAAGTGTTCTTGGGTTTAGACTTTCGTGCGCCATCCTAGCCGTCTTGCACACTGCGGCTCGTCAACCGAAGTTGACACCACGAGGTCATCGAGTTTCACGTGTGCTGCTATGTTACCATCCGCGCCATCACAGCGAGTCAGGATTTCATCCCGGTTGGAATATGGCGGCATTTAGTGAAGCATATTCGTCCCATCCGGCAGTGACCACAGAGATTCATGGCGGTGCCGACAGAAGCACGCGTCATCCCAGCAGTGACCACCGAGATTCATGGCGGTGCCGATAGAGGCACGCGTCATCCTACAGTGACCACCGAGATTCATGGCGGTGCCGACAGAGGCACGCGTCATCCCAGTGGTGACCACGGAACCCATGGCGGTGCCGGCAGAGGCACGCGTCATCCCCGCAGTGACCACAGAGATTCATGGCGGTGCCGACAGAAGCACGCGTCATCCTAGCAGTGACCACCGAGATTCATGGCGGTACCGATAGAGGCACGCGTCATCCTAGCAGTGACCACCGAGATTCATGGCGGTGCCGACAGAGGCACGCGTCATCCCAGCATGACCACGGAACCCATGGCGGTGCCGGCAGAGGCACGCGTCATCCCCGCAGTGACCACAGAGATTCATGGCGGTGCCGACAGAAGCACGCGTCATCCCCGCAGTGTCCACCGAGATCCACTGGCGGTGCCGAGCAGGCATGCGCCATCCCAGCAGTGACCACCGAGATTCATGGCGGTGCCGACAGAGGCACGCGTCATCCCAGCAGTGACCACAGAGATTCATGGCGGTGCCGACAGAGGCACGCGTCATCCCAGCAGTGACCACGGAACCCATGGCGGTGCCGGCAGAGGCACGCGTCATCCCCGCAGTGACCACAGAGATTCATGGCGGTGCCGACAGAAGCACGCGTCATCCCCGCATGTCCACCGAGATCCATTGGCGGTGCCGAGCAGGCATGCGCCATCCCAGCTGTGACCACCGAGATTCATGGCGGTGCCGATAGAGGCACGCGTCATCCCCGCAGTGACCACTGAGATTCATGGCGGTGCCGACAGAAGCACGCGTCATCCCCGCAGTGACCACGGAACCCATGGCGGTGCCGGCAGAGGCACGCGTCATCCCCGCAGTGACCACAGAGATTCATGGCGGTGCCGACAGAAGCACGCGTCATCCCAGCAGTGACCACAAGATCATGGCGGTGCCGACAGAACACGCGTCATCCTAGCAGTGACCACCGAATCATGGCGGTGCCGATAAGGCACGCGTCATCCTACAGTGACCACCGAGATTCATGGCGGTGCCGACAGAGGCACGCGTCATCCCAGCAGTGACCACGGAACCCATGGCGGTGCCGGCAGAGGCACGCGTCATCCCCGCAGTGTCCACCGAGATCCACTGGCGGTGCCGAGCAGGCATGCGCCATCCCAGCAGTGACCACCGAGATTCATGGCGGTGCCGACAGAGGCACGCATCATTCCAGTAGTGACCACCGAGATTCATGGCGGTGCCGACAGAGGCACGCGTCATCCCAGCAGTGACCACCGAGACACATGGCGGTGCCGGCAGAGGCACGCGTCATCCCAGCAGTGACCACCGAGACACATGGCGGTGCCGACAGAAGCACGCGTCATCCTAGCAGTGACCACCGAGATTCATGGCGGTGCCGATAGAGGCACGCGTCATCCTAGCAGTGACCACAGAGATTCATGGCAGTGCCCGCAGAGGCATGCGCCATCCCAGCATTAACCACCGAGACTACTGGCGATGCCAACGAGGCATGCGTCCGTTCAAGAGAAGACCCACGAGCCGCCATCTAACCATCCGCGCCACTACGGCGAGGCAGGATTTTCATCCCGGCTGGAAGACGGCGGTGGATAGGCCGACATCAGATTAATTCCTCTCTTTTGACTAATTCTAGAATCAACAGCAAAGAACACCGCGAAGGACGCAGCGAAGCTCACAGCAGGGGATACAGCCGGACCAGGCGATCCGTCCGCACAAGCAAAGCATCACGAAGACCCCTTCGGGGGAACCACAGCCGGACCAGGCGACCTGTCCGCACCAGCACAGACACATCACGAAGCACGAACCACAGCCGGACCAGGCGACCTGTCCGCATCACGAAGCACGAACCACAGCCGGACCAGGCGACCTGTCCGCACCAGCACTGACACATCACGAAGCACAAACCACAGCCGGACCAGGCGACTTGTCCGCATCCGCACCAGCAAAGCATCACGAAGCACGAACCACAGCCGGACCAGGCGACCTGTCCGCACAAGCAAAGCATCACGAAGACATCCAATTCGGGGAACCACAACAGGGAAACGCTGCCCTGGCCTGGCGAGCCAAAAGCTAGTACATCAAGACCCAAAGGCGGGCACACTACGTAATGTTTACCAAGACCCCTCCGCGGGCACAGCGAGCGAGAACCGGATCCGCACAGCAAAGACGACGCCCCAACAACGCTAGCTCCGAAAGACGAAAGCGAACATGCGACGAAGAGGACTGAGGAAACCCGTTCCACCGGGCCAAGTTCCTGGGGACCACTGGAAGATGGCGAGCCATCTCAACGTCCCTACCCCGTCGGGGAAACCACAGCCGGACCCGGCGAACTGTCAGCACCGCACCGGAGCCACACGAAGAACACCCCTTTGGGGGAACCACTACAAGGATCCATTCCGCCCCCCAGGATGACGACAGCCTTTCTTTTCCCTCCCCGAAGTAAAGGGGGAGTGTGAGGCAGCATTCTGCTGGCCTCACAACACACATAGTATTTGCCAATGTCAACGTTGGCAACGCTGGTGTGACCAGAAAGGGATCAGCTGGGAACATGGATCAATTGGCAACGCCAGTTGAACCAGAAGATCACGAAGAACTTTCGTTCGTTCATCTGGTTCTAAGGAACAACGAACTGGAGCGTGATCGTTCACCAAGGTGAACCTATGAGAAAACATGGTGGAATTTCCGCCACGCCAGCCGGCTTCACTTTTCTGACGGGCTTGGTAGCATCGACATCGGCAGTGGCAAATCGAAGAATTACGAGTGTAAAACCCAGAAACCAACAACAACAACAACAGCAGCAGTGATATTTTTTTCAAAGCGCACATGCGCTCCTCGTGCCAACAACAACAACAACAGCAGCAGTGATATTTTTCCAAAGCGCACATGCGCTCCTCGTGTCAACAACAACAACAACAGCAGCAGTGATATTTTTTTCAAAGCGCACATGCGCTCCTCGTGCCAACAACAACAACAACAGCAGCAGTGATATTTTTCCAAAGCGCACATGCGCTCCTCGTGTCAACAACAACAACAACAGCAGCAGTGATATTTTTTTCAAAGCGCACATGCGCTCCTCGTGCCAACAACAACAACAACAGCAGCAGTGATATTTTTTTCAAAGCGCACATGCGCTCCCCGTGCCGCCACCAACAACGACAGTAGTGACGCTGTAGCAGCAACAACAAGTTGCCAACACCCGGTCACGCACGTGTGCAGCCAGTGCAGCCGCACCAACAAGATTTCGAAAGTCTCGTGAAGGGCAATCCCTCCGAGCAATCTACAGTCACCGGCCGGCAGCGTTGAAGGCCGCACGCGAAGTGCGAGCTGTAGCCATCGGAGCGAGGAGCCATCTGCGGAAGCAGAAATTTTTGAAGGGAAAAGCAGTGCCGCATTTTAAACGGCGGGTAAGCTGGCCAGCGGCCTCGGTCCTCCTTACTTTCCTGGCTCCGCCTATGGAGCAGTAACACAATTCTTCCCTGTATGTGCGAATGTAGAAATATTGTAGATAAGGAAAAAAATATAAAAACCATGTGGCTTAACAGTTTGTAATGAAAATGGCGATGTTGTCCTTTCCTTGGTATGGGTGAATTTCTCCCTCTTTATTTTTTTCAGTTAGCCTGCTGTGAGCCCTAGGAGGAGGAGACGCATGCTCGCGACGACCGGCTGGGTTGGTCCACCGGAGGTGGCCCAGGAATAGAGGTACGATTTTTATCGTTTCTATTCCGGAGCCCTCACCGGGGATCAGACCTGAGAACACTGGAGTCCGGTCCGTGGGCCAAGTCATCATCGGATGAGCTTGGTGTCCGCGGATCTGACCCAGCGGCCGGTTCTGTGCGGCGTTGGGGGGGAGGCGTCCTTGGAAAGAGAGATACCGTATTCTTACGACCTCTCCTTTCAGGGATTCCTCTCATTCCGGGGAGGAGGGAAATCGTTTCCTTACGATCTCTTCTCTCCGGGATGCATCCTCTAGCGTCGTCGGAACGGAACGAACGTGCGTCCCAAATCCAAACCGAGGGGCTCAGGAGGTACGAGAAGGATGACGCAACGGGCATCGGGAGTCCCTACTCGTCCTCCTGGGCCAATCTTGGGCTCACATCAAGGTCATCTAAGCCGATTTTCGAGCGGGAACGTCCGCTTAGACGCTGACGATCCCGCCGCTCTTGCCAGCCGTCCCAGATGTTATATAAATTTTCTGTAGCAGACCCTGGCCGGACTGAGACGCCGACCTCGGCTGGAAAAGCTTCGTTACAACGGACAGACGGACATGGCTTTATCGACTCGGCTATTGATGGTGATCAAGAATATATATACTTTATGGGGTCGGCCACGCCTCCTTCTGCCTGTTACGCACATTTTTTTTGTGATAAAGTTAATAGACCACTGTACTTTTTTAAAGTACGTGGTCTAATTATATTTAAAATTTGTATAATTAATCCATCAATAAACAAAAATGAATAAAAAATACTACCAAAAATGTTTTTTAATTTTTATCTCGTCAAAGAATATTTTCTGCGTGACATACATTCTTATGTAATTCTTTTAAATAATTGGGGTAGGTCGTGTGTTCAAATACAACGTCTATGATATCACAGATACATGCACGCACACATTCACATGCATGTGTATGTATGTATGGGACAAGTGCATCAAAACAAAACTCAGCTGTCGCGCGTCGAGAAGTAAGAATATTTATCTCCCATCCCCTTTGCACATACGGTCCCAGACAGAGATAGCAATCAAGGGAAATATGTGTATGTGTGCATCTTACAATAAATGTGCGCGAATGTATGGGTTGCTTGTGCTTTGTGAAGGGAATTAACATTTTATATGTAAGCTCGTATACCCTTTACAGGTTAACTTTTTAATATTGAATTTTCAAGTTAAATAAAATATTTTTGAATGTAAAACATATCGTTGCGTTTATTTGATCATCAACCTTAATGAATTTATAAAATTTAAATGTATTTTTTTTAATAATATATTGTGGGAAAAATGTTTTAAAGGTAGAGGGTATTTCATAGCTCGCATGTTTTTGTTATGCACGCAACGAGCACAGCCCGTCGACTGAAGCGGCCTCAAAAATAAAGTCCCTTCGCTCTGAGCGTCCACTCGAATAATATTGCCAGATCGGTAGAATTTCCCAGTGGACGCTCCGCAAAGCATTTCGGCTGACACATGTTATGAACTGCTTGTTATCGGTGGGCCGCCGACTAGCTCATCGGTTTCATCAGGAGTAGGTTCCAACCCTGGCCCGCAGTTCACAACGATATCGATACCTTATCGATACACGAAACATCTGCAACTCGCACGGAAACTATCATCACTAACACAATCAAAACAAAACAACGCAATTGGACGAAAAATAAGCTGCAACGACGAAAAATTAACAAAAGGTAAGTATACTGTGTATTAACGAACAGAAAACACTATTAATCCGCTTCTTTTTCCAAACAGGACCCATCTTGGAGTGGATCCAGGCGTACCCACCCTGCCTGAGGCGGAACATTCATCGCCTCCCTGATGCTGGCCAGTTGGCCAGATGACCAATCTCAGCCTGCGTCGGCTGTCATGTTTCTCCTCCCCCTTTTACACAGAAAGAAGTTAGCCGGGCATTATATCGGTTTCAGGTAAGTATAATTTGTGAATTTGACTTAGTTTTTAACAATGTTATAATAAATATTTTGTTTCTTTACAGGACAACATCAACAAGGAAAAATGCAAAAACAAGAAAAACAGATGAGGAACACTGGATCAGAATCAAGTTTTATAGGAGCTATAAATGCGCCTGCTGTATGCGGAGACGCCGCGGGAAAAAGTTTATATATTTATATATATGTATATATTATGTGAGTATTTTGTTTGAATGTAATATGTATGTATGTGCTTTTTGTTTTATATGTAGTG
Source organism: Drosophila quinaria (assembly GCA_035047525.1). Lineage (NCBI taxonomy): Eukaryota > Metazoa > Arthropoda > Insecta > Diptera > Drosophilidae > Drosophila > Drosophila quinaria. The sequence continues at coordinate 139,971 of JAWNPO010000298.1, read as the reverse complement.
TGTATATATATGTATAATATTAAAGCTACCTTGCCTGCCTAAAAGAGCTCTTTTTGGGTGGGTAAGGGCGATATATGTGCTGAGTAGTTGTTTTGTGTTTATAGGTGTAAGTATGTACGTATATACGTATATATATATATATCTATGTTCTTTTTGTTATTATCTTTGAATGTATCGTATTTTTTTTCATTTTGAAGTTTTATATGTTCCTAAACTGCTGTCTTTACAAAAAACATTAATTTAATTTTTAATTTACTTTACTTTGTATTATTATATTGTTTCCTTTTAAGCTTACTTTAAATATTTTTTTTTATTTTTATATTGTATAAATATTTTAAGTTTATAAATTTTTTTTTTTTATTTAAAATTCTAAAATTAACTTCTATATTTTATTTTTTTGTTTCCAAGTCTGAATTTTGTACTTTAGTTTTAATTTTATTTTCTTCCGTTTTATTTTTACTTTTTTTATATTTTGTTGCCAAGTTTTGAATAAACGAATCGCAACCAAATCAATATAGTTTATTCACTGGCCGGGTGTAGGGGTCGATCTGCTCTTTCTTTCAACAGGTATCTATGAGCCACTGATGCGTGGCGGACAATCTGGAGCGGACTCACTTTGTAATATGCAGAGATTTTGCTGATGCCTGATGTTGCTGTTGACGGCTGGACCGAAGAAGGAGAGGCTGCAAAGCTCGATGCACACCGGCACTCGTCAATGCTGGCTGCTGGATGCTACTCCCGGCTGACGTGCTCGCCGGCACTTTGCCCGTAGCGCAAGATCAACAAAAATTTGCTGCTGAATGGTGGCCGCCGCCGCCTGTTGTGCTCGCCGGCACTTTAGATGCGGAGCAAAAGTCAATGTTGCGGGAACCACGGCAGGATAGGGACGCACTTGGCCCAAAAAAATTGTTTTTTCGAAACGTGGGGTTAATTTTTATGTGGCTCGACAAGGTTATGTCCACTACGACACCTTGGAGCGTAACACACCCGTTCTCGGTCGTTATAAAATCCAGACTCCCTTCTGCAGCAGCAACGTGTAATCAGAATCACTCAATGTAATTCGAAATTAACCGCTGCTGTTGCAGAAGGGCATTTCCACTCATTCGCTGAGTTGGTGGTCAGGGGCATGAGGGGCATAAAGTATATGTGTCTCGCTCGGCAGTCAGCAGCTATCTCATTCTCTCATCGGAGTTGCCACCCCGACGACAAACACTATCGATACTACACTATCCTGGCCAGCTTATAGGAGGCTCCGTTCAAATACATGTGTTGGCCAAACACTGCAAAGAACGGAGTCACTCCTGTAGCCGTATGTACTGCGTTCCTTATTGACACCTCCACTTCCGATAAATACGCATCCCATTCTCTATGATCGTGCTCTAAATATGTTCTTATTGCAGACAGCACGGATCGGTTCACTCTCTCGGCGGCGTTGCTCTGAGGTGAATACACGGGCGTTCGCAAATGGGTTATTCCAAAGGCTTTGATCATCGCCTCAAAACTTTTGGAGATAAACTGCCGCCCGTTATCCGAGTGTATCACCTCAGGCACGCCAAACTTAAAGAAAACTTCGTGATCCAGGAAATTCACCACGTCTGCTGCAGAAGCTTCCCGCATCGCCTTAAGAAAGGTAAACTTTGAAAAGTGGTCCACGACGATGAAAATCCAGGCGTGTCCGCGTTTGGATCGAGGGTACTTTCCCAGAAAGTCGATGTAGAGTTTCTGGAACGGTCGATCGGTAAGTACCTCTTTTCCAATTCCAACTTGCATTCGGTAATTCTGTGCCTTCATTTCCTTGCAGACTTCGCATTTCCGCACGTAGTCACGGACCTGGATTACCATTCCAGGCCAGTAATACTGCCTCCGTAGCGCATGCAGTGTCTTTCCCATGCCTCCATGGGCTGCTGTCTCTTCCGTGTGCGCTTTCTGGATAAGCCCTGCCGTCAACGATTCTGGAATCCATAACTTCCAACTCGTGCCCTCCACTTCGTCCTCCAGTGCTTCGTTCTGCATCCTCTTGAAAAGCATTCCGTTCTGGACCTTTAAGTTGGGTAATCGCTGCTCCTGGCTCAACACTTCCTGGACTAGCTCCTGGTATTCTGGCGACTCAAACTCCAGCGTCTCGAAACCGAGCAGCTCCTCCGGTGACACCTCCACCTCTTCCACGCTCCTGGATAACGTGTCTGCCACCACGTTATCGGCGCCTTTCTTGTATTGCATGGAGAAAGGAAATGCCTGCAGCTCTAATGACCACCTCGACAGTCTGCCGCTTAAGTCTTTCAGACTCATGAGCCATTGTAAACTGGCGTGATCTGTGATCACGGTGAAAGGCATCATTTCGACATACGGCCGGAATCGATGGATAGCGAGCTTCGCGGCTAAGCACTCCTTCTCCGTCACCGTGTAGTTGATCTGGTGTTTGCTCAACTTTGCCGAGAAGAACGCGATCGGCCTTTCCTGCTGCTCGTCGTCCAGTTGAAACAGAACTGCTCCTACGCCGAAATGTGAAGCATCACATTGAATGAAGAAGGGCTTCTTGAAGTCTGCGTGGACCAAAACTGGAGCTGTGGTGAGTGCTGACTTTAATTTCTCCACTGCTTCTACCGCTTCCTCGCTCAGTTGAAATTTTCCTGCCTTCTTTTTCAGCGCGTCGGTGAGTGGAACAGAGATCTCGGCGAAGTTCTTGATGAACCGACGATACCATCCCGCGGTGCCCAAGAAACTCCTCAGCTCCTTGGTGTTTCTAGGAGTCGGGATATTCTTGATGGCCTCTACCCTGCCAGGATCCATCCTTAACGTGCCGCCACCAATGATGTATCCCAGGTAGTTCAGAGTCCGGAAGCAAAACTTGGATTTTGTCATGCCAATAGTGAGATTTGCCTTTCTCAAACACTCTGCAACTAACCTGAGATACTTCATGTGCGTTGCGAAATCATGCGGAAATTATCAAAAGGTCGTCCAAGTAAACGAAGACGTTCGACCTTAGCGTCGTCGGGATCACCTTGTCCATTAGCCTGCATAATTGTTGTGCCGCATTGCAGAGGCCGAAAGGCATGTGTCGGAACTGGTACAGTGGCCTCCCTGGAACTGTAAATGCGGTATAGGCCCTGCTCTTCTCCTCCAGCTCGATCTGCCAAAACGCAAACTTGAGGTCGACGCTCGAGATGAAGTGCGTCTCGTCAATCCTGGACAAAATGCCTTCGATGCATGGCAACGGGTAAGCATCTTTAACTGTGACGCTATTTAATTTCCGGGCGTCTAAACAAAATCTGTTCTTTCCAGGACGCATGACAACTGTTGTCCGGTTGCTCCAAGGACTGTCACTCTCTTCGATAATGCCTAACTGCAGCATTTTATCGACTTCGGACCATACGATCTCCTGCTTGGCCGGAGACAGAGGATAATGTCGGTCTTTCACGGGTTCGGTTCCTTCAATCAGCTGTATCCGATGCTGTAGCAGGTGAGTCTTGCCTAAACCGTCCTTCTCGAACTGGAGAAATTCGCGTTTTACGGCTTCTAACTGAGTCACCTGCCCCTCTTCCAGGTTCCACATCTCCGGATCGGACTCGACATTATCCTCGTCCCGGTAGTACGATATGTCCGTATTCGCTACTGTCGCCTCAGAAACGTCTGGATCTGCTTCGCTTGTTTTCGGAGCCCCGAGCACATCAGGAGCAATCTCAAAAGCCCTCCAGAAGTCGATGCCAAGGTACAATTCCTGCTGCAGGTCAGGACACATGTAAAATACAATTTCTTGTACTCGCTCTTTGTATTTTACAGGCAGCACGACTCGTCCCAAAATTGGACGGCTTGCTCCTGCCGCTGTCCTCACCATCGAGGCGTATGGCTGCACTGGCCATTCCAGTTGCTCGACTAACTCCCGGCATCCTCGTCCCAGCAAGCTGACTGACGCTCCTGTGTCCAGAAGTCCTTTCATCTTGCGGCCTGCTACCTCGACATCCGCGAATACACGAGGATCCGTGTTGTCGTCCCTCTGCACAGCCTCGATGACCTGCCGTCTCGTCATCCTGCGTCGACGGCAGCGTGCTCGAGCTTTCAAGATGCGTCGAGTGGCCATTGTCATCCCTTCCAACTGTCGCTCACCAAAAATCCTGTTCCTTGCCGTCATGTATGCTCGGACACGTTCCTCGTATGGTAGGCCTTGTAGTGTATTTCCTTTGCCAATTTTATTATCCTTATTTATGTTGCTATGACTATACTTATTTTTATCGTGATCCTTATCCTGATCCTTATGCGTAACGTCATTCTTATTTTCATTTTTATCTATAAGCATGCAATTAATTAATTTGTTATTTATTTCAATTTTAGATCTGGCGATTGACCTCTTCTCCTGCTCTAGATCCTGTTCGGCTTCTTTTCCGCGGTCATCGTTCCAGAGCGCGTTTGTCCCGCTCGCACCGCGCTCATCCTGGCGTTTCCCGGACATTCTACGCATTGCGGACTGAATGTATCTGGCTTCCCGCAAAGGTAGCAGAAGATCTTCCGCTCCGTGGAAAGACAGTCTCGCCAAACGTGATCGAACTGTCCGCAGTTCCAGCAGACCAATCTCTGCCTGGCCGTCGCCTCCTCCAAATCCTCGGGTGGTGGCTCTGGCTCCCCAGGCGGATATTCAATCTCCTGGACTGACGGCTTGACTCCATGCGGATAGCGTGTCTGCTGCGCGTACCCGGAGCGCGTCCTACGTCTGGCATTTCTCTCCACTTCGATGCACTCTTGCCGCAGCTCGTCCACGGTGATTACATCCATCGCGTATACGTATTTTGCCACGCTCTCCTTTAACCCTCTTTTTATTATTTTCACCAGCTCACGATCCCTGAGCGGCTTCTGGAAACGGGCGGCAAGCTGGCGCATATGGTGGATATAATCATCCACTCCCTCGCTGGCATTTTGTTCGCGCTGCAGTAGCTCCTGCATGAGATCGTGCTCCGTTTGGTACCCTCGGAACCGGTCAAGTAGTGCCTGGCGTAGATGCGACCAAGTGTCGACTCGGGAGTGCCTCACGTGTACCCAGTACCATTCTCTGGCCCGACCGACCAAGAGAAGGTGGAATCCTTGAAGCACTTCCCACCACGCGCACTTATATTGCCTCTGCAGGAACTCCACACGGAAAATAAAGTCCTCGACCGAGTGCATCGCGTCCTCGCCATCGAACTTAACGTTCCATCGCTCCAGCTTGAGGTAGGTCCGGTCATGAGAATTATTCCTGCGTGTATTTTCATAATCTCGTCCCTCGTTTAGTCGCGGATTCCTGTCGGGTGGATTCCTCCAGTTGGGCTCTTGTGGCCGCTCGTAACCCGGGCTGCTAGATTCTGGCTCTTGGAACGGATTCGGTCGCCTTGGCATCACAGGAGGCGGACGAGTTCCTTGTGGCGGCTGTCCTTCCGGTCTCTTCAACACGGCTCCCGTGCTCGGAGCTGGTTCTCGCTCCTCTGAACGCGTCGTGGCGGGGGCTCCGCTTCTCGAGCCATCTACCGGCGGTCGGTAGGCATCATTGATGAGCTTCATCATTTCCATGAAGCCCTGGCGGATCTCATCCCGAAGCACGTCTGCGATGCCTGTCTGCTGCGACGAGCGGTACGTCTCGTGTGCCTGTGCCACGGCTGCGTTTACCGCTGATCTAAGAGCTGAATCCATCTCCCGCGGGAACTGCAGGTCTGGCCGATCTTGTGTTGCCGTCTCCTTCTCCATCGCCATCAGTTTCTCGTTCGGCTGAAGATCGCTCTCCGGAAATCCGCGAAAATTTGGCGGAGTTCTTTGCAAACTCCCGGACGGACGTGGCGGTGCCGAACCCGCTGCTCCATCGGTATCCCAATCTGTTTCATCTGCCATGCTGATCTACCAGGAACTAACTCGCCCTCACAAAAATCAAATTACAATAATATAAATAAATAAACAACCAAAAAAAAATAGAAAAACTAATAAATAAATAAATACTGCCTAAATAAATATAACGAACCTATAGAATAAATAAATTATACAAAAAGAAAACAAAAAATACTAATATAAATAACACCTATTATGCAACCTGCCGACAACAAAATAAACTTTAAATAAATAAATCAATTTGTAAAAAAAAACTAACTCACGACAAAAATCTTTCTTTCAATAATACATAGAACAGAAAAAGGGGAGAGAAAACAAATCCTGACGCAAACTAACCAACATTTTCCTACGCACAATTTGGAAAAACAAAGGACAAACATTTAAGCACTCGTGGGATGCTCTATTCCTCACTTGAATGAGGAACGGCATCCCAGGAGCGCTAATTGCAGTCTATTCGGCTTCTGTCTCACTTCTGGCCGCGCTCGGGACGTGCTGTGGGGCAGGTGCTTCGCAGGTGCAATCCTATATTGCCCTGGGTCACCTGTCTCCGATGCTCTACAAAACAAAGGTCAGCACGCGCCCGATGCAAACACAGAAGAAGACAGAACGAATAGTATTAAACAACAAAAAAAAAATAATAAACTAACCAAACAGAAAAACAACAACCTAACCTAATATCACAAAATATCACAGAAAGAAATATTTGGGGAACGAGTACCACCAGGCTATGGCAGCCAGTCGCGAACAATTCGTCGAAAGCGAACGTGTCGACTGCGTGCCACTCGTTACCACATAACCTCCTCCCGCGCTATAAGCAACATTACATTGGTCTATGGTTTCCTCGCACTCCGGAATTACGCTGCACACTGCGCGATTGTGGGCCACCTATAGTGCCACACAAGACTTCAGGTGAGCGAATCCCGGAGACGAGAAAATTTGCAAAACATATCGACTAAAATATCTAATTTTATTTTTTTTTTAAATTTGCAAGTGGCTTTTCAGCCACCTGTTCATTTAATTTGGGCGCCAATCTGTTATGAACTGCTTGTTATCGGTGGGCCGCCGACTAGCTCATCGGTTTCATCAGGAGTAGGTTCCAACCCTGGCCCGCAGTTCACAACGATATCGATACCTTATCGATACACGAAACATCTGCAACGCGCACGGAAACTATCATCACTAACACAATCAAAACAAAACAACGCAATTGGACGAAAAATAAGCTGCAACGACGAAAAATTAACAAAAGGTAAGTATATGTGTATTAACGAACAGAAAACACTATTAATCCGCTTCTTTTTCCAAACAGGACCCATCTTGGAGTGGATCCAGGCGTACCCACCCTGCCTGAGGCGGAACATTCATCGCCTCCCTGATGCTGGCCAGTTGGCCAGATGACCAATCTCAGCCTGCGTCGGCTGTCATGTTTCTCCTCCCCCTTTTACACAGAAAGAAGTTAGCCGGGCATTATATCGGTTTCAGGTAAGTATAATTTGTGAATTTGACTTAGTTTTTAACAATGTTATAATAAATATTTTGTTTCTTTACAGGACAACATCAACAAGGAAAAATGCAAAAACAAGAAAAACAGATGAGGAACACTGGATCAGAATCAAGTTTTATAGGAGCTATAAATGCGCCTGCTGTATGCGGAGACGCCGCGGGAAAAAGTTTATATATTTATATATATGTATATATTATGTGAGTATTTTGTTTGAATGTAATATGTATGTATGTGCTTTTTGTTTTATATGTAGTGTGTATATATATGTATAATATTAAAGCTACCTTGCCTGCCTAAAAGAGCTCTTTTTGGGTGGGTAAGGGCGATATATGTGCTGAGTAGTTGTTTTGTGTTTATAGGTGTAAGTATGTACGTATATACGTATATATATATATATATATATCTATGTTCTTTTTGTTATTATCTTTGCATGTATCGTATTTTTTTTCTTTTTGAAGTTTTATATGTTCCTAAACTGCCGTCTTTACAAAAAACATTAATTTAATTTTTAATTTACTTTACTTTGTATTATTATATTGTTTCCTTTTAAGCTTACTTTAAATATTTTTTTTTATTTTTATATTGTATAAATATTTTAAGTTTATAAATTTTTTTTTTTTTATTTTAAATTCTAAAATTAACTTCCATATTTTATTTTTTTTTTCCAAGTCTGAATTTTGTACTTTAGTTTTAATTTTATTTTCTTCCGTTTTATTTTTACTTTTTTTATATTTTGTAGCCAAGTTTTGAATAAACGAATCGCAACCAAATCAATATAGTTTATTTACTGGCCGGGTGTAGGGGTCGATCTGCTCTTTCTTTCAACAGGTATCTATGAGCCACTGATGCGTGGCGGACAATCTGGAGCGGACTCACTTTGTGATATGCAGAGATTTTGCTGATGCCTGATGTTGCTGTTGACGGCTGGACCGAAGAAGGAGAGGCTGCAAAGCTCGTTGCACACCGGCACTCGTCAATGCTGGCTGCTGGATGCTACTCCCGGCTGACGTGCTCGCCGGCACTTTGCCCGTAGCGCAAGATCAACAAAAATTTGCTGCTGAATGGTGGCCGCCGCCGCCTGTTGTGCTTGCCGGCACTTTAGATGCGGAGCAAAAGTCAATGTTGCGGGAACCACGGCAGGATAGGGACGCACTTGGCCCAAAAAAATTGTTTTTTCGAAACGTGGGGTTAATTTTTATGTGGCTCGACAAGGTTATGTCCACTACGACACCTTGGAGCGTAACACACCCGTTCTCGGTCGTTATAAAATCCAGACTCCCTTCTGCAGCAGCAACGTGTAATCAGAATCACTCAATGTAATTCGAAATTAACCGCTGCTGTTGCAGAAGGGCATTTCCACTCATTCGCTGAGTTGGTGGTCAGGGGCATGAGGGGCATAAAGTATATGTGTCTCGCTCGGCAGTCAGCAGCTATCTCATTCTCTCATCGGAGTTGCCACCCCGACGACAAACACTATCGATACTATACTATCGACCCCCCCCCCCCCCCCCCCCCCCCTAGAGTTTTGCCCGCGCTGACACAAACGATTCAAAGCAATACATAATACATATTCGTTTGTATGAGATGGGTACTCTATAGGTTATTTGCTTAGTGGTCGCATGGAGCGAACAACGTTCAGTTCTCACGAAGAACCAGCGCACGGAATAAGTCGCGGTTCTTTCGTTCGATATTTCGTTCTCGTGAACCTCACGCTGGAGCGAGATCACTCACTTAGTTCCAGCTGTGAACTAATAGAAAAACATGGTGGAATTTCCGCCACGCGAGCCGGCATCACTTTTCTGACGGGCCTCGAAGTGAACACATCAGACACGGACAACTTTTCTTCCAAGCGAACCAAAACCACGAGATCAGTGTGCGCGAACACTAAGAACAATAAGAACAGCAACATACAAGTGCACAGTGCAGCCACAACAACAAATAGCAACAGCAACCACATTTCTGTGCGAGTGTGCGTGCCCGTGCAGCCGCAACAACAAACATTCTCACCCTTCAGTCACATTCACAAAGGAATGTCAAAGGAATCATTTGGGAATGGTTCCCTATGCCTAAGGAATCCTTAGGGATTTTGTATGAAAATCCTTAGGGAATTTAACATTGTGATGTCCTACGATTGAGGAATAGGGAACACTCCATAGTGATTCCCTTACGTTTCCCGTTAGGGAAACCTTAGGGAACTCTGCCGAGAATTCCCCAATGATTCCCTAACGATTCTTAAGCCATTTTCTCTAGGGAATCGACCAGGAATTTTGATGAAAATTCCTCAATGATTCCCTAACGTTTTTTTTTTTAAATTCCTTAAGGATTCCTCAACAATTAAAAAAAATGAATAAAAATAGAAAAAATTATCTGTTTTAATTTTTTATTTTTAATATCTTTTTTTTAGTCAATATTTTGTTTAACATTTTTTTTTTTTTAACTTGCTTAATGTTACAAGTTTGCCTTGAAAATGAAATACAGCTCCCACTAAATGGTCAATGGCCACCGCCTTCAGAAAATTCCAGAGGAAGCTCTTTGCATTCTTCAAAGTTCAGTTCATGATCTAAATAAAAAATCAATGCGTTAGTCACTGCGGACGGCAGTCCGCGCTAGTGACGAAAGCAGCACGAAGGGTGCGAAGGCGACTAGCATATATACACAGAAAGAATGGAAAATTTGCTATGACTGTCCGATCAGGTCGAGTTATATACCGATCGATTAACCTAACTTACAAATGTGCATACTAAGACTTTTGGAAACTCACCTGGTTCGTGAGATAAACAGGTGTAAGTGGGAGGGGAAAAATTTAAATTATTGGAGCTAATTGGGTCGTTGGAGCCTTTTTGAATTTTCTTTGAATTTTTTACAATTTTCATTAAAAATATGCGTCGAATGACACCTCGATCATCGAAATCGGACAACTAGTTCGAAAGATAATTAATTTTGAAATTTTTAGGGGCCTTCCGAAAATGAGATGAAAAGTCAGACTGTTTGTTTGTTTGTTTGTTTGTTTGGATCAAATCGTTGATTTAGCTTAAATGTTTGAATGAGGACTTGTTCCTGTTAAAAAATCTAGAAACGTTTGTTCTACGACTTTTTCGAAAAATCGCTAGTTTAGCGGGAAATCGCTAAAAACCGCCAAACTTAAAACCCCCATAGCATCCAAACGATAGAAGCCACAGATGTGATCTATATATCGTTGAAAAGGTATTTCGAAGGGCTCTTAGGCATGCCTTCGAAGTTTTTTTTTTAGGTAAATGGATAAACAGCTACAGGTGAAATAAGGTTTTTTTTGGCTGTTTTTGAGAAAACGTTAGAGCCGATTTTTTTTAATTTTTAATATGTTATAGTTTGTACCATTTCGCGTTTTTTGATATATCATGCATAAATTTTTGTTGATTGGTTTGGAAGATATATCCTATTAACTGAATGTATACGTTTTACTTTGAATTGAAATAGGACAGCAGCAGCAATTACATTTGACTAACAGTCCAGTAACAATGAAATCTATAATTAGACAGTCGTTCTTAATTATCGCCAGTGGCGCAAAGTGTAGAGCGTCCGATTTTTGCATGAATTCTCAGCTCGGGTTCAAATCCGGGCACGGACAAAACTTTTTTTTTTTTAATGTTTAAATGCAATTAATTTGTTAGTAGATTATTATCGTGCATACATTTTTGTTGATTGGTTTGGAAGATATATCCTATTAACTGAATATATACGTTTTACTTTGAATTGAAACAGGACAGCAGCAGCAATTACATTTGACTAACAGTCCAGTAACAATTAAATCTATAATTAGACGACCGTTCTTAAATATCGCCAGTGGCGCAAAGTGTAGAGCGTACGATTTTTGCATGAATTCTCAGCTCGGGTTCTGGGTTCGAATTCTAGCACGGAAAATTTTTTTTTTTTTTTTTTTTAAATTTTTAAATGCAAATAATTTGTTAGTATATGATCCGCTAAGGTTTTTTTTATTGTTTTTCAATTTAAAAAAGGTGTTGGCTGAAATCTTAGCTGCAAAATAAAGAATCGCTGTAGTCAGATCTGTCTGTGTGCATATTGAAAACCTCCTAGCAAAGTAACAATGCCAGAAGCATATGTAAATCACTGCGGACGGCAGTCCGTGCTAAAGACGAAAGCAGCACGAAGGGTGCGAAGGCGACTAGCATATATACACAGGAAGAATGGAAAATTTGCTATGACTGTCCGATCAGGTCGAGTTATATACCGATCGAAAGGTATTAACTTAACTTACAAATTTGCATACTAAGACTTTTAGAAACTCACCTGGTTCGTGAGATAAACAGGTGTAAGTGGGAGGGGAAAAATTGAAATTATTGGAGCTAATGGGGCCGTTGGAGCCTTTTTGAATTTTTTACAATTTTCATTAAAAATACGCGTCGAATGACACCTTGATCATCGAAATCGGACAACTGGTTCGAAAGATAATTAATTTTGAAATTTTTGGTGCCCTTCTCAAAACGAGATGAAAAGTCAGTCTGTTTGTTTGTCTGTTTGTCTGTTTGTTAGTATCAAAGCGTTGATTTAGCTTAAAAGTTTGAATGAGGACTTGTTTCCGATCAAAAATCTAGAGACGTTTGTTTTACGACTTTTTCGAAAAAAAGCTAGTTTAGCGGGAAATCGCTAAAAAACGTTAAAATTAATAGCATCCAAACGATATGAGCTGCAGACGTGATCTATGTATCGTTGGAAAGGTATTTTGAAGGGCTTTTAGGCAAACCTTTAAACTTTTTTTCTAAAGTGCATAGGTAAAAATCAACAGGTGAAATAAGATATTTTGTCCCAGATTTTGGCGGTTTTTGAGAAAACGACGCTAACGATTTTTTTTAGCTTTCAATATGTTTGTGTGTATTGTAGTGTGTAAAATTTCGCGTTTTTTGATATATGAGACAAAAAATTTTACCGATGGGTTTGGAAGATATTACACTACTGCATGTACATATGCAGTATGTTAATGTACATGTAAATCGCCAAATGCCACAGCATCCAAACAATAGAAGCTACAGATGTGATCTATATATCGTTGGAAATATATTTTGAAGGGCTTTAAGCTTTTTTGCTTAAAACACAGGTAAAAAGCTTCAGGTGAAATAAGGTTTTTTTCCCACATATCGCCGATTTAAGAAAAATCTACGTTTCAAATAAGTTTTAAAAACAGTTGAACTTTCCTAACTCGAACTTCTCTAACTCGAATTTCTCTGTAACTCGAATTAAATGAGTGGCAGTAAAATTAATAATCTTAGGAAAAAGAACTCTATAACTCGAATATTTCCCTAACTCGAACCTTTTCTTTGGATAATGGTGATTCGAGTTAGGGAAGTTCGACTGTATGTTATTTGTTGTAGCAATTCAATTTCGCTTTTTGACATATAACACATAGCCGTCAAATTTCGTTTGGGCAAGATATTACCTGTTAACTGAATATACCTTTTACCTTTACACTTCTGCATGTACATAGGCAGTAGCATGCATACAGCAGCAGCAAAGTGTCATAGCAGCCAGAGTTTGAGAGTGCTACTAGCTTTTGCGCTTGGCATGTGTGTTTTAAGGGAACCAGTGTTGGCAGACAGTTTGTTTTAGCTTGTACAAAAAATAAACAAAGTTGATAAAACGAAATTTCAAAATTTCTGATATCTTATTCAAAAATTTCTGATATCTTATAAAAAAAACCTCTTTACGAGGTAAAAGTCTAGTGACGAAAACAGTTATATGCCCCAAAATTTCTGATATCCAATTTTGTGACGAATAATATTAAGTTTGACATAAAAATTATTTTAAAAAAAATTTTTGCATTCGGCACTGCGCAAAACATTGAGTTTTTTTTGGTATGAAGAATTGAGACATTTTGGCGCAATGTGCCGAGTGCCAAAATTTTTTTTAAAATAATTTTTATGTCAAACTTAATATTATTCGTCACAAAATTGGATATCAGAAATTTTGGGGCATATAACTGTTTTCGTCACTAGACTTTTACCTCGTAAAGAGGTTTTTTTATAAGATTTTCTATACACAAAATAAAAAAATTAAATAATAAAACACTTACGATTTATTAAACAGTAGCAGCAGACGTCAGCGCAGCAATAAAAATGACAATGTCACTTTTTTTCTTTTGACACGTGCGCTTGCTTCGTTTTGTTGCATCAATCCCGCTGCCTGCGGCAACGTTTGACGTTTGCTTGACAGAGACGGAAACAAAAAAGCGAACAGAAACAACCTCTGCCTCCGTCGCACAATTTTTGGCGACGTCAAAGTCGGCCGAAAACTTGTATGATAGAGAGAGAAAGAAACAAAAAGAAACGAGCAGAAACAGCCTCTGCCTGCGTCGCTTAAGCAGCGCACGCACGACGTGCATTTCTTTGGACGTCGGCACGCAACGAAACAAGAGAAACGAACAGAAACAGACGAAAAGTAATTCTGCTTGCGTTGCTCGAGCAGCGGCCGGTCGACGCTGGCAGAATTATTAGAAAAATAACAACAAAGTGTCAAAATATTACAACAACGAGAAGGAAAAGGAATTTGAAGTCTGAAGGGCAGTGACAACATTCCGCACGTGTGTGTGTGTGTGTGCCGGTGCAGCCGCAGCAACAACAACAGCAACAGCAAGCACATTTTATTTGCGTGAGTGTGTGTCTGTGCGGCCGCAGCAACAACATTTTCTGTGCGTGTGTGTGTGCCGGTACAGCCGCACCAACAACAACAACAACAGCAAGCACATTTTCTGTGCGTGAGTGTGTGCCCGTGCAGCCGCCACAACGAACATCATCAGTGACAACATTTTCTGTGCGAGTGTGTGTGCCGGTGCAGCCGCACCAACAACAAAAAACAACAGCAAGCACCCCAGCAAACAATTGGGCGATTGTACACTCGCCCATCGCCGAAAAGAGTCTTCTGCGAGTCGCGCAGGAGATTAATAGAAGATGAATCTTCCAGGCGATTGTTTAGCGATAGAAATCTTCCACTCGATTTTTTAGCGATACCAAAAACACCAAAATGAGCTCCACGCCTATAGCAATTTAATTCACATTTTTTGTAGTTCGCAAAAGTGTTGGTCCCGTAGCTCACTAGTTAGAGTTGCCGACCCGAACATTAAAGTTTGAGGTTCGATTCCCCTGATGTGCTTAAACCGTTGTTACATAATCTGCTTCTAAAAATTCGTGGACCAACATAAAAAAAAAAAATAAATAAAAAATAAACAAAAAAAAAAAAAAAAACTTTTTTTGTATGTTACAAAGTTAGCCACTTCCGCGACACTTCTGTTACTCTCCTAAGAAGTGTCGCGGAAGTGGCTCACTCTCTAACAAAAGGAGATCAAAAAGCGATGAAAAGGCGATGTCGCCTCAAACTTCAAGGCGACTCGCCTGAGACTCTCTGGCAATTAAAAATGTTTGCTGGGACCTTTCCTGTGCGTGAGAGTGTGCCGGTGCAGCCGCAGCAACAACAACAACAACAGCAAGCACATTTTATTTGCGTGAGTGTGTGTCTGTGCGGCCGCAGCAACAACAACAACAACCAGTGACCACATTTCGATCGTGTGGGTGTGTCAGTGCAGCCGCACCAACATCGGCAACAACAGCAACCACATTCCGCACGTGTGTGTGTGTGCGCTAGTGCAGCCGCAGCCGCCGCCGCCATAACCAACAAAACATTTTGGCGCACGAGTGCGGTCGACGCCGGCAGCAACCACAAGCAGCAGCGCAGCTTTCATAGCTGCACCACAACGTTACTCTCTCGTGTAGGGCAATCCCTCCGAGGAATCCACGGCCACCGGCCGGCAGCGGCGAAGATCGTACGCGAAGTACGAGTAGCAGCGAAGCAGCAACGAGCCACCTGCGGAAGCAGAAAAGTTACATTTGTGTTTCCGCGTTTTTATCAGCGGGTAAGCTGGCCAGAGGCCTCCGTCCTTTTTTTTTTCCTTGGCTCCGCCTATGGAGCGGTAACACCGACAATCAAATGTAAAAATCAAAAGAGGAGAATAAAACTACGTGGCACGACATGTTTTTGTAACGATAATGGCGATGTTCCTTTTTTTACTTTGCTGGTTCGGGTAAACTTTCTTTTCTTTATTTTCCCAGGTTATTTGATGTGAGCCCTAGGAGGAGGCGCATGTTCGGAACGACCGGCCGGGCTTGGTCCACCGGAGGTGACCCCAGAATAGGATTACGATTTTATCGTTCTTGTTTTGGGATCCTCGCCGGGGACCAGGTCTGGTAACACTTGAGTCCGGTTCGTGGGCAGAGCTACCGTTTTACCGGCTGACTGTCCACGGATCTGACCATGCGGCCGGATCTGCGCTGCGTTAAAGGGGTATCTTTGGGAGGAGAGATACCGTTTTTACCGTCTCTTCTTTCCGGGATGCATCCTCTAGCGTCGCCGGAACGGAACGAACGTGCGTCCCAAATCCAAACCGAGGGGCTCAGGAGGTACGAGAAGGATGACGCAACGGGCATCGGGAGTCCCTACTCGTCCACCTGGGCCAATCTTGGGCTCACATCAAAGTCATCTAAGCCGATTTTCGAGCGGGAACGTCCGCTTAGCCGCTGACGCTCCCGCCGCTCTTGCCAGCCGTCCCAGATGTTATATAAATTTTCTGTAACAGACCCTGGCAGGACTGAGACGCCGACCCCGGCTGGAAAAGCCTCGTTACAGATGGCGCCCGAGCAGGGACTTCTGGAACAAAAAAAATTCCTATTAGGCATTTTTTTGACATCGTGAGCATCGATATCGGCCAACCATATTTCCCCCCTTATCAGACATCATGCCATTTATCGTTACAAAAACAGGGTATTGTAGAGTAACTACAATATTACATTGTTGCATTTTTTTTGAAAAAAAAAAAAATGCATATGAAAGCGAGCCCGTCAGAAAAGTCACTCACGGGATTTTCACAAGCATAGGATTTCCATTTCGCCCACTAGACACAGAAATTTCATGGCCCTTGTAGCTAGCTGTACTAACCACATACCCTGTAGAACATTATACATTGATATTTTCCACGCAACATTTTTTCCCACGCGGCATTTTTTTCTTCTCACGCGGCATTTTTCCACTCGGTATTTTTTTCATGATCAGCGAATTTCTCTTCGCCTGCCCGAAATATTTTTGGGAAAGTAAATTTTGTTCAATTTTTGCCCAAATGCGAAAATTCAAGTTCTCGGAAGAGGCGATAGAGCCGTTCTTCGTCGAGGATTTGGACAAGGGACAGGAGGATCAATATATTTGCCGCCAGGAAAAGTGTGCGAAACCACAGAGAAGCCCGGTCAAGCCGCTGCGATATTTTTTTGAAAAAAAGAGTGGTATTTTTTTTCAACGGGCCATATTGCTAAGTCTCCATTTTTCTCTCTTCGCACCCAGTAGCAGCGTGCCCACACATTAGCAGCACTTGTTCTCAGCACAGAGGGAGATTTTGTTGCTGCTTACAGATCGCGAGAGACCGTGAGAGAGAGAGAGGCGGAGGTCACGACGCCGGCACAGCCGTAGCATGGAACGCGAGCTGCGTTATCGCGAGACGCGCTATTACGGCGCACCCGCGCTGCCCACCTCCATGGAGCCGAGCAGCCGCCCAGGTGTGGAGCCGCCACCAAACAGCCGACTTATACGGATTAGTGCCGGTTTCGCTATTGCACGCCGTTTTCCGAGTGCGGTCACGCCTGTGGCCGGAACATTAGGGTCCGCATCCGAACCAGCGGCAGGTTGTTCCGCGTTGGGATACAGCAGAATGGGGCCGTCGCGGTCACCTAAGTCCCTTCGGATTAACTTTGGAGCATCAGCATAATAAAGTACTTAGATTTTCCAGTGTATAGCTGCCCAAAAATAGCTTTTTTTTCGGAACAAGGGGAAAAGAGTAAAAAAAAAAGTAAACCAACGCGAGTAAAATAAAATCACCAAGCAAAGCAACGTTAATCAACGCGATTAAAATAATTGCAAAAGCAAAGCAAAGCCAAGTAAACCAGCGCGATCAGAAATCAGTCAGCTCGATTAACCACAACCACGTGTTAGCATTCAAGAATCCAGCCGCGCCTGGTTGCTTTCCGAGAACCACGCGATCGGAGAATTTCCTACTCAACCACGTGCGACTAGCTTAAAGTAGCGCTTTTCATTCGCCGCCTTTGGGAAAAACACGTGTGCAAGCCAACATGGTCGGTGTCAGTTGGGTGTACTTCCGACGCCGGGACCAACTGATCGCGATAGCAACTGAATTTGGCCTCGATTCTGAGGGGACCGTAGCGGATCTCCGTGCCCGTGTTGCGGAATTCGTTTCAAGAAGCACCCATGCGGAGCAAGTCAAGCAGCGGTTGCTAGAACTGGAACAGCAGTACCGGGATGCCTCGGGATCTGAGCACAGCGACTCCAAGAGTCGATCCCGCAGCGTTTCGCTGGTTCCCCGGGATCAAGTGGTGCCGCTAGTGATCGTGACTGCGCCGGGCGGTCAGCCACCGGAGAGTCGAACAAGCAGTCGACCCATCCGAGGGAATCGCAATCATTCCCCCGCCACGTAGAACACGGGCCGCACAGAGACACCATATCGCACGATAGCGAAGAAAGTGCATCGCTGGGGCATCAACTTCGATGGGCAGTCGGATCCGCTAAGCTTCATCGAACGTGTGGAGGAACGTGCCGCGGCTCACCTGATCGACCTGGCCCACCTTTCACAAGCCATTCCAGAATTGCTTACTGGGAATGCTAGTGACTGGTTCCGCGTCAGTCGGTTGCAGGGAGCATCATGGGCCACCTTCAAGCAGGATTTCCTAGATTTTTTCTTGCCCCCTCGATATTTTCAGCGCCTGGAGGACCAGATCCGAGCAAGGCAACAGAGGCTGGGAGAATCCTTCAAGACATACATCGTGGAGCTAAGGTTGCTCATGAAGCGAGCAAGCTACTCAGGAATCCAGGAACTGGATCGGGCCTACGAGAACTTGTTGCCCGAATACCAGCTGTACATACGGCGACATGAGGCACTCTCGCTCGCGCAACTCACGCAATTGGCCACGGACTTTGAGTTTGTGCGAGATCGTGAGCGGCAGAGCAGTGGACCTGCACAACTGGGCCTAGCCCTAGCCCACAACAGGGATGAGCCAGCCGTAGCGCCCAGGCATCGGAATCCTTTCCGAGACAACCAGCCGAGCCATCGGCCTTCAGGAGGAGAACCTCCCATTAGCAGGATGATGCAGGAATCGGGACCAGCCATCGACGTGCAGCGGGCTTGTAGACGCTGTGGAGAAATCGGTCACCAGGCACGGGACTGTCGAAACCGGCAACTCTACTACTGCTGGCGCTGTGGCAAACGAGGAATCAAGACGACGGAGTGTTGCGGGTTGGCTTCGGGAAACGGACAGCGGCCTTACCTGCCCCAGGACCAGGTGAGGGCAGCCGCCGACCTGTCCCGGGAATAGACCCAATCATGCGAGTGGAGAAGGCGCGCATCGTGGCTCAGGTCAAGATCGAGGGTCAAGTGAGGCAAGCCAGCATAGACACCGGAGCCACGAGAAGCTTTATAAGCGAGGATGCAGCCGGCAAACTCGACGCTAGCCAGCTAAGAGATGTACGAGCCAAAGTCAGCATGGCGGATGGGAGTCGCGCCACCGTATGCAAAGCCCTCGTCGCGACAGTGCAACTCGGCGACAGTTGCGCTTGCATACCCTTCTTGGTGCTGTCAACCGTCGTGGACGACGTGATCTTGGGCATAGATTTCCTGTGCGCCATCCGAGCCTCACTGCACTGTGGACCTGTGCAACTGCAGCTAACCCCAGCGTGCTTGCAGACCCCCACAGGACGTCGTAACACCATCCGCGCCATCGCGGCGAGCCAGGATCCTCTTCCCGGGTGGGAAACGACATTGGGCGGGACCATCGAAGCACTCATCACGCACACACAGACCGCTAGCGACGCGATTACCAAGGCCTCAGCAAAGCACCACGGAGGCAGCCCCTTCGGAGGAACCACAGCCGGACCAGGCGAACTGTCCGCACCAGCGAAGCACCACGGAGGCAGCCCCTTCGGGGGAACCACAGCCGGACCAGGCGAACTGTCCGCACCAGCGAAGCACCACGGAGGCAGCCCCTTCGGGGGAACCACAGCCGGACCAGACGAACTGTCCGCACCAGCGAAGCACCACGGAGGCAGCCCCTTCGGGGGAACCACAGCCGGACCAGGCGAACTGTCCGCACCACGCAAGCAACACGGAGACATCCCCTTCGGGGGAACCACAGCAGGGAAACGCTGCACTGGCCTGGCAAGCCAAAATCTAGTAAACCAAGACCCAAAGGCGGGCACCCCACGCAAGTTGAATCAAGACCCAAAGGCGGGCACCCCACGCAAGTTGAATCAAGACCCAATGGCGGGCACCCCACGCAAGTTAAACCAAGACCCAATGGCGGGCACCCCACGCAAGTTAAACCAAAACCCAATGGCGGGCACCCCACGCAAGTTAAATCAAGACCCAATGGCGGGCACCACACGCAGCAAAGATGACGCTCCGACGACCCCAGCCCAGGAAGACGAGGAGGACCATGAGGCGAAGACGACTGAGGAGATCCGTTCCACTGGGTCAAGTTCTTGGGGACCACTTGAAGATGGCAAGCCATCTCAACGTCCCTACCCCTTTGGGGAAACCACGACCGAGGTTTGCTCCATAGCAATACCCCCGGAACCGGATCCTCACGTCAACGAGGCGGACGACGATGACCCCAGCGAGGCAAAACCAGGTCAAGAACAGGAACCCGAGCTAGAACCATGGGTTCGAGATTTCCTGGAACGAGAGCTAGCGCAGTTTGAAACACTGACTGGAGTCACACACATCGCAGAGCACGTGATCACTATGAAGGATGACCGCCCGATCAAGCAGCGCTACTATCCAAAGAATACAGCCATGCAGCGCATCATCGACGAGCAAGTCGACGAGCTGCTTAAAAACAACTGCATCGAGCCATCCAAGAGCCCTCATAGCGCGCCAATCGTGCTTGTGGGAAAGAAGACCGGCGACGTCCGGATGTGCATCGACTACCGACAGCTGAACGCGAACTCTATCCCGGATGCGTATCCACTGCCGAGGATCCATCACATCCTAGAGCGTCTGCGCAACGCAAGATACATCTCGACCTTGGACCTGAAGAGCGGTTACTGGCAAATTCCTATGGCACGCGGCAGCCGGGAGTACACCGCATTCACGACACCCGGACGCGGTCTCTTCCATTGGAAGGTGATGCCGTTCGGCCTCCACTCAGCGCCTGCCACCTTTCAGAGAGCCCTGGACAGCGTCATAGGCCCTGACATGGAGCCATATGCTTTCGCGTATCTCGACGACATCATCGTGAGCGGCGCATCACTGGAGGAACATGTACGCAACCTAGGAGAGGTGCTCCGAAGGCTAAGGCAAGCCAACCTGCGGCTCAACCGGGCCAAATGCAAGTTCTTCCGACGCAGTCTAGTTTATCTTGGTCACGTCATCAGTGGGGAGGGAATCCACACGGATCCCGACAAGATCGCAGCAGTCCGAGAGTTACAACGACCAGCGACCTGCCGGGAGCTAAGACGTTGCTTGGGGATAGCGTCCTGGTATCGCCGCTTCGTCCCAAACTTCGCCGACATCGTCCAGCCCATGTCACTCTTGCTCAAAAAGGGCCAGAAGTGGGAATGGAAACCAGAACAGCAAGCTGCATTCGAGGAGCTCAAAGCACGTCTGACAGAAGCCCCAGTCCTCGCCTGTCCGGACTTTAACGAGAAGTTCGTAGGAGCCGAACGGGTGATTGCCTATGTCAGCCGCCGACTGGTCAAGGCAGAAGAAAACTATTCGGCCACTGAAAAGGAGTGCTTGGCCATAGTCTGGGCCATCCGGAAACTGAGATGCTACCTGGAGGGCTACCGTTTCGACGTAGTAACCGACCACCTCGCACTCAAGTGGCTCAACAGCATCGACAACCCGACTGGACGGATCGCACGAAGGGCCCTGGACCTACAACAGTATCAGTTCGACATCCACTATCGCCGAGGCAAGCAGAACGTCGTGGCCGACGCCCTGTCTCGCCAACCTCTGGAAATAACCCTGCAGATGGCAAAAGAAGAGGAGCCAAGCTGTAAGTGGATAACGCGGCTCACCAAACGCATCCTGGAGGCCCCGGACCGATTCTCAGACTTTACAATTGAAGGAAACCAAGTATACCGTCATCTCGGCCATCGTCCAGAAGAGGAGGATTACGTGCCTTGGAAGCTGTGCGTCGCGTTCGACCACCGACCAAGAGTGCTAGCAGAGTGCCACGACCATCCCACCGCTGGACACCTGGGTATCCGGAAGACGATCGCTCGGATCAGTCAACGCTACTACTGGCCCGGCTTATTCCGGGACGTAGCCCGCTACGTGAAGCAGTGCGAGAAGTGCCAAAAATTCAAGGTTAGCCAACTCAAGCCAGCAGGCCGCATGCTGACACGCCAGGTGGAGGAGCCTTTCGGAACACTTTGCGCCGATTTCGTGGGTCCACTCCCACGTTCCAAGCATTGAAATACCATGCTCCTGGTATTCTTTGACGCATTCACCAAGTGGGTCGAGCTCATCTCCTTGCGCAAAGCGACGTCAGCACACCTGGAGCGAGCCTTTCGAGAGACCATACTCAGCAGGTTTGGAGTACCACAGCGTTTCGTGTGCGACAATGGGACACAATTCACTAGTCGGTCTTTTCGTGCTTTTTGCCAAACCGCCGGCATTGAGCTACAACACACCGCCCCGTACAGCCCGCAGCAGAATCCGACTGAGCGCGCAAATCGGACAATCAAGACGATGATTGCACAGAACATCCGTGGGGACCAGAAGACGTGGGACGATCTCTTGCCAGAAATCATGCTGACGATCAACACAAGTACGAGGGCGGGCTGATAAGTAATCGGCCTTACCAAAAAAAAACATCTTAAACAACCCATAAATATTTTATTCGATTAGTGTTTTCTATTGGCTGATTGCTGAAAAAGTTTTAGGCGTTTTTCTCAACACTGGTAATTTTGGCGGGAGTTTTAGCATGGTCACTTTTGCATTGTCCCCAAAATGAGTAAAATAGAATATCGAGCTGTCATTAGATTTCTGTTTTTAGAAAAGAAATCCAACGATGAAATAAAAAATGAGTTAATCGAAGTTTATGGGGAATCAGCTCCATCGATTTCGACCAATAAATATTGGACTGCTGAGTATAGGCGCGGGCGGACAAGCATTTTTGACGAGGACCGTCCGGGACGTCCCAGAGAGGTGACAACCCCAGAAATGGTAGATAAAGTCCACGGAATGATATTGGATGATCGCCGAATAAAGCTGAGAGAGATTGCTAAGGCCCTAAACATTTCTCGTGAACGTGTTGGAAACGTCTTACACGAATATTTAAATATGAGTAAGCTTTCGTCAAGGTGGGTGCCGCGATTGCTCACAGCGGAACACAAACGCAACCGCTTGGTCATTGCGAAGGAGAGTTTGGCATTGTTAAACGCAAATAAGAATGAATTTTTGCGTCGTTTTGTGACTGTCGACGAAACTTGGATACATCACCATACACCAGAAAGCAAGGAACAGTCAAAGCAGTGGATTTCAACCGGAGAAACGGCGCCGAAAAAGGCAAAGATTGGTTTGTCGGCCAACAAGGTAATGGCAACGGTTTTCTGGGATGCCCGAAGCGTAATTCATGTGGATTATCTAGAAAAAGGCAGAACAATTAATGGAGAATACTATTCTAACCTTTTGGGACAGTTCGATTCAGAACTAAAAAAAAAAGGCCGCACATGGCGAAGAAAAAAGTTCTGTTTCACCAGGACAACGCTCCGGCTCACAAGAGCGTTGTTTCCATGATGAAATTGTGTGAACTACACTATGAAATTCTTCCACATCCACATATTCTCCAGATTTAGCACCATGTGACTATTATCTATTTCCAAACTTAAAGAAATGGCTTGGTGGAAAGAAATTTCAGTCGAATGAACAGGTAATCTGTGAAACAAACGCCTATTTTGAGGACCTGGACCAGTCAGTATTTTATGGAAGGTATAAAAAAATTGGAGGACCGTTGGACTAAGTGCATACGTCTAAAAGGAGGTTATGTTAAAAAATAAAAAAGAAAAATAAAAAAATAAACCGTGTTTTCTTTGGTAGGCCGACTATTTATCAGCCCACCCTCGTATCTCGGACACGACCGGATTCAGCCCAGCATTCTTAGTCCAAGGACGAGAACCCCGACTACCGGGTGCACTCTATGATGAGGTCACACACAGTATTGGCCGAGAACCAGAAGCACCAGAAGACAAGGCCAGACGACTGCAGGAGATCTTCAGGATAGTAAAGGAGAATACGCAACGAGCCACGGTGGATCAGGCCAGACATTACAATCTGCGACGTCGCGTGTGGCGCCCCGAGTTACATAGCCTCGTCCTGGTCAAGCATCACGTGCTATCTAACGCCGCTGAGGGTTTCGCAGCCAAGCTAGCACCGAAATACGAGGGTCCGTATTACGTCCGGAAATTTATATCGCCAAACGTGGTGCGATTACAACAAGTGGGCACATCCCGAAGCCGGGTGGCCAACCTAGCCGATCTCAAGGCATACCACGCAGAGCCCGCATCCGATACTCAGCCCGAGACGGGTCCCGCCTCATCGGAGCCTGAGGATAACTTGTGCCAAACCTGAGACTAACCTCGCACACTATGTCCGCGACCGCGGCTAAGTCTTACGTCTTTACTCTCCGAAAACTCTACGTCTCTATAACTCTCCGAAAACTCTACGTCTCTATAACTCTCCGAAAACTCTACGAAAACCACTACGTCTCTCTAACTCTCCGATATTAAATAACGTCTATACAACTTGACTAACCCAGGAATAGTGCCAAAGCCTGTAGCTAACGTTTAACGTTCTTTCAGCAGCAAGGATGAAGCAGGAGAGGAAGCCCTTGCCCGACTCGACGGCCATCGGCGCGATCTTCGCAGCCGAGTTGAACGGCTCGGTTCCGGAGGTCGAGGAGATGGCGCTCCTAGGGAATGAGGAGTTCGAGGAGGTGTTGGCCGCAGCTGGTGACGTGGAGGTCATCCAAGACCTACCGTGGGAGGAGCTGGATTGGGTCGAGATCCCAGCCGATTGGCGCACTTTCGGCTTGGTAACCCGGATCCCCACCGCCGTGTTCGACGGAGTAGCGGTCGGTCGTCCAAAAGCCCTGGCAAGTGGACAGAAGAAGTTCCTGGTGGAAGCAGATGACAAGCGCTTCCAGGTCCACATCTCCCGCGCGGGCCTCGTCACCGTTTCTCTCCGCCCCCCGAAGTAAAGGGGGGGTGTGAGGCAGCATTCTGCTGCCCCACAATTAGTTTGAGTAATTTTCTTTGTTTTTATTCCAATGAGCGAGCCATTAGATCGCGCTCGCTCATTTGGCATCTTTTATTCGTTTGAACGTCGCATTGAGCGAACAACGTTCAGTTCTCACGAAGAGCCAGCGCACGGAATAAGTCGCGGTTCTTTCGTTCGATACTTCGTTCTCGTGAACCTCACGCTGGAGCGAGATCACTCTCTTAGTTCCAGCTGTGAACTAATAGAAAAACATGGTGGAATTTCCTCCACGCGAGCCGGCTTCACTTTTCTGACGGGCCTCGAAGTGAACGCATCAGACACGGACAACTTTTCTTCCAAGCGAACCAAAACCACGAGATCAGTGTGCGCGAACACTAAGAACAATAAGAACAGCAACATACAAGTGCACAGTGCAGCCACAACAACAAATAGCAACAGCAACCACATTTCTGTGCGAGTGTGCGTGCCCGTGCAGCCGCAACAACAAACATTCTCAGTGACAACATTCCGCACGTGTGTGTGTGTGTGCCGGTGCAGCCGCAGCAACAACAACAACAACAGCAAGCACATTTTATTTGCGTGAGTGTGTGTCTGTGCGGCCGCAGCAACAACATTTTCTGTGCGTGTGTGTGTGCCGGTACAGCCGCACCAACAACAACAACAACAGCAAGCACATTTTCTGTGCGTGAGTGTGTGCCCGTGCATCCGCCACAACGAACATCATCAGTGACAACATTTTCTGTGCGAGTGTTTTTGTTTTTTTTTTTTTTTTATTTTAATAGAGAATAGATAGACAGTAACATAACAGAATAGTATACAGATTTAACATGAAGTAAGAGAAGTAAGTAAGGGCTTTGTCCCCTCCCACGGAATTGGGCTAAGAAGTTCTACTTCGCGGGGCGGTTGTAACCATGTTCAGCTCCGGGACCTAATCGGCAGTCCTGCTCCTCTCTCGGCGTCGCAGCTCTTTCATAATGGTAGGCTGCACCAAACGGCTCCGCATCCGCTGCGTCACAAAGCTCCTGGAAGCACCGTGATTTGCTTTCTGTAATCAGGTTTCGCAATATCTTGCGTTTTGACCTGAAGTCCGACAGGTTGTTCTCGAAAGAAGATCTGCCCCTTGACCTCTGCAGTCTTCGCTTAGCAGCACAACATTCAGCACGAGCTTTTGAAATGTCTTGATTCCACCATGGAACCGGTTTGCGCCTGCTTCCTCCGCTATATCTTTTCGCCAT
This sequence comes from Drosophila quinaria, assembly GCA_035047525.1. Lineage (NCBI taxonomy): Eukaryota > Metazoa > Arthropoda > Insecta > Diptera > Drosophilidae > Drosophila > Drosophila quinaria. The sequence continues at coordinate 114,071 of JAWNPO010000298.1, read as the reverse complement.
TGACGCTTCGCATGCCGTTTTGATGCAGTCAGCAATTCCTTGGGCACAGCTATTCGCATCACCCGTTGCTGTAATAGTCTGCACGCTGGAGAGAAGAGCTTCTCTATCCAAGGTGTTTACTTTGTAGCCTACATGGCGGGCTGACTGTGTTCTCCTTATGGCTGTTCTTGAGAGTAGCTCCGTTATTACAGCTTTATGGTCGCTATGCGTGTAGACGTCGGATACTTGCCAAGCAGCATCTCGGGCGAGTTCAGGGCTGGCAAATGTCAGGTCAATGATTGATTCCCGACCTGCCATGCTGTATGTACTCTGTGTTCCGTTATTCAACAGGCAGACGTTAAGGCGAGCCAGTGTATCAGCAAGGATTAATCCTCGTGGGTTATTCCTCTTGCTGCCCCAATCTGTGCACCATGCATTAAAATCGCCAGCGATTAGTATGGGGGATTTATCCTGTGCGTCTTCTACAACCTCTTCGAGTGCAGCCTTGAAATCCTGAATTTCTACTCTGGGAGGCAAGTAGCAGCTGTAGATGTAGATTCCTCTTGTTTTTACTCTCACAAACCATCGGTGCTGCAATCTGTGGGTGAGTTCGCTTGGATGCTGGCCACAGCTCCAGATAGCTGCTCCGCCATCGTTGCTTTGATGCCAAACGCCGTCGTGTTTTGTTGTGTAGGTGTCACTCAGGATAGCGACATCGATACTCCGTTCCTCTACTATTTTTGCCAGTAGATCCTGGGCTGCGCGGCAGTGATTTATGTTGAGCTGTTGGAACTTAATTTGTGAGCTTTCTAATTGCCTCGAGATAGCGCGGACACAGCTTACTTAGTGTGCTATGTGCAGTGTTGTTCTCCCCCGATCTCTTACAGATTATGCAGGCAGCCTCGGAGCTACAATCCTTCGCAGCGTGGTTTTCTCCTCCACAGTTAAAGCAAAGCTTGGAGGCGTCAAGCTTGCTCCTGCATCTTGCTGCAATGTGGCCGAAGTTGAGGCATTTAAAGCAGCGTCGTGGCTCCAGTTTGGCACGCAGGCGGCAGACTGCCCATCCAATTCGCATTTTGCCAAGGTTGAGAATATGGTCTGCTATATTTTTAGGCAAGATCAAGGTGGCCGTTTGTGTGCCTTGGTAAGCCGGACGAAGTTTAGGCACAGCCTCAGAACTGAGATCGCAGTCGATGGCTTGAAATACTGCTTCTAGGACCTCATCACTAGTCGTCCACTCGGCGATGTCGCGGATCTCAACTGTCACCTTGTCAGCGATGGCTTTGACTTCTGCCTGTTCACCGATTGCATCTTGGATCGCTTTTTGTAGTCTTCCAGTAGACTCGTCTGAGGCCTTGTTCATACGCAGGAGAATCTCGCCTGCTGCTGTGCGCCGGATTCCAGATACTTTGTCTTTAAACTCCTGGATAGATGCCTCACTATGCACAGCTTTTAAGACTTGCGCATATGCATCCTTTTCCTTGCATCGTATCATAACCGCATCAGATCTTGGGTTGCGTTTCTTGGTCTGCTTTGTACGATTCCAGACTTTCTGCCATTTGGAACTATCAGCTGTGGATGGACGTTGCATGATGTTCGCATCAGGACGGTGGAGATTTCCATTATTCAGTTCGCATACTGGCCTGGGTACAGAACGTTCTGCATTTTGGGATTTTGGAGATTCCGCAGTCTGTTTTCCCGTCACTGTTGCCGCAGGGGAATTGATTCTTGGTTTCTGCGGCTGTGTAGAATCGCACTTGTGGCATCCTTTTGTAGGCTGAGCATCCTTGGGGGCCATCTCCAGATGATCGCTGACTTCTTTATGGATTTGCTTCATCCTCTTAAGCATCTTTTTCATGTCCAGGTTTATGTGCCGGACAGCAGGCTTCTTATCCTCGACCATGTAGATAAAATCGCCAAGAATGCTACCAAGTTCCATCATAAGCTGACTGGGTGATGTTGTTGTGACGCTTTTAGGCTTCTTAGGTGGCGTTTTCCTGCTCATTTGTGTGGGACTCTCTATTTCCCTGCTCCTTTTAGGTGTCTCATCTTTGCTGCCAGCAGCGTTAAAGAAGAAGACTCCTTCGGCAATCCTCGGAGGCGCAGATGACGGGGCATGTGCACTTGATGGTGGCGTTCGAGTCATTTTCTTTGATGTAGCAAACGCCTGCTCATCGTTTTGCTGTTCTTCTTCTTTTCCACCTGTATTGCCAGCTGCTCTAACGGCCAGGATGGGCACCGCCAGAGCAGTGGTTGTCTGGTTAGACAGCGTTCCTTGTCAGTCTCCCAGATGTTGGATTTCCAAAATTAGAATTTAAAATTTAAGCTCAGACTTAATTTTAAATTCAAATTTATATTCAAATTAGGCGTTTGGCGCGAAAGTTGGTTCGTCTGATCCGTTCGATTAAAGTTTAGTCTCCAGGTGTTGCGTTTTCAAATTTCAACAATAATTTTATACTTAGATTTTAAGTTTCAAAATCAAGTTTAAATTTGAATTTATCGCTTGGCGCGAAAGCTTGTGTAGCTGGTCAACAAAAAGCTCGCTGATATGGAACTTTTGCTGATCGAGGTGCAGCCCTGCAGGCTGAATTAAATCAGCTGGTTGGTTGCGTGATATGCAAATTTCGTGCACCAAGTTCAAGGAAAGTGAAGAAATTCAGCAATGTGAAAGCCAAGAAGTCGGAAAGAGAAAGCTGCAATCCACTGACTGGCCTCCCCTCCTTCGTCCACGACCTGAGGCGATGAAAAAGCCGACTTTCGTTGCCAAGATCGGTCACTGTACTTGCTAGGTGTACCAAGGGACTAAGGTGAGCACCGTCAAGCCACGACAGAGTTCCAGTTCACCGTTCTGTCTATCTTCCAGGGAAAATCACAGAGGAAAACTGTGAGGAATCGCTCAAATACACTGGAGTTGCCACAAAACACGACCGGCGCGTTTGAAAGTAAACTGTGTGTGTGTGTGCGCCGGTGCAGCCGCAGCAACAACAACAACAGCAAGCACGTTTTATTTGCGTGAGTGTGTGTCTGTGCGGCCGCAGCAACAACAACAACAACCAGTGACCACATTTCGATCGTGTGGGTGTGTCAGTGCAGCCGCACCAACATCGGCAACAACAGCAACCACATTCCGCACGTGTGTGTGTGTGCGATAGTGCAGCCGTAACCGCCGCCGCCATTACCAACAAAACATTTTGGCGCGCGAGTGCGGTCGACGCCGGCAGCAACCACAAGCAGCAGCGCAGCTTTCATAGCTGCACCACAACGTTACTATCTCGTGTAGGGCAATCCCTCCGAGGAATCCACGGCCACCGGCCGGCAGCGGCGAAGATCGTACGCGAAGTACGAGTAGCAGCGAAGCAGCAACGAGCCACCTGCGGAAGCAGAAAAGTTACATTTGTGTTTCCGCGTTTTTATCAGCGGGTAAGCTGGCCAGAGGCCTCCGTCCTTTTTTTTTTCCTTGGCTCCGCCTATGGAGCGGTAACACCTTCTTCCTTCTGTAGGATTGAGTTTCTATGTAGACAAGAATCCGAATACTTTTGAATTTCAATTGCTTTTATTTAGATGTTTTCTCACAATTAGAGCATCTTTCAATGTACGCCAATTGTGGATACCTCTTTCTGCCGATATAAATCTTCTTGCTAGTCCACGAGGCGATCTCTTTGAAAAAATGAACTTCTGTAAATCATCCCATCTCATGCTAATTGCCATCTTTCAACTGAGAGATTATCGTCCCCACTAAACGGTCTTATAGTGTCTTCCACATCTCGATATGAAACCAAGACCTGAGTTTGATGAGTCTCAAGTTGAAGCGGTTCGCGTCTATTGTCAGATGTACCAACTGTGTTCCTCGACCAATTGTCGCATACATTTGCAGTTTGCGATTGACGTGACTCCTGACGCACATTCAATGCGTGTGTATTCGCTTCTGTGGCCCTTTGCTCGATCTCATTTTCTTCTCCGTCCTCATCATCGTCATCTGTTTCGAAATCAGTTAACAGATTGCCCTTCTGCAAGTTTTTAAACAACAGCATTGTTCGGTCGCGTCCATTAGGTAGCAAGTGTAAGAACTGCAAGACATCATCCAGGTTTTTATTCGATAAATTTTCTCTTACGAAAACCATTTTGTCATGAAACTCGTCGCTTCTTTCATCGAATTCGAATTCTTCAAATTCGCGTATTCGACGTCTATTGTTCCGGTCTCCTTCTGTTTGAAAAATAAACTTGTGTAACGAAACCACATTAATCCTAGACGCTGTTGTTAGCCTGTTCTTAAATTTTGGATTGTCAGCAAGTTTCAACATTTTTTCGCTAATCGTCTAAATATTTTGTCCTAATATCCTGCGTCTTAATATCCTATCTTCTTATATCTTTAGTCTCAATATTCCTTGGCGTAATATTCTTCGTCTAAATATCCTTCAACTCAATATCCTTCGTATTTATATCCTCGACCAAGTATCTTCGAGCAAATATCCCTTGATATCCTCGACCAGATAGCTTTCGACGTTAGAACTCTCAATCACGCTAGTGACGAAAGCAGCACGAAGGGTGCGAAGGCGACTAGCATATATACACAGGAAGAATGGAAAATTTGCTATGACTGTCCGATCAGGTCGAGTTATATACCGATCGCAAGGTATTAACTTAACTTACAAATGTGCTTACTAAGACTTTTAGAAACTCACCTGGTTCGTGAGATAAACAGGTGTAAGTGGGAGGGGAAAAATTTAAATTATTGGAGCTAATGGGGCCGTTGGAGCCTTTTTGATTTTTTTTTTAATTTTTTACTATTCTAATCAAAAATACGCGTCGAATGACACCTTGATCATCAAAATCCGATTACTGGTTCAGAAGATAATTAATTTTGAAATTTTTGGTGCCCCTTTCAAAACGAGATGAAAAGTCAGTCTGTTTGTTTGTTTGTTTGACTGTTTGTTTGGATCAAATCGTAAATTTAGCTTAAAAGTTTGAATGAGGACTTGTTCCCGATCAAAAATCTAGAAACGTTTGTTCTACGACTTTTTCGAAAAAAAGCTAGTTTAGCGGGAAATCGCTAAAAACCGTTAAAATTAAAACCCCTATAGCATCCAAACGATATGAGCTACAGACGTGATCTATGTATCGTTGGAAAGGTATTTTGAAGGGCTTTTAGGCAAACCTTCAAACTTTTTTTCTAAAGTGCATAGGTAAAAATCAACAGGTGAAATAAGATATTTTGTCCCAGATTTTGGCGGTTTTTGAGAAAACGCTGCCTACGATTTTTTTTAATTTGCAATATGTTTGAGCTTGTAAAATTTCGCGTTTTTTGATATATCATTCATAAATTTATGTTGATTGGTTTGGAAGATATAACCTATTAACTGAATATATACGTTTTACTTTGAATTGAAATAGGACAGCAGCAGCAATTACATTTGACTAACAGTCCAGTAACAATGAAATCTATAATTAGACAGGCGTCCTTAATGATCGCCAGTGGCGCAAAGTGTAGAGCGTCCGATTTTTTCATGAATTCTCAGCTCGGGTTTCGGGTTCAAATCCTGGCACGGACAAAACTTTTTTTTTTTAATGTTTAAATGCAATTAATTTGAAACGTTTGTTCTACGACTTTTTTGAAAAAAAGCTAGATTAGCGGGAAATCGCTAAAAACCGTTAAAATTAAAACCCCTATAGCATCCAAACGATATGAGCTACAGACGTGATCTATGTATCGTTGGAAAGGTATTTTGAAGGGCTTTTAGGCAAACCTTCAAACTTTGTTCTAAAGGGCATAGGTAAAAATCAATAGGTCAAATAAGATATTTTGTCCCAGATTTTGGCGGTTTTTGAGAAAACGACGCTAACGATTTTTTTTAGCTTTCAATATGTTGTAGTGTGTAAAATTTCCCGTCTTTTGATATATGACACAAAATTTTACCGATGGGTTTGGAAGATATTACTTATTAACTGAATATACCTTTTACCTTTACACAACTGCATGTACATATGCAGTATGTTAATGTACATGTAAATCGCCAAAAGCCACAGCATCCAAACAATAGAAGCTACAGATGTGATCTATATATCGTTGGAAATGTATTTTGAAGGGCTTTAAGCCTAGCTGTAAACTTATTTGCTTAAAACACAGGTAAAAAGCTTCAGGTGAAATAAGGTTTTTTTTCCCCACATTTCGGCGATTTAAGAAAAATCTACGTTTCAAATAAGTTTTAAATACAGTTGAACTTTCCTAACTCGAACTTATCTAACTCGAATTTCTCTGTAACTCGAATTAAATGAGTGGCAGTAAAATTAATCTTAGGAAAAAGAACTCTATAACTCGAATATTTCCCTAACTCGAACCTTTTCTTTGGATAATGGTGATTCGAGTTAGGGAAGTTCGACTGTATGTTATTTGTTGTAGCAATTCAATTTCGCGTTTTTGACATATAACACATAGCCGTCAAATTTCGTTTGGGCAAGATATTACCTGTTAACTGAATATACCTTTTACCTTTACACTTCTGCATGTACATATGCAGTAGCATGCATACAGCAGCAGCAAAGTGTCATAGCAGCCAGAGTTTGAGAGTGCTACTAGCTTTTGCGCTTGGCATGTGTGTTTTAAGGGAACCAGTGTTTGCAGACAGTTTGTTTTAGCTTGTACAAAAAATAAACAAAGTTGATAGAATGAAATTTCAAAATTTCTGATATCTTATTCAAAAATTTCTGATATCTTATAAAAAAAAACCTCTTTACGAGGTAAAAGTCTAGTGACGAAAACAGTTATATGCCCCAAAATTTCTGATATCCAATTTTGTGACGAATAATATTAAGTTTGACATAAAAATTATTTTAAAAAAAATTTTTGCATTCGGCACTGCGCAAAACATTGAGTTTTTTTTTGGTATGAAGAATTGAGACATTTTGGCGCAATGTGCCGAGTGCCAAAATTTTTTTTAAAATAATTTTTATGTCAAACTTAATATTATTCGTCACAAAATTGGATATCAGAAATTTTGGGGCATATAACTGTTTTCGTCACTAGACTTTTACCTCGTAAAGAGGTTTTTTTTATAAGATTCTGATATTCTTTGACTGTGAAATATTTTTGTTTGGTTGAGCCCCCAAAAATGTAGGATTGAGTTTCTATGTAGACAAGAATCCGAATACTTTTGAATTTCAATTGCTTTTATTTAGATGTTTTCTCGGAAAGAATATGATTTAGACTGCCTTAGTTGTGTATTTTGTATTTAAGGTGTGTGTTTTGGGACGACAGGTGTGTCGTTGCCCACTAGATCCCACACTTCAATGTGCAACCGACAATCAAATGTAAAAATCAAAAGAGGAGAATAAAACTACGTGGCACGACATGTTTTTGTAACGATAATGGCGATGTTCCTTTTTTTACTTTGCTGGTTCGGGTAAACTTTCTTTTCTTTATTTTCCCAGGTTATTTGATGTGAGCCCTAGGAGGAGGCGCATGTTCGGAACGACCGGACGGGCTTGGTCCACCGGAGGTGACCCCAGAATAGGATTACGATTTTATCGTTCTTGTTTTGGGATCCTCGCCGGGGACCAGGTCTGGTAACACTTGAGTCCGGTCCGTGGGCAGAGCTACCGTTTTACCGGCTGACTGTCCACGGATCTGACCATGCGGCCGGATCTGCGCGGCGTTAAAGGGGCATCTTTGGGAGGAGAGATACCGTTTTTACCTCTCTTCTTTCCGGGATGCATCCTCTAGCGTCGCAAATCCAAACCGAGGGGTTCAGGAGGTACGAGAAGGATGACGCAACGGGCATCGGGAGTCCCTACTCGTCCTCCTGGGCCAATCATGGGCTCACATCAAAGTCATCTAAGCCGATTTTCGAGCGGGAACGTCCGCTTAGCCGCTGACGCTCCCGCCGCTCTTGCCAGACGTCCCAGATGATATATAAATTTTCTGTAACAGACCCTGGCCGGACTGAGACGCCGACCCCGGCTTCTAAAGTGCATAGGTAAAAATCAACAGGTGAAATAAGATATTTTGTCCCAGATTTTGGCGGTTTTTGAGAAAACGCTGCCTACGATTTTTTTTAATTTGCAATATGTTTGAGCTTGTAAAATTTCGCGTTTTTTGATATATCATTCATAAATTTATGTTGATTGGTTTGGAAGATATAACCTATTAACTGAATATATACGTTTTACTTTGAATTGAAATAGGACAGCAGCAGCAATTACATTTGACTAACAGTCCAGTAACAATGAAATCTATAATTAGACAGGCGTCCTTAATGATCGCCAGTGGCGCAAAGTGTAGAGCGTCCGATTTTTTCATGAATTCTCAGCTCGGGTTTCGGGTTCAAATCCTGGCACGGACAAAACTTTTTTTTTTTTTAATGTTTAAATGCAATTAATTTGAAACGTTTGTTCTACGACTTTTTTGAAAAAAAGCTAGATTAGCGGGAAATCGCTAAAAACCGTTAAAATTAAAACCCCTATAGCATCCAAACGATATGAGCTACAGACGTGATCTATGTATCGTTGGAAAGGTATTTTGAAGGGCTTTTAGGCAAACCTTCAAACTTTGTTCTAAAGGGCATAGGTAAAAATCAATAGGTCAAATAAGATATTTTGTCCCAGATTTTGGCGGTTTTTGAGAAAACGACGCTAACGATTTTTTTTAGCTTTCAATATGTTGTAGTGTGTAAAATTTCCCGTCTTTTGATATATGACACAAAATTTTACCGATGGGTTTGGAAGATATTACTTATTAACTGAATATACCTTTTACCTTTACACAACTGCATGTACATATGCAGTATGTTAATGTACATGTAAATCGCCAAAAGCCACAGCATCCAAACAATAGAAGCTACAGATGTGATCTATATATCGTTGGAAATGTATTTTGAAGGGCTTTAAGCCTAGCTGTAAACTTATTTGCTTAAAACACAGGTAAAAAGCTTCAGGTGAAATAAGGTTTTTTTTCCCCACATTTCGGCGATTTAAGAAAAATCTACGTTTCAAATAAGTTTTAAATACAGTTGAACTTTCCTAACTCGAACTTATCTAACTCGAATTTCTCTGTAACTCGAATTAAATGAGTGGCAGTAAAATTAATAATCTTAGGAAAAAGAACTCTATAACTCGAATATTTCCCTAACTCGAACCTTTTCTTTGGATAATGGTGATTCGAGTTAGGGAAGTTCGACTGTATGTTATTTGTTGTAGCAATTCAATTTCGCGTTTTTGACATATAACACATAGCCGTCAAATTTCGTTTGGGCAAGATATTACCTGTTAACTGAATATACCTTTTACCTTTACACTTCTGCATGTACATATGCAGTAGCATGCATACAGCAGCAGCAAAGTGTCATAGCAGCCAGAGTTTGAGAGTGCTACTAGCTTTTGCGCTTGGCATGTGTGTTTTAAGGGAACCAGTGTTTGCAGACAGTTTGTTTTAGCTTGTACAAAAAATAAACAAAGTTGATAGAATGAAATTTCAAAATTTCTGATATCTTATTCAAAAATTTCTGATATCTTATAAAAAAAACCTCTTTACGAGGTAAAAGTCTAGTGACGAAAACAGTTATATGCCCCAAAATTTCTGATATCCAATTTTGTGACGAATAATATTAAGTTTGACATAAAAATTATTTTAAAAAAAATTTTTGCATTCGGCACTGCGCAAAACATTGAGTTTTTTTTGGTATGAAGAATTGAGACATTTTGGCGCAATGTGCCGAGTGCCAAAATTTTTTTTAAAATAATTTTTATGTCAAACTTAATATTATTCGTCACAAAATTGGATATCAGAAATTTTGGGGCATATAACTGTTTTCGTCACTAGACTTTTACCTCGTAAAGAGGTTTTTTTTATAAGATTCTGATATTCTTTGACTGTGAAATATTTTTGTTTGGTTGAGCCCCCAAAAATGTAGGATTGAGTTTCTATGTAGACAAGAATCCGAATACTTTTGAATTTCAATTGCTTTTATTTAGATGTTTTCTCGGAAAGAATATGATTTAGACTGCCTTAGTTGTGTATTTTGTATTTAAGGTGTGTGTTTTGGGACGACAGGTGTGTCGTTGCCCACTAGATCCCACACTTCAATGTGCAACCGACAATCAAATGTAAAAATCAAAAGAGGAGAATAAAACTACGTGGCACGACATGTTTTTGTAACGATAATGGCGATGTTCCTTTTTTTACTTTGCTGGTTCGGGTAAACTTTCTTTTCTTTATTTTCCCAGGTTATTTGATGTGAGCCCTAGGAGGAGGCGCATGTTCGGAACGACCGGCCGGGCTTGGTCCACCGGAGGTGACCCCAGAATAGGATTACGATTTTATCGTTCTTGTTTTGGGATCCTCGCCGGGGACCAGGTCTGGTAACACTTGAGTCCGGTCCGTGGGCAGAGCTACCGTTTTACCGGCTGACTGTCCACGGATCTGACCATGCGGCCGGATCTGCGCGGCGTTAAAGGGGCATCTTTGGGAGGAGAGATACCGTTTTTACCTCTCTTCTTTCCGGGATGCATCCTCTAGCGTCGCAAATCCAAACCGAGGGGTTCAGGAGGTACGAGAAGGATGACGCAACGGGCATCGGGAGTCCCTACTCGTCCTCCTGGGCCAATCATGGGCTCACATCAAAGTCATCTAAGCCGATTTTCGAGCGGGAACGTCCGCTTAGCCGCTGACGCTCCCGCCGCTCTTGCCAGACGTCCCAGATGATATATAAATTTTCTGTAACAGACCCTGGCCGGACTGAGACGCCGACCCCGGCTGGAAAAGCTTCGTTACAATATATATTAAATATCTATTCGATACAGTTTTTATTTTAAATAAAAGAAAATGAAACAAAGTTTAACATGAGCTAAACGCTAAATACTCAGACGACTGTTTTACCCACTTTTTTGGCCATTGAAAATACCCTTTTTTTTACAAGAAATATTGAAATTAAGAGGCAAAAAGAGGAATTAATTGATAAGGCTCTGCCATGAAAAACCAAACCGACTTAAAACCTTTTTTATTTTGTAATTTGAAGCCCAAAAATGTATTCTAATAAAACAAAAAGCAACTATTATTAAAAAACATGCAGTTTTTCACAAAATTAAGTTTTCGCCCTTGGTTTAAAAATTTCGGGAATAGCCCATATGTGCATGCAGAAGTGTAAAGGTAAAAGGCATATTCAGTTAATAGGTAATATCTTGCCCAAACGAATTTTCACAGATATGTGTTATATGTCAAGAAACGCGGAATTGAATTGTCCACAACATATTTCAAAGTTGTTGTATTTCAAAGTTGTGTAAATCCCCAATTTTTCTTAAATCGCCAAAATGTGGGAAAAAAAAATTTATTTCTCCTGTACCTTTTTACCTGTGTTCTTTAGCAAAAAAGTTTACAGCTATGCCGCAAAGCCCTTCAAAATACCTTTTCAACGATATATAGATCACATCTGTAGCTTCTATAGTTTGGATGCTAATTTTAGCGTTTTTTAGCGATTTCCCGCTGAACTAGCGATTTTTCGAAAAAGTCGTAGAACAAATGTTTCTAGATTTTTGATCGGGAACAAGTCCTCATTCAAACTTTTAAGCTAAATCAACGATTTGATCCAAACAAACAAATAGACGGACTTTTCATCTCATTTTCGGAAGACCACTAAAAATTTCAAAATTAATTATCTTTTGAATCAGTAGTCGGATTTCAATGATCGAGATGTCATTCGGCGCGTATTTTTGATTAGAATAATAAAAATCAAAAAGGCTCCAACGGGTCCATTTGCTGCAATAATTAAAATTTTTTCCCTCCCACTAAAACCAGTTTATCTCACGAACCAGGTAAGTTTCCAAAAGTCTTAGTACGCACATTTGTAAGTTTAATTGATACCTTTCGATCGGTATATAACTCGACCCGATCGGACAGTCATAGCAAATTTTCCATTCTTCCTGTGTATATATGCTAGTCGCCTTCGCACTCTTCGTGCTGCTTTTGTCACTAGCGCGGACTGCCGTCTGCAGTGATTGTATATACATATATCGCAAAGTGAATTGTAAAGGTCCCCTTGTCGGTCTTATTGATATTTAATTTTATTTTTTATATTTGTTAAATTTTTTTCATTGGGCATAAATATTCTTTTTTTCGACCATCCTAGAAGTAGGCTACAGAAATCGCCTTAGCTGCCTTGCATAGCAGTCAACTTGCAAGCGAACAGCGCACACTGGTTCCTGTTGTATGGGGAGTAGACATTTACGCCGCCGCGCCACGCCGCCGACGCCGCCGATTTTTTGTGTTTCTGACGCGCCGCCGCCGAACCACGAAAATATCGGCGCGGCGGCGGCGGCGGCGGCGTACGGCGTCCTTACATTTAATACAACTTAAAAAACAAAAAAAAAATTTTTTTTTCATATTTCGTATGAAGTGGCAATATTGTTGATGAAAAATTACTGTAATTTTTTTTTAAATCATTGCTTTATCTAATAATTTAAGGAAGAAGAAATGAAAACACTTACAATTGATTTATAAGTACAAAAAAATGTCTATGAAAGATGACTGTATTGATTTCAAATCTTTTTTTTTTATTAAATACTTAGACAAAATTTAAAGAGCTATTTTTTTTTAATTTAGAAAGAAAAATTTTGTTTTTTTAACTCCATACGCCGCCGCCGCCGACGAATTCGACGGCTTAGCCGCCGCCGCCGCCGCCGGCTCTCCCTGCCGGCTGAGCCGCCGCCGCCGGGTATTTTTGGCCTCTACGCCGCCGCCGAGGCTAACACAATCGGCGTAAAACTCTAATGGGGAGGGCGGCCAAAAATACTTCTAGTTGAGGTAGAGGCTTGAAACTTAACACAAAATTTTTATAAATTTATAGTAAGATTATGTATAAAAATCAGCCGGATCGGACCACCATATCATATAGCTGTCATATGAACTATCGGTCTGAAATCAGGTGTTTGTATGAAAAACTTTTTTGTTGTTTGAGACATCTGAACCAAACTTACAGAATTTGCATTTGGGATGGTCCAATACATCCTGAACAAATTTGGTTAAAATCGGACTGCTATATCATATAGCCGCCATACCAACAATCAGTCTAAAATCGAGTTTTTGTTGAAAAAAATCATTTTTTCAACGACAAACCGCAAAAATGTAACAATAAATTAACAACAACAAGCACAAAATAATTAAAGATATTTTTTTACAGTTTATATGTACACGTTCTAATTATAATGTAAAAACAAAACAAATATAATGGAAAAAATTCAACAAATATATGTAAAATGGAAAATAATAAGTAATTTATATGGATTGTTCCAGTAAATCAATAGCTGATTTTAATAGCATCGACTTTGATTTACATGGAAGTTTTCTTTGACCCGTAATGAAAGGGTCAGAGCTTAAATACATGTGCTTTTTTAAAGTTGCGGTTAGGTTACATTTTTGTATATAGCAAGTGCCTAGGTGCCTATTGGCACTTGAAATTAATATCACATAATCTTCAAATGTTATTTCATAATATACAAAAAGATTTTTTGATTCCTGACGAAAACTCGAGCGAAACACAGCAAAGACAAACACAGAACGTCTAAAATAATGTACTTAACACAATACAGATTTACACAAAACACAGCAGGAAGTACATATATTTTTTGTTGTATAAATATAGATAATACCTTTATTTATAAAATTAAACTTTTCCATCGCACAATAACTTTGTTTTTAATGGGTTCTTAATTTTTTTATTAACAGCTCTACTTGCAAGATGCTCACGCTGCAATACCAAAATAATTTATGTTGTCTCTTTTGATGCTATTCTTGAAGAGGACAGCTAGAGCAAAACAAAAACAAGAATACAGTTTAATAGCTAGACCAACTCTTAAACAGTATTGACACATTTAAAGTCCAAATTTTAACTTGGACTTTTTTATTTTTGGCCTATGGGAGGAACCACTGTGCAGCGCCACGAACAGCAAAGTCAACAATACCCTTCAGTTTCATTCATCAACGATTGTCTGGTGAATCATTAGTGAATGTCTCCCCATGCTTGGTGAATCATTGACGATTTTGTATGAAAATCGTTGGTGAATTTAACATTGTGAGTTCATACAATCGACGAAAAGGGAACTTTCACCAGCGATTCCCTTGCGTTTCATGGGAGGTAAACCTTGGGGAACTCTGCCGAGAAATCCTCAATGATTCCCTAACGATTCTTAAGCCATTTTCGTTAGGGAATCTTTCATGAATTTTGCGGAAAATTCCCCAATGATTCCCTAACGATTCCTAACCCATTTTCGTTAGGGAATCTTCCATGAATTTTGCGGAAAATTCCCCAATGATTCCCTAACGTTTTTTTTAATAAAATTCCTTAAGGATTCCTTTAACAATAAAAAAAAGTGAATAAAAATTGAAAAAAATTATCTTTTTTAATTTTGTATTTTTATTATGTTTTTTTAGTCCATATTTTGTTTTACATTTTTTTTTTTTAACTTGCTTAATGCTACCAGTTTGCCTTGAAAATGAAATACAGCTCCCAGTAAATGGTCAATGGCCACCGCCTTCAGAAAATTAAATTCCAGAGGAAGCTCCTTGCATTCTTCAAAGTTCAGTTCATGATCTAAATTAAAAATCAATGCGTTAGTTTTCTATATACAAAATAAAAAAATTAAATAATAAAACACTTACGATTTATGAAACAGTAGCAGCAGACGTCAGCGCAGCAATAAAAATGACAATGTCACTTTGTTTCTTTTGACACGTGTGCTTGCTTCGTTTTGTTGCATCAATCCCGCTGCCTGCGGCAACGTTTGACGTTTGCTTGACAGAGACGGAAACAAAAAAGCGAACAGAAACAACCTCTGCCTCCGTCGCACAATTTTTGGCGACGTCGAAGTCGGCCGAAAACTTGTATGATAGAGAGAGAAAGAAACAAAAAGAAACGAGCAGAAACAGCCTCTGCCTGCGTCGCTTAAGCAGCGCACGCACGACGTGCATTTTTTTGGACGTCGGCACGCAACGAAACAAGAGAAACGAACAAAAACAGACGAAAAGTAATTCTGCTTGCGTTGCACTATGGGTAATTTCACGATTTTGTGAGGCCAAAATTAATAACTCTTAAACGAAGCAATATATTTAAGTTCGGTTTTTTGAATTGGGTTTATGTAACCATTAGGTATTAGACTTAGGAAGAAGGTGGGCGTGGCACCGCCCCTTTCTGAAAAAATTCAATTTATTTTTATTAAATTTCTGGAACAATTTTATAAAATAGAACAGAAAATATTGGGATAGTTATTTGCTGTTTTTATATTACAAAAGTAGGCGTGGCACGCCTTCAATTCGAAGAAAAGCATTTTAAGAAAAAATAACCCGAAAGCATTCGTCCTGCAGTTGCTCGAGCAGCGGCCGGTCGACGCTGGCAGAATTATTAGAAAAATAACAACAAAGTGTCCAAATATAACATCAACATCAAGCGACGGCTGACGACAAGGAATTTTAGTTCTGAAGGGTAGTTAGTATTTAATATTAAAATATAATAATAATGGAATATATTGGTAGGAATAATAAATTTAATATGAGTATAAAATGGAATATGATAAATGAAGTTTTATAATGTTTAGGGTTCGCCCTCTAGCGGAACTAAAAGTTGGTAGTACCCATGTTGAGATGCTTGTATTGTACCCCTGGTAGCAACCAAAACTGCAAATATGCAGCATAAAAAGAAGTCAAAAGAAGTTGGCCTCTTGGCTTCTAAAATTTTCACAAGCGATCTTTTACCTCGTGACCATCAAAGTAAACTCTTGTGCGCGATTCTATCGCTAATATATTCTCTGCATAACCACAATATCAGTAGAAAAAGTGTCAGCTGCTTAATTTTTGCCAGTGCCATATGTAAGTATGCTCAGTGAATTAAAGTATATTAAATTCCGCTAATTTTTAATATTTTGTGCAAGTTCGCCGATTGCTAAACACTTTTTGCTGACCCTCCGCCACGAATTCAGCATTTGAATTCAAATTCACCTTTAGTTGTGACGAGTCTGAAACGGAGTCGGCACTTTGTGCATATTCAAAATAAATAATACTGTAACGTTTCTCATACTGCTAGGTATGTATCTGAGCAGGTGTAGGGTATCACTCGTCGGATAGTACGCGCTTGCAGTCCGGCTCCGGCTCGTCGGCAAGTTGGGTGGGTGCTTATTTGGTTGACGAGTGATACCCTACACCTGCTCAGATACATACCTAGCAGTATGAGAAACGTTACAGTATTATTTATTTGGCGCCCAGACGTGGAGCCGATAGTTGGACGATAGTATTTTATTTATTTGGCTTTCGGTTGAACCGCTCAAATTTGTAAAGAACTTGTTTAATTATTGGGCACCCATTCATGTAATTTTTGAGCGATTGAGTTGCAGAGTTATTTTCTTGAAAATAGTTTTGCGGCTTAGTTTCTTAAAGATTGCATCCCGACTTAGGAAAAATAATAACTGTCAACAACATCTATTGACTTTTCTCCCCTTAATTCTCAATTCTTTTCCCGATTTCCAGATCTTGGATTAAATAGATAGGAGGAAGAGTTAGTGCTTCAAAATACCACTAATGCCTTAACTCATTTAATTTCAAGAGTTTTCGTATCCCTGTTTTGTACTAAAAGGATATGAGGAAGAGTTAGTGTTTCTAAAATAACGCTAATGCCATGTCTAATTTTAATATGATTAACTTCTCGCTTTAATGCATTGGATTTAAATAGGTATGAGGAAGAGTTAGCCGTTTCCAAAATAACGCTAATGGCATATTCTTTTTAAATTCAAGTGGCTTAGATACTCAGTTCATATATATGCATTCGCATTAATTGGCGAGATCCAATAGCCAACGTATTAAAAATCCTTAATAGTTTTTATTAGCTTTAGCTCTCGCTGGAAAATGGTGTTAATGTGGACTAGAGGTCTGCATGAATGCACTCAAAATGACAAATGAAGCGTTTGCACTCAAAATGAATGAGTGAAAAGGAATTCGAACTCGAATTACTTCGGCTGTGTGAATAGCTCGTGTGAGACTTCGTAGGACAACATTCAAACGAGAAGGCCAGAATGTGAATGACAGTAAAGTCGAATTCGGTTTGAGTTAACCAGAATTAACCAGAACGTTTTGCAATAACATGATGAAGTATAAGAAATAAAAAGAAAGTAATTTTTTTTTTTATTTTTTTTAATAATATATAATATTGAAAATAGAAGTATAAAAAATTAAGTATAAATTTAAAATATATAAAAATTAAAAGAAAAATAAAAACAATTAAATATTTACATTAAGGTATATTGGAATGTAGAAACATTATTTTGCTTACATTGTCTGGATTGGTGGCAATGACACAACTTTTTTCCGTAATTAAGTTTCGTGCGTCTGAAAATACTCTTTCAGAAGCCGCACTACTTGCTGGAATAGAGAAAATCTTACAGCTTGTTTTGAGCAGTAGCGGAAAGAAATCTTTATCCAAATGCCACCAAGCCAGACAATCAAATTCGTTATTATATATAACATTTATATTGGTATAAACAAAAATTTCTTGGTCAATCTTGTTTATATTTTCATTATTTGTGTGGATTTCGATATAGTCGGCAAATGCGTCGTCAACCATGGTTACTCCTTGTACACCACTACTATTTTTGTTGATAATAGCAAAAGTTGCCATGATTTCTTTGCAATCTTCAATTACACTTTCCTTTTCATCTTTTGAAAATTGTATTAGTTTGTTAGTGGGCGGAAAAAGAAAAAGTGCGATTTTGTGGAATTTGGTTAAATTTGGAAATATTTTTTCTAACATTTGACTTTGTAAGGCGGATTTAAATAATTCAACGATTTTACTGTCGGTTATATCGGGAAAGCAAGATTTGGATAATTTCTGAATGTTTGGAATCACTAAATGGATTGTTGGTCGTTTGCTTGCCTCAAATTTCTTTGAAACACCTTCAAACATATTTAACAGACGGACAATTGAGCTTATTTGGTTAACATTTATACTCCCTATTCTGTTGGTTTCATTTTTTTCTATGAGAATATTAGTGACATCAACCCAAGTAGTTTCTATTGACTTTAACAAATAAAAAACTGTGTTCCAGCGGGTAGGACAGAGACTTTTTAGTGAAAGTCCTAAGTCAGAGTTAGAGCCGGATTTCTTAAAGAATTTTACTAGCTTACTGCAAATGGCAACTATTTCTGCAATCTCTGGGACGGCTTTGACTGCACCCTCTATCATGCGGCTATCATGTTCGATCCACGGTCAGTGACAAATACCGGGCTGTCCTTCTCAAGGTCGCATCCAAAGCTTGTTAGTATATCGTCAATCTTCGAGCGAATATTAAAGCCTTCACATAAGAATCAAGTTCAAAGAAAATTTTTAACAGCTTGAATTATAAAGTGGGTTTTAACTACCCGAGTTGGATATGCCTTTCATTGACTTCATTGCCATTAGAAATACCCTCCTTTTATTATTATTATTATTATTATTATTAGTAATGGGGAACCTGCACCGCGACCCTTTTGGATCTATTGTGCCCCCTTCTGAGCTTATAGCTCATCCATCAACCCGATCTCTCGCACGAAGTCGAGGATTTTGATCGGATTGAGGTATACAATGTCGCCAATAGGTATGACATAATTCCCTAGAAGACTGCATCTGCGTCTAGATAGAGCAGTGCATTCTGCTAGTATATGCGTTGAGGATTCCTCCTCACAGTTGCAGAACCGACAGGTTCCGCTCCTTACAATGCCCAATTTGGATAGGTGACTTCTCAGTCTACAGTGCCCTGTCAGCAGACCGGTGAGTATTCTGAGTCTGTTCTTTCCTAGTGAAATTGCCTGCTTGAACCGCTTAGGGTTGTAGCTGCCTAGGAGGTGTTTAGCTTGTCCGAGACCTGTGGTCTCAGTCCAATGCGACTGCTGAAGTCGTCTCTCTTCCTTGCGTAAGTACTCCCGAATTGTGTGACTTCCAATTCCACAAAACGGTTCAGGACCTATTAGGGGTCTGCTAGCCCCCATTCTGGCTAGTTTGTCAGCCATTTCATTCCCTGCTATATCCATGTGACCTGGGATCCATCTTAGGGTTAGCCTATTATGCAATCCCAGTTGGTTTAGCTTCCTTCGCATCTCGTACACTACTTTAGACGTTACTTTCGCCTTATCGAGTGCATGAAGGGCTGCTTGGCTATCGGATAGGATGGCTATATCCCTATTCCGATAGTTCCTATTGAGATTAAAATCAGCACACCTCCCTATTGCACATACTTCAGCGTAGAAGATACTGGTATATGTTCCTAGGGATTCATGGTATGATATCCGAGGGCCCACAACTCCAAGTCCTGTGCCTTGGTCTGTGAGTGATCCATCGGTGTACCATTTTATGGTGTGCTGTCTCATAGGATGGACCTCATTAAGTGTTGTCCATTCTTTCTTGCTACTCAGGTTCACTTCGAAATTCTGCTCGAACGTAAGTACGGCTGTCATCTCGTCCCTTGGTTGCGTAAGCAAGGGGAGATCACCTGAAAGCAGTTCCGCGTCTCTTAGGCTAAGGATGTGACTACTTCCAACTCCATCCCGTGCCATCCTTAGAAGAGTCGCTCTTTGGTGTAGTCTGATGACCACATGGAGTGGCGTGAGCTCCATTAGAACTTCAATGGCTGCTGTCGGACAGGTGTTCATAGCCCCTGTCATACATACGCAGGCCATTCGTTGCAGTCTTTGCAACTGTTTCTTGACAGTGATGAGTTGTGCTCTATCACCCCAGGCTATTGCTCCATAAGTGAGCATTGGCCTGACTACCATTAGGTATAGCCATCTGATTATCTTCGGTGATGTGCCCCATGATTTCCCGGCTATACTGCGACATGTGTAAAGTGCTCTAGAGCACTTTGATATCGCGTTCTTTACATAGGAGCCGAAGTTTAATTTGCTGTCAAAAGTGGTACTAGGTACTTAACCTCCTTGCTTGTTTCTATTATGCTGTTCGACAGCCTTATCTGCCTCATTCTCTGCAACTTGTACCTCGTAGTGAAGGGAACGATGACTGTCTTGGCGGGGTTGAGGTTGAGGCCCACCTCTCCACACCAGTCGCTCGTTATCCGTAGTCCTAATTGTACAATGTCGCAGAGTGCTTCTTCGAATTTGCCTCGTGCTATGATCACAATGTCATCAGCGTAGCCCTGACATTGAATTCCATAGCTGGCAAGTTTCTGGAGTAGTTCATCTACTAGTAGACTCCAAAGTAAAGGAGACAAAACACCCCCTTGAGGACAACCTTTTGTGGTTGTGACAGTAACAGTGTTATCTTGAACTGTTGCCGTGGCTTGTCTAGACGCCAGCAGTGAGGAAATCCATCTGCTGGTGGTTACGTCTAGGCCCCTCCTGGTCAGGGCAGCCTGGACAGCACCGTGAGATGTATTGTCGAAGGCACCCTCTATGTCCAGGAAGGCGCATATGGCCACCTCCTTATTATCAACCACTGTGCTTAGGGTGCGGTGTAGCTGATATAGTGCCGTATCCGTGGAACGGCCTACTCTGTATGCATGCTGCGTTGGTTGCAGCGGAGTTTGCATCAGAAGAGTACTTCTTATCTTGTAGTCCACCAGCTTCTCCATCGTTTTCAGTAAAAACGATGTTAAACTGATGGGTCTGAAGGACTTGGGGCTGGTGATATCTTTCTTCCCTGCCTTGGGGATGAAGACCACCCTAGCTCTACGCCATGCTCTTGGTATATATCCAAGTGCAAGGCTGCTAATCATAATCCTTTTAAGAATGGGGAGGAGTATGCCCTGCCCTTGCTGTAGAAAGGATGGTGATATCATGTCAAGGCCTGGCGATTTATAGGGCTGGAATGTACCAATTGCCCATTGTAACCGTCCTGTTGTGACTGTCGACTTGGCGATTTCCCAGTCGGCAGACACTGGCCTAGACATGTTTCTTGCATCGACTGTATCTTCTTGTACCGGGGTACTTCCCGGGAAGTGTGTCTCAAACAAGAGCTCTAGTCTCGCTACATTGCTGTTAGTGAAGGTGCCATCCCTTCGTTTCAGAGCTAAATTTGCCTCAGGCGTACGTTTTGAAAGTGCGCTTCGGTTGTACTCTCTATACTTTCGCAGAACTCGCGATAATTCTTCCGTTTGGCCTTTCTTATCTCCTTATTGTAGGAGGTCAGGCTTTCACGGTAGGAGTCCCATGTCCCGTCTCTTTTTGCCCCATTGAAGAGGCGACGGGTGGTGATTCGTAGCCTCTCAAGGCTATCGTTCCACCAAGGGGCGTCCGTTTCTATGCGCTTCCTTCCAAAAGGACAGCTTTCTTCGAATGCATTTGTTATGCTGCTGTTTATAAGTATTGCCTACAACTCTTTCTAATTCCAATTGTGTGCGGGGTATACCCGTCTCTTCATTGGAGAGATTGAGTTGTAGGGTCGTTTTAAACTTTTCCCAGTTTGTTTTCCTGGGGTTACGGGCTGGTGCGCTACTGTCTGTGTTGACCCGCAGCTCAAAGAGGATGATTCTATGGTCAGACATAGATTCCTCCATGGAGACATGCCAGTTACTTAGGTGTGGCTTAAGGCACCTACTTATCAAGGTGATGTCTAGTACTTCTTCCCTGATTCTAGTTACGAATGTCGGTATGGCACCGACATTTCCAATTTCTAAATTATATCTAAATATAAAGTCAAGAAGGTACTCACCTCTTGTGTTTGTGTCTGTGCTTCCCCAGACCTCATGGTGTGCGTTGGCATCACACCCGATGATCAGGGGGAGCTTCTCCCTGGCGCAGTGTTCAGCCAGTCCAACGATTTCCTGCAGCGGACAGGCTTCATCGGCCGTCTGCACAGCTATTGGCACGCAGTCCCTGCTTAGGAATTCTGAAAGGATGGTATAGTTAATACATTTCCTCACCATTATACATGTTCTAGGTACCGGGTCTCTTTGGTCCCAGATTACCTTTGCGTCCGCTGTGTACAGGCCTTTGATGCCATTGTTTACCCATGGCTCCTGTACTAGAGCTAGCCCAAGGTGTTGGGTGGTGAACATCCTGGCTAGGACGGCAGAGGCCGCCTTCGCACGGTGGATGTTCACCTGGGCTAGCTTAGTGCTGATGACTTGCGTCATCGCACTACAACAGCGGCTCCATATCACATGACGAGGGGGGCCGGGAGTTCCCCTCGTCATCGCGTGGCGTCAGAGTGACGTCCGCTCCTTCCAGTTCGTCTTGCAACTCCTGGGACGACATGGCCGGCTGCTGGTCCATCTCCTCAACTGTGGCGGGATCCAGTGTAAGATCCGCCAGATCTTCGTCCTCGGCGAGATCCTCCAACATGTTGGAAGGACATGCCGTGCAGACGCTGGATCCGCTCGCAGCCGGGGACGGCTCCGAATTCGGTTTCCGCCGTCTTTTTCAGTCCGCTAACGGGGATTTTCCCGAAGCGGAAGAAAAGCTGGTGACCTCTGGTCACAATGTCTTCCTTGGCCATCTCGTCGATGCCAAGTACCAGCAGGGCTCCTCCTCCTTCCTCCCTTCTTGAGATGACCCTCCTTTACATAATGCAAAGTGCAAGATATCTATGACGATTTAAGGTAATCGTCAGTCCATATGTCGCTGGTTACTGAGTAACCAAAGCATTTGTACTTCTTAACTTCCTCTTTTATAGTGCCAAAGTGTAAGTCGTAAAGGACAGAAATATTCCGCGACTCTGTTGTTGGGTGGGGTAACAATTTGTCTATATTGACATTAGCTCCAAAAGTAGCTCCAACTTGAATTAAATATTTGGCAAACTTCTTTAGACCAGAGTCTTCAATTATTTTAAAAGAACGGCAATTCTTTACTGTCTATTCAGTAATTAGAGCGATACCCTCCTGTTTTGTCTCTTGATTGACTTCTACTTGGGGAGCATCGCCAAGGATTCGGGAGCTCATTGTATAGCATTTGTGCTTAACAAGATTGGAAGTGCTTCCAGAAAACTTATAGACGGTGAAGCACTTTTTGCACGCAACAACGTCAGCAACTTCTTCGCCATTTTTGGTTATTATTTTGGAAAAACAATCCCAGACTTTGCTGCGCCCCCTCTTATCGCCTAAACTGAACTCTCCATTGATAATTCTTTCTTTAGTTATTACATTTGCGGCAGACGATGCATCCTTTATTTAAAACAAAAATATCAGTATTATTTAAATGTGTCTGAAAAAGAGTGAACACACGAAACATATACACACATATATCACGAAATAAATAGTAAGATATCAACAAACAAACAATCACTGTGGACGGACCAATTCAAATATTACTACAAGACAAAGTCCACCAATTTTATTATTAGACGCTCTTAAATACTCACAGGCTCGTTGGCGGGTTGATCTTGAGCGTTAATATTTCCATTCATGGTAAATAAAGCTTAAGAAAAATAACACAGCTGAGAGAAAAAAGGACTGCAGAGAGAAAATTCGAGTAATTCGAACTTGTTTGACAGTGCCAATGTCATCCATCGTTTTTGCACCTTCGTTCATTCGAACTCATCTCGTATGATTGCCGAACGTTTGAAACAAAATTTCACTCAAATACGTACTCGCTCAATCCTAGTATGCATTGCATTCAACTCATTCAAAACCATTCAATTGCATTCAATTGGACTCACAATTTGAGTACAACCATGCAGACCTCTAATGTGGACCAGTTCTACGGCCATCCGCTGAGCAATAACAGCAAACTAAATTTTATACCCTTGGTGATATACAATCAAATAAGTAGACCTTTCCTATTATCCATATAGCATATGCATGATTTTTCCCAATTATTTTTATGATATTTTCTTTTTGAACATATAAATATTGTTTTGATTTATCTTTCGCTCTCTTTTTAATATTTTTCTTTTTCCTATATAAGTTTTCGCTGTTGAAAATTTTGGTTAAATTTAGTATACTATTAAAAGTAATAGTAGTAGTTTGTCCCTAGTCTAACTAGCAGTAAGAGTCATGGCACATATTAGTCAAGAGAATCTAAGCCAGGTTCATGATCGGGAGCCTATTTGCTGTGTTTGTACTAAGGAAGTCGAACACCCAAATCAGCTCCTAACCACCGGATGCAACCATTTCTTTCATCACGTCTGTTTTAATACTCGAACGGGTAATAAAAAAGTATGCCCAGTTTGTCGTACTGCTCTCAGTAAATCAACATTGACTTTAGCTCAAGAGTTAGCGACCGCTCAAGCAGCAACCTCAGATACTTTGACCAGGTCAAAGACTGCTTCACGCACGAGTGCATTACCACAATCAGAATCAGATGTTGCTAGTGCCACTCAGGATGCCAACACTGCAATAGGTAGTGTTCTTCTGCTCGATCTGTAGCTGAGCAAAGACCGCCCATAGCTTCCCCAGCGATGCAACACCAATCTTTTGAAGATTTTGTTGGTTTGCCGAATCGTGTAGGAGCTGAGTTCAGATTGCCTGATATGAATACACCTGACGCTGGATCTCAGCAGTCTAGTAATTTGCGTCCTGATCGCATCAGTCAAATAATTGCAAATTGGAAAGTTCGATTCTCAGGACACTCAGCCATTTCAGTAGATGATTTTCTATATAGAGTTGAAGCTCTCACGCATCAGACTCTCGATGGAAACTTTGGCTTGCTTTCTCGCTATGCGAGCAATCTATTTGAAGATAGCGCCAGTGAATGGTTTTGGCGTTATCACAAAAGTGTAGACATTATTGAATGGAAGGCATTAGGTAAAGCTCTTCAAGCCCAGTTTAAAGATGGCCGAACGGACTTGGAAATTCGGACAGCCATCTCAGAACGTAAACAAAAGGCAAACGAGTCTTTTGATACGTTTTATGAGGCAATTGTTTCATTAGCCGATCGACTTGTGCAACCTATGTCGGAATTATCACTGTTAGAAGTGTTGCGTGCAAATTTATTGCCAGTCACTCAGCACGAGATTTTATATGTGCCAATATATTCAATAGTGCAGCTACGTGAAATAGTACGCAAGCGAGAGAGATTTATGAGAACCGTGGACAAACCTATTCAACGTGCTCCTCCAAAACGGTTGGTTAGCGAAGTTTATACTCAGCCGGAATTGGTTAAAGAAGTGGAAATCGATACCGACGACGTCGATGGCGATTTAGCGGCTTTAGCTCTTTCCTGTTGGAATTGTGGCGCTAACGGGCCTAGATATCAAGATTGCGTAGCAGAGCGCCGTGTCTTTTGCTATGGTTGCGGCAAGGCCGATACGTACAAGCCTTCATGTCGTAAGTGCTCAGCAAAAAATTGTAATTTACCTGATTTGTCCTTATTACCAGCCATACCACTGCATCGACAGATGCAACCACCCCAACATGAGACTTACAATTTAAAGCCGGTAGCTAATAGAAAAAAAATTCGATGGCAGACTTATAAAGCCAAGCAAAAAGAACTGAAGAAGGCCCTGTTAAGCTCAGTAGTAAGCAACAGTTCAGATTGGCGTCCATACGCTGAAGTTTCATTACTTAAAAAGAAGCTAAGTGGACTTATGGACACTGGTGCGTCGATCAGTTGTATTGGTGGTAATTTCGCCACTGAGTTATTGTTAAAGAAAGATCTAGATGGCCAACAACAATCAATTGTTGGCAAAGTCACAACGCCTGTTGGTTTTCGCGGCATTAGCAAGTTGCTATCTTTCTATATTGTTCCCAGCTTAGCGCAGGACCTGTACTTAGGCATTGATTTTTGGAAGGCGTTTGATCTACTTCCTGTATTTTTAGCAAATAAATGCCACAGCCCCGTTATTAGTGAACTTGGTTGTAATGACCAAAAAACAGTTCTTACGCTTCAGCAACAGGATTTACTAGCAATGACTATCAAGACGTTTCCCTCTTTCGCTGAGAATGGACTGGGCATAACTAACTGGCTGACCCACGAAATAGACGTAGGCGCGGCCAAGCCTATAAAGCAACGTCACTATGCGGTATCGCCAGCCGTGGAGAAGCTTATGTATAGTGAATTAGACAGGATGCTACAGCTTGGAGTCATTGAGGAATCTAACAGTCCTTGGTCGTCTCCCGTAGTTATTGTTCAGAAGCCCGGAAAGGTGCGATTGTGTATTGACAGTCGCAAAGGCAATGGGGTTACGATTAAAAATGCATATCCCATGCCTTTAATTGATGGTATCTTGAGTCGATTGCCAAAAGCCCAGTACATCACTAGCATTGATTTGAAGGACGCTTATTGGCAAATCCCGCTTGAAACTTCTGCGCGTGAGAAAACTGCCTTTACTGTACCGGGAAGGCCTCTCTATCAGTTTACGGTAATGCCGTTCGGCTTATGCAACGCCCCTCAAACAATTTTCAAATTGATGGAAAAAGTTATACCAGCCTCCTTGCGAAACGAAATTTTTATATATCTAGACGATTTGCTTGTCGTGTCCGATACCTTTGACAAACATATTAATGTTTTAAAAGAATTAGCCATTCGCTTAGCTCAAGCAGGATTTACAATCACTGTGGAGAAAAGCAAATTCTGTCGGCAAGAGGTGAAATATTTAGGTCATGTCATTGGACATGGGACAATCAAAACCGATCCAGAGAAAGTTTTGGCCATTAAAGAATTTCCAGTTCCACGATCAGTTCGTCAAGTTCGTAGATTCTTCGTAGTGTTGGGTTGCTCATGAGTGAGTGAACAAAAAAGAGTTGCTCCCTGAAGTGAGCAAGTGAACATGTTCCTTCCAAACTGCTCTTTATTGCTCACTTGTTCTTTTTGGCTCAGTTTCTCAGTTGTTCCTATCGCGCACTTTGCTCGAATTTTCTCTGTTGTCTTAGACCTCTTAGGGCATTTTGTGTAGATTCTTTCTTTTCACATTGTTGGATTAGTGTCAAATGTAAATACTCATATAAAGAATTCAAAATGTCGCTTTTCAAAAGTGTAGGAAAATAAGGAGCCATTTCGAAGATGTCGGAAGTCAGCAAGCTAAATGCAAGTATTGTAAATGTTTATTGACCTGTTGATTACAGATCAACCTAAGCAGCCTTCAGATTTAAATTAAATGTAACGTAGGATATTTTGGATTAGTTGGGTGAAGGGCTTAGTGAATAGCTCAGTGAATAACTGAGCTAATGAGCAATATGAGTGACCAACTGAACAAGTGAGCAATCTGAGTGAGTTGACTCACCTAAAAAAAAAGAACATGTTCACCTAAATGAGCAATATTTACACAACACTAATTCTTAGGTGTCACGGGATGGTACCATAAATTCATTCAAAACAAGTGGGAAAGGCTATAGTCGAGCGCCCGACTCTAGGATACCCGTTACTTATTTTAATGAATTTTTTAATATTTTTTATTGCATGCTTTTAGGCACTTATATTTTTTAAAAACTTTAATTAGCCATCACCACCTTTCTGTTTGTCCGCTCTTGTTACGATTTAGTAGGATGATAGGAAATAATAGTAGTTAACGATAATTAGTAAAAAAAATTTTAATATCTTGAAAACTGTGCATGTGGTGGTTTTTTGCGATTTACAGAGGCGGAAAAAGGCGTGGCAAAAATTTGAAACAAACTTGACCTGCGTGGGGTCTATAGAAGTCTGTGTGCCAAATTTGGTTGCTCTAGCTCTTATAGTCTCTGAGATCTAGACGCTCACTCGGACGGACAGACGGACAGACAGACGGACAGACGGACATGGCTATATAGACTCGGCTGTTGATGCTGATCAAGAATATATATACTTTATAGGGTCGGAGATGCTTCCTTCTCCCTGTTGCATACATTGCAACGAATACAATATCCCCTTTTACTTATTTTTATAAGTAACGGGTATAATTATGCAGGAGTGGCTTCACCTATTACTGACACGCTAAAGAACCGACGAAAGTTTATTTGGACAGACGAGGCTCAAAAGGCATTTGAGTTGTTGAAACTTAAAATGTGTAAAGCCCCAGTACTGCATAGCCCAAATTTCTCTGCTCCTTTTGCAATACATTGCGATGCAAGCCACACTGGCGTAGGCGGAGTATTGATGCAGAGAGATGAGCAAGGAAACGACGTCCCTTTTATGTCTCGGAAGCTCAACCAAGCACAGCGAAGCTTTTCGGTAACCGAAAAAGAGTGCCTTGCAGCCTTTCTTTGCGTAAAAAAATTTAGGGCTTATGTAGAAGGTTATGAATTCGCCATTCACACTGACCATGCCTCCCTAAAGTGGCTAATGTCCCAGTCGGACTTAAGTTTCAGATTAGCCAGATGTTTTTTAAAATTACAAGGCTATAACTTTAAGATTTTTCATCGTAAGGGCAGTGAAAATCTCGTGCCAGATGCATTATCTCGTGTATTTACTGAAGACTTATCAGCCATTAGTTTAGACAGCCTAATAGATTTGAAATCTGATCATTGTTCTTCGCCAGAATATAAGGAAATTAAAGCTAGCGTGGACCGTAACAAATCCCAGTTGCCAGACATGAAAGTGCTGGATAATTATGTTTATCGCCGTTCTGAGCATGCTTCTGGGGATGCTGTTGCAGATGATTTGTGCTGGAAGCTGTGGATTCCCGTGTCTATGGTGCCGGAGGTAGTAAAGCATAGTCACGAGGATTCGTTAGCCGCTCACAGTGGCATAAATAAAACGTTAGAGACATTACGTCGATATTTTTACTGGCAGAGACCATCACTCGATTTTTGGAGGAATACTTGTTTCATTGTTTCGGTGTACCCGAAACGTTAGTTTCAGACAATGGTGTACAATTCAAGTCCCATACGTTTAACGAGTTGCTAGACAAATACGGTACTAAGCATTTTTATACGGCGATATATTCACCGCATTCCAACGCCTCAGAAAGGGTAAACAGATCAGTGATTGCTGCCATCAAAACTTATATCGAGCCAAATCAGTTAAACTGGGATTCCCAATTAAGTCAAATTAGCTGCGCTTTAAGATCTAGAAAGCACTCGGCTATTCATACGAGTCCTTACCGTGTAGCTTTTGGTCAGCATATGATCACAAATGGTGCAACATATCAGCTACTCCGAAATTCAAACATGCTGGAAGATCGAACAGTAAGATTTGAAAGAGATGACTTGTTTGAGCTAATCAGACAAAAAGCTCAGCAGGGTATTCAGCAGCAGTTCGCTCGCAATGAGCGCTCTTACAATCTTAGAAGCCGGGATGTTGATTTTAAAAATGGCCAAGAAGTTTATAGACGCAATTTTACACAAAGCAAGAGATTTAGTGCGAAATTAGCCCCAGTTTTTGTAAAAGCGAGAATACAACGTAAACTTGGCAACAGTTATTACGACATTGAGGACTTAAGTGGTAATTACGTGGGCAAGTATCATGCCAAGGATATAAAGCCATAAATTATCCTCTTGGATAACCGGATTACATAGCCTCCAAGCGGTGATCACTCTTTAGGTGTTTCCAACCCCTACGTGTGATTTTGGTCGGGGAGAGTGTAAAGGTCCGCTTGTCGGTCTTGTTGATATTTAATTTTATTTTTTATATTTGTTAAATTTTTTTTATTGGGCATAAATATTCTTTTTTTCGACCATCCTAGAAGTAGGCTACAGAAATCGCCTTAGCTGCCTTGCATAGCAGTCAACTTGCAAGCGAACAGCTGACAGCGCCACGAACAGCAAAGTCAACAATTGTTAGTGATCGGGCTAGAGCTCTCCACGAGCGTTGAAAAGATAAATTTGGATAAAATCCCTCCTTCCCAATGAAAGGCGTATCAGCTCCGTTTCAGCTCTTTACTCGAACGATATTCAAAAGTGAGTGTTACAGTTCAGTGTCAACTTCATTACAGTGCAGAACTTCATTACAGTTCAATGTACAATGTGTCGATCGAAATATCGATAGTTATTAAATTCAATTAACAGTCGTAAGCAAAAATACTAGTTTTGGGCTACCATATGTAGAATGAATACTAAATACTATATTGCGGCGCGAACATACTCCCCGCCTTGGAAGCTCCTTCCAAAACAATCTATAGCTGACTCCAGTGGTAAGGGCAGATTCTATGTACATTCCGCTTGAGGAATCCCGTCTTCGTCTTGAGCGTCACTACACGCACTGCACCATCGCTTCCGGGATGTAGTTCTGACACTCTACCCAGCAACCATTGTCCAGACGATGCGTTGTCTTCGGCAATCAGCGCCAAAGTGCCAAGCTGGATGTTGCTAGCAGCGGTTTTCCATTTCGCACGCTCCTGCATTAATGTGAGATACTCCGTTTTCCACCGGCGCCAGAACATGTTTTGTACCACCAGGATCCTCTTCCAGTGGTTGGTCAGCGACAGTTTAACTAGAGCTTCATCCCATGGCTCAACTATTGAATTGAGTGGG
This sequence comes from Drosophila quinaria, assembly GCA_035047525.1. Lineage (NCBI taxonomy): Eukaryota > Metazoa > Arthropoda > Insecta > Diptera > Drosophilidae > Drosophila > Drosophila quinaria. The sequence continues at coordinate 83,819 of JAWNPO010000298.1, read as the reverse complement.
CGGCCAACCAAAAAGTGGCCGGGGGTTAACGCCTCTAAGTCATTTGGATCTGCTGACAAGGGATGCAGAGGCCTCGAATTCATCACGGCTTCTACCTGTGTAACTGCTGTTGAGAGATCCTCGTAGTTGAGAGCCGTGCTATTTGCGCACTTGACCAATAGCTGCTTTGCGATCTTCACGGCGCTCTCCCATAGCCCTCCAAAATGGGGTGAGCGTGGGGGAATAAAGTGAAAGTTGATTCCTCGCTGACTGCACTCGTCGTTGATTAGACTTTGGTCCGAGTGATCGAAAGTTTTGCCAAGCTCTCGTGAAGCGCCTACAAAATTAGTGGCGTTGTCACAGTACAAATCGGAGCTAAGTCCGCGTCTGGCAAAGAAGCGCTTAAGTGCGGCTATGAAAGCGTTGGCACTCAAATCCGAGACGATCTCTATGTGACATGCCTTTGTCAAAAAGCAGACAAACACGCAGAGATACACTTTAACTGGACGCTTCCCTCGCATGTTGAAGTGCATCCAGATTGGTCCTCCGAAGTCTAATCCCGCTCGCTGAAACGGGTGTATGTTGCCTCGAACTCGTCCTTTTGGCAGTGCTCCCATTAATTGATTGCCCAACACGGGACGCAGACGGAAGCAGATAATGCAACTTCGCACCGCGTTGCGAGCCAATTTTCTGCAATTGATGATCCAATATTTCTGCCGCAAAAAGGCGCATAAAGCTTGAGCCCCGGCATGTAAATTCTTTCGGTGTGTGTGATTTATTAGTGCAATTACAACAACATGATCTTTAGGCAATAAAACAGGATGTTTTGTCTCAAATGGTAAATCGGCGTTTAGCAATCGACCACCTACGCGAATCATCAAAATTCCTTCCTCTTCTTGAATGAAGGGATTCAAGCATTGTATTTTGGCAGACTTTATCGGTTTCTTATCTTTTAATCTAGTGCATTCCTCACGCAGTTTTAAAATTTGTACATTGTGAATTATATAACGAAGACCTCCAGCCATTTCACCTGCAGTTAGGTTACAGTGATGATGCCCTGAATTTTCCTGCCTTATAGACATGCGCCACCTATAAATGTAGCTAAATACGCGCTGAAGTTTCAAAAAGTCGTTTGCAAATTTACAATCTCCGATAATGTCGCTAGCATCCTTTATTCCCAAACAACTAACAGTGAGCGAAAACGTGCCCTTTCTCTTCTCCGGTACTGTTTCTAAATTGCAACGATACTGCCTGTCAGCCCAGTCATCCTCTGGTTGCCTTAAGAACTCAGGACCATGCCACCATAACGTTGAGTTGCTTAGGTCATTCGGATACAAACCCCTGGACACAATGTCAGCCGGGTTTAATTTGGACTCTACCTTAAACCAATCCCGTATGTTGGTTGACTCTTGTATTTCAGACACTCGATTGGCCACAAAAGTTGTCCATCGACTTGCATGCGACGACAACCAGCTGAGCACAATTGTCGAGTCTGTGAAATACCTGGCCTGTGAAACGTTTAAGTGAATGCATGTTATAACTTTAGCCATAAGTCTAACCATTAGAAGTGCTCCTTGTAGCTCCAAGCGAGGCAACGACGTTACTCTGACTGGGGCGACCTTGGACTTGGCAGTCACCAGGCGCACTGAGATCGACCCGTCCTTATTACGTACACGAGCATAAATTGCTCCGCCGTACGCTCGGTTAGATGCGTCAGAAAACCCGAAAAGCTCCAATGTGTTTACTTCAAACGAAATTGGTACTACCGACCGTGGCAACGAGCATTGTTCTATAAGCTTTAGTTCCTCTCGATATCTTTGCCATTGCTTTGCATAGCTTGGCGGCAATTCTTCGTCCCAGTTGTGTTTCAGCAACCACAATTCTTGTACGAAGATCTTGCCCAAAATCAGCATTGGACTCAAGAATCCCAAGGGATCAAACACTTGAGCTAATTCGGAGAGCACTGTTCGCTTCGTAATGGTCGTGCCGCATTTCACATTAAATGCAAATTGAAACTGATCGCTTTGGCTCATCCAATAGATTCCAAGGGCCTTAGCTGCATCTTCAGTTTTGAGCATTAAAGGCTCTGACTCGTATGCAATACTAAGAGCTTTATACCAATTACTACGCCATTTATGCAGCCTGAACCTCCCATGCTCTAGCAGCTCCGTCACCTGCTGTTTCATTTCCATCAGTTCCGCTATTGTGTCTGCACCACACAACATGTCATCCATGTAGAAGCTACGTTTTATCGCCTCAACTGCTAGAGGATACTGTTCACCATATTTTTCTGCTAAATAGAACAAGCAGCGCACTGCTAGGAAAGGAGCAGAATTTGTTCCATATGTAACAGTTTTCAGTCTTCGATGGGAGAGCTGTCATCAAACCGCCACAAGATGCACTGGAAGTTGCAGTGAGAATCGGCTACTAGAACCTGTCTATACATTTTGGCTATATCTGCCGTTAGAGCGTATTTATAGAAGCGGAATCTTGTCATTGTTTCAAAAAGATCAGGCTGCAGAGTCGGGCCGACAAACATAGTGTCATTCAGTGAGACACCGTTACTAGATTTGCAAGAAGCGTCGAATACGACTCGCAATTTGGTCGTCAGACTCTCAGGTCTGAGAACAGGATGATGGGGCATAAAATACAAGGCGTCCTTTACTCTGGAAGCCTCTACTATTTCCAAATGCCCCAAATCTCTGTATTCATAAATGAACTCTGAATACTGTTCCTTGAGAGCGGGATCGCGATTTAGTTTCTTTTCTAAGTTAAAAAATCTTGTTAGTGCGACCTGATATGTATCTCCTAGTTCTATCTTGGAGCTTTTGAATGGAAGTGCTACTTTTAGATGGAAGTGAAGCTACTTTCACATTGTTTTTCCTCTTCAGTAAACTTGTCGATCGGATGTGGTATTTCCTCGCATCTCCAAAATCTCTGCACCAGCTCTTGCAGCTCATTGGAATTAAGCACATTTTGCTCCTTTTCTTTAGCTAGTAACGAGACGCTATTGCTGGGTGTAAACTCGCCCACAACTACCCAACCTAAAATCGATTTTTGTAGGGTAGGCATATTTGGACCTAGTTTGATTTGACCTGCGACTATTAGTTTAAAGAATAAAGATATGCCCAATAGCATATCAATTCTTTGAGACGAATCGAATGTGGGATCTGCTAGTGTTACTCCCTTGGGTGGTTTCCAATTCAAACCTAGAGCGGAGCTAGTCGGATTATATTGAGTGATCTCAGTTAGCACGCAAAAATTGTCTGTTGCTGCAAATCTCGTCACTCTAGATTTAAATGTGGCATTCACCTCACCCATAATCCGAGATGTTGCATTGCCGATTCCGCTAAGCTGCATGCTTGACTCACGCATTTCCAGATCCAATTCAGACACTATTTTCGACGTGAGAAAGTTCACTTGGCTACCGGAATCTAATACACATCTGCAGCTATGGTAGGCACCATCCTGTCCCTTAATCAGGACCACTGCGGTCGCCAGGAGGCTTACAGAAGGTTTCGCTAATAGTGAACTATGTAAGGAATTGCTCCCTTGTTGTGTTTGGCCATTATGCATACCGTTGCTTACGCCCTCCGAGACATTGCGATGAAGCAAGTCATGATGAGGTTTGTTACATGTAGTGCACCGTTGGCTATCGCAACTCCTCGTTATATGCCGCTTACTGAAGCATATTAGACAAAGCGCGCGCTTTTTAACTTCTTGATATCGCTGCAACGGGGTCAATTCTTTAAACTTCGGACACGTCTTCAAACCATGTGGGCCATTACAAAAATAACAGGAACTGGAATTAGTACTGCTACCTGCAGCAGCTAAGCTAGCCTTTTTTGACACTGTTTGGGTGCTGGATCGGGAACTATTGTTTCGCCTCGCTTCACGATTGGCTAGATTTAATATTCTATTGACCAAGAATTGGGACAGCAATGGCCACGACGCTAACTTCGTATTGTCCCATTCGCTTTCCCACTTGTCTAGCGTCTCATCATCTAGTTTGCTGCGAATTAAATGAAAGACAAGCGCCTCAAATATTTCTTGATCAGAGCCAAGCGATTTAAGAGCCACCAATTTGGAATTTACACCATCCACGAGTACTCTTATGGCCTCTGAATCTGCTTGCTTGAGAGATTTTAAATTGAACAGCTCATTTATGTGAGATTGCGCAATAATTGCCTTGTTTTCATAACGATCTTGCAGCAAGCGTAAGGACCGATGATAATTGACACCTGACAATTCTAAACAATCTATGACGCCTAACGGCACTGCTCCTAGAGCGGATCGCAAATGCATTAGTTTTGACAAGTCATCTAGCTCAGCATCTGTTCCTATTAGAGTAGTGAAAGTATTGAACCAGCTTGTCCAATCGGTGTACTTCCCGGAGAACTCAGGCACTATCAGCTTTGGAAGCTTCGACTGCCGAGATACTTGTGTGCTGTTCAAGACATCAATGGTACTAGATCGTCGCCCTGCATGACCAAGACTGCTCAGAATTTTTGCTTTGACTTCGCAATACAGTTCCTCCATGGCCTGTCGACCGTCATATTCACTGGCATCATCACTCTCCAGTTCGATTTTGGCTTGAATTGCGCAACACTGGCTATAGTTGGACTCAATCAGGCTTAACCTTGCTTCCAATTCTGCAGGTGTCATTGAGGCATTATGTTTCGCTATATAATCCTTATTGCGCTCAAAAGAATTCATTAAGCTGGATCGTGCACTTAGCATTTCACAATCTTTATTTCTTTTCGGAGGCATAATACCACTGAATTCTCAATATGAGTAATTAATACCGAAAATAAATGCTCGAATCCAATCACTGTTTGCAAATACACACTATTAATTCGACTTGTCTTTTATGACTTCTGCAAAGACGCTGCTCTTGCACTTAAGAGAAAGAACTTTCGAAGAGAGGCTACAATTAGCCAATGCAACTATTTGAATTCCTTTTGCTGCTGTACTTTAAGAGAGCCAAATAATGCTCAGCATACATAAAATAACCGCTACCTTTGGCGATTAGCAAAAGCGAAACTGCACGCAAAAGAATTCAAAGTCAATGTCAAGTCAATGTTAGGTAGATTATTCGCACTGTCGATATGTATGCAAGTCTGTATGTATAAGCGTATGAGAACACAAGATTGCTCTCCTAATTTGGCACGTATACAGAAAAATGAAACTGTAACTCTCAATAGCTTACTGTACATATGTATGTAGGTATACTGCGCTGCACTGCAAATACATGTGACAATATGCATACATATATTCTAGCCTCCGATTTACCACTCTTTGACTATCACTTGACACTTTTAAATTAATATTACTTCACACAAATCGAATTTGAACTTTACATGCCTGCAAAAAATATTAAATGCATCAACGCAATAAGACTCACAATTCGATACAAGTTGCCGCCGCAGTCGCCGGCTGGCCAATTTAGAATGAATACTAAATACTATATTGCGGCGCGAACATACTCCCCGCCTTGGAAGCTCCTTCCAAAACAATCTATAGCTGACTCCAGTGGTAAGGGCAGATTCTATGTACATTCCGCTTGAGGAATCCCGTCTTCGTCTTGAGCGTCACTACACGCACTGCACCATCGCTTCCGGGATGTAGTTCTGACACTCTACCCAGCAACCATTGTCCAGGCGATGCGTTGTCTTCGGCAATCAGCGCCAAAGTGCCAAGCTGGATGTTGCTAGCAGCGGTTTTCCATTTCGCACGCTCCTGCATTAATGTGAGATACTCCGTTTTCCACCGGCGCCAGAACATGTTGTGTACCACCAGGATCCTCTTCCAGTGGTTGGTCAGCGACAGTTTAACTAGAGCTTCATCCCATGGCTCAACTATTGAATTGAGTGGGCGGCCAACCAAAAAGTGGCCGGGGGTTAACGCCTCTAAGTCATTTGGATCTGCTGACAAGGGATGCAGAGGCCTCGAATTCATCACGGCTTCTACCTGTGTAACTGCTGTTGAGAGATCCTCGTAGTTGAGAGCCGTGCTATTTGCGCACTTGACCAATAGCTGCTTTGCGATCTTCACGGCGCTCTCCCATAGCCCTCCAAAATGGGGTGAGCGTGGGGGAATAAAGTGAAAGTTGATTCCTCGCTGACTGCACTCGTCGTTGATTAGACTTTGGTCCGAGTGATCGAAAGTTTTGCCAAGCTCTCGTGAAGCGCCTACAAAATTAGTGGCGTTGTCACAGTACAAATCGGAGCTAAGTCCGCGTCTGGCAAAGAAGCGCTTAAGTGCGGCTATGAAAGCGTTGGCACTCAAATCCGAGACGATCTCTATGTGACATGCCTTTGTCAAAAAGCAGACAAACACGCAGAGATACACTTTAACTGGACGCTTCCCTCGCATGTTGAAGTGCATCCAGATTGGTCCTCCGAAGTCTAATCCCGCTCGCTGAAACGGGTGTATGTTGCCACGAACTCGTCCTTTTGGCAGTGCTCCCATTAATTGATTGCCCAAGACGGGACGCAGACGGAAGCAGATAATGCAACTTCGCACCGCGTTGCGAGCCAATTTTCTGCAATTGATGATCCAATATTTCTGCCGCAAAAAGGCGCATAAAGCTTGAGCCCCGGCATGTAAATTCTTTCGGTGTGTGTGATTTATTAGTGCAATTACAACAACATGATCTTTAGGCAATAAAACAGGATGTTTTGTCTCAAATGGTAAATCGGCGTTTAGCAATCGACCACCTACGCGAATCATCAAAATTCCTTCCTCTTCTTGAATGAAGGGATTCAAGCATTGTATTTTGGCAGACTTTATCGGTTTCTTATCTTTTAATCTAGTGCATTCCTCACGCAGTTTTAAAATTTGTACATTGTGAATTATATAACGAAGACCTCCAGCCATTTCACCTGCAGTTAGGTTACAGTGATGATGCCCTGAATTTTCCTGCCTTATAGACATGCGCCACCTATAAATGTAGCTAAATACGCGCTGAAGTTTCAAAAAGTCGTTTGCAAATTTACAATCTCCGATAATGTCGCTAGCATCCTTTATTCCCAAACAACTAACAGTGAGCGAAAACGTGCCCTTTCTCTTCTCCGGTACTGTTTCTAAATTGCAACGATACTGCCTGTCAGCCCAGTCATCCTCTGGTTGCCTTAAGAACTCAGGACCATGCCACCATAACGTTGAGTTGCTTAGGTCATTCGGATACAAACCCCTGGACACAATGTCAGCCGGGTTTAATTTGGACTCTACCTTAAACCAATCCCGTATGTTGGTTGACTCTTGTATTTCAGACACTCGATTGGCCACAAAAGTTGTCCATCGACTTGCATGCGACGACAACCAGCTGAGCACAATTGTCGAGTCTGTGAAATACCTGGCCTGTGAAACGTTTAAGTGAATGCATGTTATAACTTTAGCCATAAGTCTAACCATTAGAAGTGCTCCTTGTAGCTCCAAGCGAGGCAACGACGTTACTCTGACTGGGGCGACCTTGGACTTGGCAGTCACCAGGCGCACTGAGATCGACCCGTCCTTATTACGTACACGAGCATAAATTGCTCCGCCGTACGCTCGGTTAGATGCGTCAGAAAACCCGAAAAGCTCCAATGTGTTTACTTCAAACGAAATTGGTACTACCGACCGTGGCAACGAGCATTGTTCTATAAGCTTTAGTTCCTCTCGATATCTTTGCCATTGCTTTGCATAGCTTGGCGGCAATTCTTCGTCCCAGTTGTGTTTCAGCAACCACAATTCTTGTACGAAGATCTTGCCCAAAATCAGCATTGGACTCAAGAATCCCAAGGGATCAAACACTTGAGCTAATTCGGAGAGCACTGTTCGCTTCGTAATGGTCGTGCCGCATTTCACATTAAATGCAAATTGAAACTGATCGCTTTGGCTCATCCAATAGATTCCAAGGGCCTTAGCTGCATCTTCAGTTTTGAGCATTAAAGGCTCTGACTCGTATGCAATACTAAGAGCTTTATACCAATTACTACGCCATTTATGCAGCCTGAACCTCCCATGCTCTAGCAGCTCCGTCACCTGCTGTTTCATTTCCATCAGTTCCGCTATTGTGTCTTCACCACACAACATGTCATCCATGTAGAAGCTACGTTTTATCGCCTCAACTGCTAGAGGATACTGTTCACCATATTTTTCTGCTAAATAGAACAAGCAGCGCACTGCTAGGAAAGGAGCAGAATTTGTTCCATATGTAACAGTTTTCAGTCGCAGAACTTCGATGGGAGAGCTGTCATCAAACCGCCACAAGATGCACTGGAAGTTGCAGTGAGAATCGGCTACTAGAACCTGTCTATACATTTTGGCTATATCTGCCGTTAGAGCGTATTTATAGAAGCGGAATCTTGTCATTGTTTCAAAAAGATCAGGCTGCTGAGTCGGGCCGACAAACATAGTGTCATTCAGTGAGACACCGTTACTAGATTTGCAAGAAGCGTCGAATACGACTCGCAATTTGGTCGTCAGACTCTCAGGTCTGAGAACAGGATGATGGGGCATAAAATACAAGGCGTCCTTTACTCTGGAAGCCTCTACTATTTCCAAATGCCCCAAATCTCTGTATTCATAAATGAACTCTGAATACTGTTCCTTGAGAGCGGGATCGCGATTTAGTTTCTTTTCTAAGTTAAAAAATCTTGTTAGTGCGACCTGATATGTATCTCCTAGTTCTATCTTGGAGCTTTTGAATGGAAGTGCTACTTTTAGATGACCAGATTCTGACTGACTAACATTGGAAGTGAAGCTACTTTCACATTGTTTTTCCTCTTCAGTAAACTTGTCGATCGGATGTGGTATTTCCTCGCATCTCCAAAATCTCTGCACCAGCTCTTGCAGCTCATTGGAATTAAGCACATTTTGCTCCTTTTCTTTAGCTAGTAACGAGACGCTATTGCTGGGTGTAAACTCGCCCACAACTACCCAACCTAAAATCGATTTTTGTAGGGTAGGCATATTTGGACCTAGTTTGATTTGACCTGCGACTATTAGTTTAAAGAATAAAGATATGCCCAATAGCATATCAATTCTTTGAGACGAATCGAATGTGGGATCGGCTAGTGTTACTCCCTTGGGTGGTTTCCAATTCAAACCTAGAGCGGAGCTAGTCGGATTATATTGAGTGATCTCAGTTAGCACGCAAAAATTGTCTGTTGCTGCAAATCTCGTCACTCTAGATTTAAATGTGGCATTCACCTCACCCATAATCCGAGATGTTGCATTGCCGATTCCGCTAAGCTGCATGCTTGACTCACGCATTTCCAGATCCAATTCAGACACTATTTTCGACGTGAGAAAGTTCACTTGGCTACCGGAATCTAATACACATCTGCAGCTATGGTAGGCACCATCCTGTCCCTTAATCAGGACCACTGCGGTCGCCAGGAGGCTTACAGAAGGTTTCGCTAATAGTGAACTATGTAAGGAATTGCTCCCTTGTTGTGTTTGGCCATTATGCATACCGTTGCTTACGCCCTCCGAGACATTGCGATGAAGCAAGTCATGATGAGGTTTGTTACATGTAGTGCACCGTTGGCTATCGCAACTCCTCGTTATATGCCGCTTACTGAAGCATATTAGACAAAGCGCGCGCTTTTTAACTTCTTGATATCGCTGCAACGGGGTCAATTCTTTAAACTTCGGACACGTCTTCAAACCATGTGGGCCATTACAAAAATAACAGGAACTGGAATTAGTACTGCTACCTGCAGCAGCTAAGCTAGCCTTTTTTGACACTGTTTGGGTGCTGGATCGGGAACTATTGTTTCGCCTCGCTTCACGATTGGCTAGATTTAATATTCTATTGACCAAGAATTGGGACAGCAATGGCCACGACGCTAACTTCGTATTGTCCTATTCGCTTTCCCACTTGTCTAGCGTCTCATCATCTAGTTTGCTGCGAATTAAATGAAAGACAAGCGCCTCAAATATTTCTTGATCAGAGCCAAGCGATTTAAGAGCCACCAATTTGGAATTTACACCATCCACGAGTACTCTTATGGCCTCTGAATCTGCTTGCTTGAGAGATTTTAAATTGAACAGCTCATTTATGTGAGATTGCGCAATAATTGCCTTGTTTTCATAACGATCTTGCAGCAAGCGTAAGGACCGATGATAATTGACACCTGACAATTCTAAACAATCTATGACGCCTAACGGCACTGCTCCTAGAGCGGATCGCAAATGCATTAGTTTTGACAAGTCATCTAGCTCAGCATCTGTTCCTATTAGAGTAGTGAAAGTATTGAACCAGCTTGTCCAATCGGTGTACTTCCCGGAGAACTCAGGCACTATCAGCTTTGGAAGCTTCGACTGCCGAGATACTTGTGTGCTGTTCAAGACATCAATGGTACTAGATCGTCGCCCTGCATGACCAAGACTGCTCAGAATTTTTGCTTTGACTTCTCAATACAGTTCCTCCATGGCCTGTCGACCGTCATATTCACTGGCATCATCACTCTCCAGTTCGATTTTGGCTTGAATTGCGCAACACTGGCTATAGTTGGACTCAATCAGGCTTAACCTTGCTTCCAATTCTGCAGGTGTCATTGAGGCATTATGTTTCGCTATATAATCCCTATTGCGCTCAAAAGAATTCATTAAGCTGGATCGTGCACTTAGCATTTCACAATCTTTATTTCTTTTCGGAGGCATAATACCACTGAATTCTCAATATGAGTAATTAATACCGAAAATAAATGCTCGAATCCAATCACTGTTTGCAAATACACACTATTAATTCGACTTGTCTTTTATGACTTCTGCAAAGACGCTGCTCTTGCACTTAAGAGAAAGAACTTTCGAAGAGAGGCTACAATTAGCCAATGCAACTATTTGAATTCCTTTTGCTGCTGTACTTTAAGAGAGCCAAATAATGCTCAGCATACATAAAATAACCGCTACCTTTGGCGATTAGCAAAAGCGAAACTGCACGCAAAAGAATTCAAAGTCAATGTCAAGTCAATGTTAGGTAGATTATTCGCACTGTCGATATGTATGCAAGTCTGTATGTATAAGCGTATGAGAACACAAGATTGCTCTCCTAATTTGGCACGTATACAGAAAAATGAAACTGTAACTCTCAATAGCTTACTGTACATATGTATGTAGGTATACTGCGCTGCACTGCAAATACATGTGACAATATGCATACATATATTCTAGCCTCCGATTTACCACTCTTTGACTATCACTTGACACTTTTAAATTAATATTACTTCACACAAATCGAATTTGAACTTTACATGCCTGCAAAAAATATTAAATGCATCAACGCAATAAGACTCACAATTCGATACAAGTTGCCGCCGCAGTCGCCGGCTGGCCAATTTACTCGGTGAATTAAAGTTTTGTTCCACAATTGAACTTCTTCCGGATTTGTACCTTCTCCTCAGGTCCCTGCTCGGGCGCCAAATGATCGGGCTAGAGCTCTCCACGAGCGTTGAAAAGATAAATTTGGATAAAATCCCTCCTTCCCAATGAAAGGCGTATCAGCTCCGTTTCAGCTCTTTACTCGAACGATATTCAAAAGTGAGTGTTACAGTTCAGTGTCAACTTCATTACAGTGCAGAACTTCATTACTGTTCAATGTACAATGTGTCGATCGAAATATCGATAGTTATTAAATTCAATTAACAGTCGTAAGCAAAAATACTAGTTTTGGGCTACCATATGTAGAATGAATACTAAATACTATATTGCGGCGCGAACATACTCCCCGCCTTGGAAGCTCCTTCCAAAACAATCTATAGCTGACTCCAGTGGTAAGGGCAGATTCTATGTACATTCCGCTTGAGGAATCCCGTCTTCGTCTTGAGCGTCACTACACGCACTGCACCATCGCTTCCGGGATGTAGTTCTGACACTCTACCCAGCAACCATTGTCCAGACGATGCGTTGTCTTCGGCAATCAGCGCCAAAGTGCCAAGCTGGATGTTGCTAGCAGCGGTTTTCCATTTCGCACGCTCCTGCATTAATGTGAGATACTCCGTTTTCCACCGGCGCCAGAACATGTTTTGTACCACCAGGATCCTCTTCCAGTGGTTGGTCAGCGACAGTTTAACTAGAGCTTCATCCCATGGCTCAACTATTGAATTGAGTGGGCGGCCAACCAAAAAGTGGCCGGGGGTTAACGCCTCTAAGTCATTTGGATCTGCTGACAAGGGATGCAGAGGCCTCGAATTCATCACGGCTTCTACCTGTGTAACTGCTGTTGAGAGATCCTCGTAGTTGAGAGCCGTGCTATTTGCGCACTTGACCAATAGCTGCTTTGCGATCTTCACGGCGCTCTCCCATAGCCCTCCAAAATGGGGTGAGCGTGGGGGAATAAAGTGAAAGTTGATTCCTCGCTGACTGCACTCGTCGTTGATTAGACTTTGGTCCGAGTGATCGAAAGTTTTGCCAAGCTCTCGTGAAGCGCCTACAAAATTAGTGGCGTTGTCACAGTACAAATCGGAGCTAAGTCCGCGTCTGGCAAAGAAGCGCTTAAGTGCGGCTATGAAAGCGTTGGCACTCAAATCCGAGACGATCTCTATGTGACATGCCTTTGTCAAAAAGCAGACAAACACGCAGAGATACACTTTAACTGGACGCTTCCCTCGCATGTTGAAGTGCATCCAGATTGGTCCTCCGAAGTCTAATCCCGCTCGCTGAAACGGGTGTATGTTGCCTCGAACTCGTCCTTTTGGCAGTGCTCCCATTAATTGATTGCCCAAGACGGGACGCAGACGGAAGCAGATAATGCAACTTCGCACCGCGTTGCGAGCCAATTTTCTGCAATTGATGATCCAATATTTCTGCCGCAAAAAGGCGCATAAAGCTTGAGCCCCGGCATGTAAATTCTTTCGGTGTGTGTGATTTATTAGTGCAATTACAACAACATGATCTTTAGGCAATAAAACAGGATGTTTTGTCTCAAATGGTAAATCGGCGTTTAGCAATCGACCACCTACGCGAATCATCAAAATTCCTTCCTCTTCTTGAATGAAGGGATTCAAGCATTGTATTTTGGCAGACTTTATCGGTTTCTTATCTTTTAATCTAGTGCATTCCTCACGCAGTTTTAAAATTTGTACATTGTGAATTATATAACGAAGACCTCCAGCCATTTCACCTGCAGTTAGGTTACAGTGATGATGCCCTGAATTTTCCTGCCTTATAGACATGCGCCACCTATAAATGTAGCTAAATACGCGCTGAAGTTTCAAAAAGTCGTTTGCAAATTTACAATCTCCGATAATGTCGCTAGCATCCTTTATTCCCAAACAGCTAACAGTGAGCGAAAACGTGCCCTTTCTCTTCTCCGGTACTGTTTCTAAATTGCAACGCCACTGCCTGTCAGCCCAGTCATCCTCTGGTTGCCTTAAGAACTCAGGACCATGCCACCATAACGTTGAGTTGCTTAGGTCATTCGGATACAAACCCCTGGACACAATGTCAGCCGGGTTTAATTTGGACTCTACCTTAAACCAATCCCGTATGTTGGTTGACTCTTGTATTTCAGACACTCGATTGGCCACAAAAGTTGTCCATTGACTTGCATGCGACGACAACCAGCTGAGCACAATTGTCGAGTCTGTGAAATACCTGGCCTGTGAAACGTTTAAGTGAATGCATGTTATAACTTTAGCCATAAGTCTAACCATTAGAAGTGCTCCTTGTAGCTCCAAGCGAGGCAACGACGTTACTCTGACTGGGGCGACCTTGGACTTGGCAGTCACCAGGCGCACTGAGATCGACCCGTCCTTATTACGTACGCGAGCATAAATTGCTCCGCCGTACGCTCGGTTAGATGCGTCAGAAAACCCGAAAAGCTCCAATGTGTTTACTTCAAACGAAATTGGTACTACCGACCGTGGCAACGAGCATTGTTCTATAAGCTTTAGTTCCTCTCGATATCTTTGCCATTGCTTTGCATAGCTTGGCGGCAATTCTTCGTCCCAGTTGTGTTTCAGCAACCACAATTCTTGTACGAAGATCTTGCCCAAAATCAGCATTGGACTCAAGAATCCCAAGGGATCAAACACTTGAGCTAATTCGGAGAGCACTGTTCGCTTCGTAATGGTCGTGCCGCATTTCACATTAAATGCAAATTGAAACTGATCGCTTTGGCTCATCCAATAGATTCCAAGGGCCTTAGCTGCATCTTCAGTTTTGAGCATTAAAGGCTCTGACTCGTATGCAATACTAAGAGCTTTATACCAATTACTACGCCATTTATGCAGCCTGAACCTCCCATGCTCTAGCAGCTCCGTCACCTGCTGTTTCAATTCCATCAGTTCCGCTATTGTGTCTGCACCACACAACATGTCATCCATGTAGAAGCTACGTTTTATCGCCTCAACTGCTAGAGGATACTGTTCACCATACTTTTCTGCTAAATAGAACAAGCAGCGCACTGCTAGGAAAGGAGCAGAATTTGTTCCATATGTAACAGTTTTCAGTCGCAGAACTTCGATGGGAGAGCTGTCATCAAACCGCCACAAGATGCACTGGAAGTTGCAGTGAGAATCGGCTACTAGAACCTGTCTATACATTTTGGCTATATCTGCCTTTAGAGCGTATTTATAGAAGCGGAATCTTGTCATTGTTTCAAAAAGATCAGGCTGCTGAGTCGGGCCGACAAACATAGTGTCATTCAGTGAGACACCGTTACTAGATTTGCAAGAAGCGTCGAATACGACTCGCAATTTGGTCGTCAGACTCTCAGGTCTGAGAACAGGATGATGGGGCATAAAATACAAGGCGTCCTTTACTCTGGAAGCCTCTACTATTTCCAAATGCCCCAAATCTCTGTATTCATAAATGAACTCTGAATACTGTTCCTTGAGAGCGGGATCGCGATTTAGTTTCTTTTCTAAGTTAAAAAATCTTGTTAGTGCGACCTGATATGTATCTCCTAGTTCTATCTTGGAGCTTTTGAATGGAAGTGCTACTTTTAGATGACCAGATTCTGACTGACTAACATTGGAAGTGAAGCTACTTTCACATTGTTTTTCCTCTTCAGTAAACTTGTCGATCGGATGTGGTATTTCCTCGCATCTCCAAAATCTCTGCACCAGCTCTTGCAGCTCATTGGAATTAAGCACATTTTGCTCCTTTTCTTTAGCTAGTAACGAGACGCTATTGCTGGGTGTAAACTCGCCCACAACTACCCAACCTAAAAGCGATTTTTGTAGGGTAGGCATATTTGGACCTAGTTTGATTTGACCTGCGACTATTAGTTTAAAGAATAAAGATATGCCCAATAGCATATCAATTCTTTGAGACGAATCGAATGTGGGATCGGCTAGTGTTACTCCCTTGGGTGGTTTCCAATTCAAACCTAGAGCGGAGCTAGTCGGATTATATTGAGTGATCTCAGTTAGCACGCAAAAATTGTCTGTTGCTGCAAATCTCGTCACTCTAGATTTAAATGTGGCATTCACCTCACCCATAATCCAAAATGTTGCATTGCCGATTCCGCTGAGCTGCATGCTTGACTCACGCATTTCCAGATCCAATTCAGACACTATTTTCGACGTGAGAAAGTTCACTTGGCTACCGGAATCTAATACACATCTGCAGCTATGGTAGGCACCATCCTGTCCCTTAATCAGGACCACTGCGGTCGCCAGGAGGCTTACAGAAGGTTTCGCTAATAGTGAACTATGTAAGGAATTGCTCCCTTGTTGTGTTTGGCCATTATGCATACCGTTGCTTACGCCCTCCGAGACATTGCGATGAAGCAAGTCATGATGAGGTTTGTTACATGTAGTGCACCGTTGGCTATCGCAACTCCTCGTTATATGCCGCTTACTGAAGCATATTAGACAAAGCGCGCGCTTTTTAACTTCTTGATATCGCTGCAACGGGGTCAATTCTTTAAACTTCGGACACGTCTTCAAACCATGTGGGCCATTACAAAAATAACAGGAACTGGAATTAGTACTGCTACCTGCAGCAGCTAAGCTAGCCTTTTTTGACACTGTTTGGGTGCTGGATCGGGAACTATTGTTTCGCCTCGCTTCACGATTGGCTAGATTTAATATTCTATTGACCAAGAATTGGGACAGCAATGGCCACGACGCTAACTTCGTATTGTCCCATTCGCTTTCCCACTTGTCTAGCGTCTCATCATCTAGTTTGCTGCGAATTAAATGAAAGACAAGCGCCTCAAATATTTCTTGATCAGAGCCAAGCGATTTAAGAGCCACCAATTTGGAATTTACACCATCCACGAGTACTCTTATGGCCTCTGAATCTGCTTGCTTGAGAGATTTTAAATTGAACAGCTCATTTATGTGAGATTGCGCAATAATTGCCTTGTTTTCATAACGATCTTGCAGCAAGCGTAAGGACCGATGATAATTGACACCTGACAATTCTAAACAATCTATGACGCCTAACGGCACTGCTCCTAGAGCGGATCGCAAATGCATTAGTTTTGACAAGTCATCTAGCTCAGCATCTGTTCCTATTAGAGTAGTGAAAGTATTGAACCAGCTTGTCCAATCGGTGTACTTCCCGGAGAACTCAGGCACTATCAGCTTTGGAAGCTTCGACTGCCGAGATACTTGTGTGCTGTTCAAGACATCAATGGTACTAGATCGTCGCCCTGCATGACCAAGACTGCTCAGAATTTTTGCTTTGACTTCTCAATACAGTTCCTCCATGGCCTGTCGACCGTCATATTCACTGGCATCATCACTCTCCAGTTCGATTTTGGCTTGAATTGCGCAACACTGGCTATAGTTGGACTCAATCAGGCTTAACCTTGCTTCCAATTCTGCAGGTGTCATTGAGGCATTATGTTTCGCTATATAATCCTTATTGCGCTCAAAAGAATTCATTAAGCTGGATCGTGCACTTAGCATTTCACAATCTTTATTTCTTTTCGGAGGCATAATATCACTGAATTCTCAATATGAGTAATTAATACCGAAAATAAATGCTCGAATCCAATCACTGTTTGCAAATACACACTATTAATTCGACTTGTCTTTTATGACTTCTGCAAAGACGCTGCTCTTGCACTTAAGAGAAAGAACTTTCGAAGAGAGGCTACAATTAGCCAATGCAACTATTTGAATTCCTTTTGCTGCTGTACTTTAAGAGAGCCAAATAATGCTCAGCATACATAAAATAACCGCTACCTTTGGCGATTAGCAAAAGCGAAACTGCACGCAAAAGAATTCAAAGTCAATGTCAAGTCAATGTTAGGTAGATTATTCGCACTGTCGATATGTATGCAAGTCTGTATGTATAAGCGTATGAGAACACAAGATTGCTCTCCTAATTTGGCACGTATACAGAAAAATGAAACTGTAACTCTCAATAGCTTACTGTACATATGTATGTAGGTATACTGCGCTGCACTGCAAATACATGTGACAATATGCATACATATATTCTAGCCTCCGATTTACCACTCTTTGACTATCACTTGACACTTTTAAATTAATATTACTTCACACAAATCGAATTTGAACTTTACATGCCTGCAAAAAATATTAAATGCATCAACGCAATAAGACTCACAATTCGATACAAGTTGCCGCCGCAGTCGCCGGCTGGCCAATTTACTCGGTGAATTAAAGTTTTGTTCCACAATTGAACTTCTTCCGGATTTGTACCTTCTCCTCAGGTCCCTGCTCGGGCGCCAAATGATCGGGCTAGAGCTCTCCACGAGCGTTGAAAAGATAAATTTGGATAAAATCCCTCCTTCCCAATGTAAGGCGTATCAGCTCCGTTTCAGCTCTTTACTCGAACGATATTCAAAAGTGAGTGTTACAGTTCAGTGTCAACTTCATTACAGTGCAGAACTTCATTACTGTTCAATGTACAATGTGTCGATCGAAATATCGATAGTTATTAAATTCAATTAACAGTCGTAAGCAAAAATACTAGTTTTGGGCTACCATATGTAGAATGAATACTAAATACTATATTGCGGCGCGAACATACTCCCCGCCTTGGAAGCTCCTTCCAAAACAATCTATAGCTGACTCCAGTGGTAAGGGCAGATTCTATGTACATTCCGCTTGAGGAATCCCGTCTTCGTCTTGAGCGTCACTACACGCACTGCACCATCGCTTCCGGGATGTAGTTCTGACACTCTACCCAGCAACCATTGTCCAGACGATGCGTTGTCTTCGGCAATCAGCGCCAAAGTGCCAAGCTGGATGTTGCTAGCAGCGGTTTTCCATTTCGCACGCTCCTGCATTAATGTGAGATACTCCGTTTTCCACCGGCGCCAGAACATGTTTTGTACCACCAGGATCCTCTTCCAGTGGTTGGTCAGCGACAGTTTAACTAGAGCTTCATCCCATGGCTCAACTATTGAATTGAGTGGGCGGCCAACCAAAAAGTGGCCGGGGGTTAACGCCTCTAAGTCATTTGGATCTGCTGACAAGGGATGCAGAGGCCTCGAATTCATCACGGCTTCTACCTGTGTAACTGCTGTTGAGAGATCCTCGTAGTTGAGAGCCGTGCTATTTGCGCACTTGACCAATAGCTGCTTTGCGATCTTCACGGCGCTCTCCCATAGCCCTCCAAAATGGGGTGAGCGTGGGGGAATAAAGTGAAAGTTGATTCCTCGCTGACTGCACTCGTCGTTGATTAGACTTTGGTCCGAGTGATCGAAAGTTTTGCCAAGCTCTCGTGAAGCGCCTACAAAATTAGTGGCGTTGTCACAGTACAAATCGGAGCTAAGTCCGCGTCTGGCAAAGAAGCGCTTAAGTGCGGCTATGAAAGCGTTGGCACTCAAATCCGAGACGATCTCTATGTGACATGCCTTTGTCAAAAAGCAGACAAACACGCAGAGATACACTTTAACTGGACGCTTCCCTCGCATGTTGAAGTGCATCCAGATTGGTCCTCCGAAGTCTAATCCCGCTCGCTGAAACGGGTGTATGTTGCCTCGAACTCGTCCTTTTGGCAGTGCTCCCATTAATTGATTGCCCAAGACGGGACGCAGACGGAAGCAGATAATGCAACTTCGCACCGCGTTGCGAGCCAATTTTCTGCAATTGATGATCCAATATTTCTGCCGCAAAAAGGCGCATAAAGCTTGAGCCCCGGCATGTAAATTCTTTCGGTGTGTGTGATTTATTAGTGCAATTACAACAACATGATCTTTAGGCAATAAAACAGGATGTTTTGTCTCAAATGGTAAATCGGCGTTTAGCAATCGACCACCTACGCGAATCATCAAAATTCCTTCCTCTTCTTGAATGAAGGGATTCAAGCATTGTATTTTGGCAGACTTTATCGGTTTCTTATCTTTTAATCTAGTGCATTCCTCACGCAGTTTTAAAATTTGTACATTGTGAATTATATAACGAAGACCTCCAGCCATTTCACCTGCAGTTAGGTTACAGTGATGATGCCCTGAATTTTCCTGCCTTATAGACATGCGCCACCTATAAATGTAGCTAAATACGCGCTGAAGTTTCAAAAAGTCGTTTGCAAATTTACAATCTCCGATAATGTCGCTAGCATCCTTTATTCCCAAACAGCTAACAGTGAGCGAAAACGTGCCCTTTCTCTTCTCCGGTACTGTTTCTAAATTGCAACGCCACTGCCTGTCAGCCCAGTCATCCTCTGGTTGCCTTAAGAACTCAGGACCATGCCACCATAACGTTGAGTTGCTTAGGTCATTCGGATACAAACCCCTGGACACAATGTCAGCCGGGTTTAATTTGGACTCTACCTTAAACCAATCCCGTATGTTGGTTGACTCTTGTATTTCAGACACTCGATTGGCCACAAAAGTTGTCCATTGACTTGCATGCGACGACAACCAGCTGAGCACAATTGTCGAGTCTGTGAAATACCTGGCCTGTGAAACGTTTAAGTGAATGCATGTTATAACTTTAGCCATAAGTCTAACCATTAGAAGTGCTCCTTGTAGCTCCAAGCGAGGCAACGACGTTACTCTGACTGGGGCGACCTTGGACTTGGCAGTCACCAGGCGCACTGAGATCGACCCGTCCTTATTACGTACGCGAGCATAAATTGCTCCGCCGTACGCTCGGTTAGATGCGTCAGAAAACCCGAAAAGCTCCAATGTGTTTACTTCAAACGAAATTGGTACTACCGACCGTGGCAACGAGCATTGTTCTATAAGCTTTAGTTCCTCTCGATATCTTTGCCATTGCTTTGCATAGCTTGGCGGCAATTCTTCGTCCCAGTTGTGTTTCAGCAACCACAATTCTTGTACGAAGATCTTGCCCAAAATCAGCATTGGACTCAAGAATCCCAAGGGATCAAACACTTGAGCTAATTCGGAGAGCACTGTTCGCTTCGTAATGGTCGTGCCGCATTTCACATTAAATGCAAATTGAAACTGATCGCTTTGGCTCATCCAATAGATTCCAAGGGCCTTAGCTGCATCTTCAGTTTTGAGCATTAAAGGCTCTGACTCGTATGCAATACTAAGAGCTTTATACCAATTACTACGCCATTTATGCAGCCTGAACCTCCCATGCTCTAGCAGCTCCGTCACCTGCTGTTTCAATTCCATCAGTTCCGCTATTGTGTCTGCACCACACAACATGTCATCCATGTAGAAGCTACGTTTTATCGCCTCAACTGCTAGAGGATACTGTTCACCATACTTTTCTGCTAAATAGAACAAGCAGCGCACTGCTAGGAAAGGAGCAGAATTTGTTCCATATGTAACAGTTTTCAGTCGCAGAACTTCGATGGGAGAGCTGTCATCAAACCGCCACAAGATGCACTGGAAGTTGCAGTGAGAATCGGCTACTAGAACCTGTCTATACATTTTGGCTATATCTGCCTTTAGAGCGTATTTATAGAAGCGGAATCTTGTCATTGTTTCAAAAAGATCAGGCTGCTGAGTCGGGCCGACAAACATAGTGTCATTCAGTGAGACACCGTTACTAGATTTGCAAGAAGCGTCGAATACGACTCGCAATTTGGTCGTCAGACTCTCAGGTCTGAGAACAGGATGATGGGGCATAAAATACAAGGCGTCCTTTACTCTGGAAGCCTCTACTATTTCCAAATGCCCCAAATCTCTGTATTCATAAATGAACTCTGAATACTGTTCCTTGAGAGCGGGATCGCGATTTAGTTTCTTTTCTAAGTTAAAAAATCTTGTTAGTGCGACCTGATATGTATCTCCTAGTTCTATCTTGGAGCTTTTGAATGGAAGTGCTACTTTTAGATGACCAGATTCTGACTGACTAACATTGGAAGTGAAGCTACTTTCACATTGTTTTTCCTCTTCAGTAAACTTGTCGATCGGATGTGGTATTTCCTCGCATCTCCAAAATCTCTGCACCAGCTCTTGCAGCTCATTGGAATTAAGCACATTTTGCTCCTTTTCTTTAGCTAGTAACGAGACGCTATTGCTGGGTGTAAACTCGCCCACAACTACCCAACCTAAAATCGATTTTTGTAGGGTAGGCATATTTGGACCTAGTTTGATTTGACCTGCGACTATTAGTTTAAAGAATAAAGATATGCCCAATAGCATATCAATTCTTTGAGACGAATCGAATGTGGGATCGGCTAGTGTTACTCCCTTGGGTGGTTTCCAATTCAAACCTAGAGCGGAGCTAGTCGGATTATATTGAGTGATCTCAGTTAGCACGCAAAAATTGTCTGTTGCTGCAAATCTCGTCACTCTAGATTTAAATGTGGCATTCACCTCACCCATAATCCAAAATGTTGCATTGCCGATTCCGCTGAGCTGCATGCTTGACTCACGCATTTCCAGATCCAATTCAGACACTATTTTCGACGTGAGAAAGTTCACTTGGCTACCGGAATCTAATACACATCTGCAGCTATGGTAGGCACCATCCTGTCCCTTAATCAGGACCACTGCGGTCGCCAGGAGGCTTACAGAAGGTTTCGCTAATAGTGAACTATGTAAGGAATTGCTCCCTTGTTGTGTTTGGCCATTATGCATACCGTTGCTTACGCCCTCCGAGACATTGCGATGAAGCAAGTCATGATGAGGTTTGTTACATGTAGTGCACCGTTGGCTATCGCAACTCCTCGTTATATGCCGCTTACTGAAGCATATTAGACAAAGCGCGCGCTTTTTAACTTCTTGATATCGCTGCAACGGGGTCAATTCTTTAAACTTCGGACACGTCTTCAAACCATGTGGGCCATTACAAAAATAACAGGAACTGGAATTAGTACTGCTACCTGCAGCAGCTAAGCTAGCCTTTTTTGACACTGTTTGGGTGCTGGATCGGGAACTATTGTTTCGCCTCGCTTCACGAATGGCTAGATTTAATATTCTATTGACCAAGAATTGGGACAGCAATGGCCACGACGCTAACTTCGTATTGTCCCATTCGCTTTCCCACTTGTCTAGCGTCTCATCATCTAGTTTGCTGCGAATTAAATGAAAGACAAGCGCCTCAAATATTTCTTGATCAGAGCCAAGCGACTTAAGAGCCACCAATTTGGAATTTACACCATCCACGAGTACTCTTATGGCCTCTGAATCTGCTTGCTTGAGAGATTTTAAATTGAACAGCTCATTTATGTGAGATTGCGCAATAATTGCCTTGTTTTCATAACGATCTTGCAGCAAGCGTAAGGACCGATGATAATTGACACCTGACAATTCTAAACAATCTATGACGCCTAACGGCACTGCTCCTAGAGCGGATCGCAAATGCATTAGTTTTGACAAGTCATCTAGCTCAGCATCTGTTCCTATTAGAGTAGTGAAAGTATTCAACCAGCTTGTCCAATCGGTGTACTTCCCGGAGAACTCAGGCACTATCAGCTTTGGAAGCTTCGACTGCCGAGATACTTGTGTGCTGTTCAAGACATCAATGGTACTAGATCGTCGCCCTGCATGACCAAGACTGCTCAGAATTTTTGCTTTGACTTCGCAATACAGTTCCTCCATGGCCTGTCGACCGTCATATTCACTGGCATCATCACTCTCCAGTTCGATTTTGGCTTGAATTGCGCAACACTGGCTATAGTTTGACTCAATCAGGCTTAACCTTGCTTCCAATTCTGCAGGTGTCATTGAGGCATTATGTTTCGCTATATAATCCTTATTGCGCTCAAAAGAATTCATTAAGCTGGATCGTGCACTTAGCATTTCACAATCTTTATTTCTTTTCGGAGGCATAATACCACTGAATTCTCAATATGAGTAATTAATACCGAAAATAAATGCTCGAATCCAATCACTGTTTGCAAATACACACTATTAATTCGACTTGTCTTTTATGACTTCTGCAAAGACGCTGCTCTTGCACTTAAGAGAAAGAACTTTCGAAGAGAGGCTACAATTAGCCAATGCAACTATTTGAATTCCTTTTGCTGCTGTACTTTAAGAGAGCCAAATAATGCTCAGCATACATAAAATAACCGCTACCTTTGGCGATTAGCAAAAGCGAAACTGCACGCAAAAGAATTCAAAGTCAATGTCAAGTCAATGTTAGGTAGATTATTCGCACTGTCGATATGGATGCAAGTCTGTATGTATAAGCGTATGAGAACACAAGATTGCTCTCCTAATTTGGCACGTATACAGAAAAATGAAACTGTAACTCTCAATAGCTTACTGTACATATGTATGTAGGTATACTGCGCTGCACTGCAAATACATGTGACAATATGCATACATATATTCTAGCCTCCGATTTACCACTCTTTGACTATCACTTGACACTTTTAAATTAAATTACTTCACACAAATCGAATTTGAACTTTACATGCCTGCAAAAAATATTAAATGCATCAACGCAATAAGACTCACAATTCGATACAAGTTGCCGCCGCAGTCGCCGGCTGGCCAATTTACTCGGTGAATTAAAGTTTTGTTCCACAATTGAACTTCTTCCGGATTTGGACCTTCTCCTCAGGTCCCTGCTCGGGCGCCAAATGATCGGGCTAGAGCTCTCCACGAGCGTTGAAAAGATAAATTTGGATAAAATCCCTCCTTCCCAATGAAAGGCGTATCAGCTCCGTTTCAGCTCTTTACTCGAACGATATTCAAAAGTGAGTGTTACAGTTCAGTGTCAACTTCATTACAGTGCAGAACTTCATTACTGTTCAATGTACAATGTGTCGATCGAAATATCGATAGTTATTAAATTCAATTAACAGTCGTAAGCAAAAATACTAGTTTTGGGCTACCATATGTAGAATGAATACTAAATACTATATTGCGGCGCGAACAGTTAGTATTTAATATTAATATATAATAATAAGTCTAACAGAATGGAATATATTGGTAGGAATAATAAAGTTAATATTAGTATAAAATGGAATATGATAAATGAAGTTTTATAATGTATTCCAATTTTTTCTTGAAAGGCTCCCGAACATGGTGAAAAACTAGCCTGTTTGTGTATAGGTTTTAAAAGCAGTCAGCACATAAACTGACTACTAAAAAGGCGTCGCAACTGGCACTTGTAACCAGGTGGACTTCGGAGAGGGAATTCCTTGATGCGCACAGCTATTGCGATCGTAGAAATGAATGAATGTTTCTTGTATATTGTACTAAAAAACACTGATTTTATTGATCAAAAGGTAACAATATTTATAGGTAAAAATAGCTTAGTTAACAAGTTTGTAGTGTTCATTAAAATTAATTTATAAATTCTAATGCTTTTTTAATTTGCGAGTGCGGTATGGTGGTGCCTATAATCACAAAGAGATAAATATTCAATAAGACAAAGCCTAATAATACAAATAATGATGAAAATGTTTTAATGAATAGAAATGAAAATATTAACATTAATGACGTAAACATGGATGACTTAAATATAGATTATGAAAATATGTAAATATAAATATTTGAATACTTTTTATAAGTATAAATAAATATAATTTATTTACATCATCTATATTTAAATCATCCATATTTACATCAATGATGCTAAAAGTTACATTTCTTTTTATATTAACATTTTCTTCATTATTTTTATTATTAGCTTTTGTCTTATTATAGATAACGTAATAAAAATAATGTTCATGAATTTTTATTTTTAATTTCAATGAAGGACTAAAAATGTTGTAGTTTTTGTTTGGTTTTATAATATATGATTAGAATGTTATGTTTAAAAAAATGTTGTTCCTTTTTTCGTTTATAATATTAAATTGCAATGAAAAGTTAAAAAACAATATTGTTATGTTTTTGGTTTTATTTTGAATAAAACAATTTTTAAATGAAAATTGAAATAAAATACAACTGCATTACTGGAGCGTTCATTTATTTAATTTTGTAATCCATTATTTATGTTATTACTCTACAAGGAAGTAATCCATATTTTATAGCAGCAAAATGCTTTGCAGGTATATTAAGTTGTAATGTAAGCACATTACTAACCCATAAGTGATTTTGTAATTGTAATCTGCATTTTATTCAGGCTCAAGAATTTCTGCATTACAATATGGTAAAAGAATACGCTTGTGTAATGGGGACCCGAAAGAAACTTCGGCACGTCATTGCTTTCTGCATTACAAAATTCAATTAACTCATGTACCGTGAGGAAAATTTGGCCATTTCTTAAGAAAGTTTTTTTTTTTTGGGTTTTTGAATGCGTACAGGCGAGAGGTAATGCATTAATAATGGACGTAATAATGAGCATTTGCGCCACTGGGACTTTGCAAGTTTCAATGAGAGAAACGAAACGGGACTTGGTTCTAGACATATACATATACTAGGGGGCTCCGCCCCTGCTCGCTTCGCTCGCCAACCCCCGCTCGCTTCGCTCGCAAAATTGAAAAGATTTTCTTTTGTTGTCCGGTTTAACAAATTAATACTGCTCGCTTCGCTCGCCAACCCCCAGCTCGCTGCGCTCGCAAAATTAAAAAGAACATCTTTAGTAGTCCGGTTTAACAAATTTATATAATATAGCATTTTTTGACGAAAAACGCAAATATTTAACTTTAGTGTTTTAATGTTTTTCCCCGGTAATTGAAATTAGGTTAAAGACAGATTTATCGATTCAGCTGGAAAAATCCAGATTTAGCAGGAAAAGGCTAAATTTGGCGGGAAAAAGCTAAATTTGGCGGAAAAACGCTAAGTTTGGGGAAAATGTCAAAATTAAGCAAGAAGAGCTAATCTATGAGTTTTGTTAGGATATCTTATACAACAACAGAATTTTTGGTTCTAAAAAAATAATTTGCATCCGATTGTTCCTATGGCAGCTATATGATATAGTCATCCGACTTTGACCAAATTTGGTCAGGATGTAAGAAACAGTCCCAAACATACAATCTATGAGTTTGGTTGAGATATCTTAAGAAATAAAAAAGTTTTTCATACTAAAGGTTATTTGGCATCCGATTGTTCCTATGGCAGCTATATGATATAGTCATCCGACTTTGACCAAATTTGGTCAGGATGTAAGAGACAGTCCCAAGCATACACTCTGTGAGTTTGGTTGAGATATCTTATGAAACAAAAAAGTTTTTCATACTAAAGGTTATTTTGCATCCGATTGTTCCTATGGCAGCTATATGATATAGTCATCCGACTTTGACCAAATTTGGTCAGGATGTAAGAAACAGTCCCAAACATACAATCTGTGAGTTTGGATATCTTAAGAAACAAAAAAGTTTTTCATACTAAGCAATTCCGTGACCTTTGACACCGATTTAATCCACTTAGAGGTCGAATTTCGCAAAACGCCGTCTTATTGCACGATGAAATTATCTCATCTATGTTGTGTGCAAATTTCAGCTTTCTATCTTTTACCGTTTGGGCTCCACGTTGATTCTCAGTCAGTCAGTGAGTCAGGACAAAGAGTTTTATATATATAGATATGGAATATATGTATGTCTCTCCCCTCTCTAATGTTGTTTTGTTTTTAATGGAAAACAACAGTTAGTTTGGAAGCCGAAAGCGAAAATTTAACAATTATAATAATTGTTATAATTTTAAAAATGCATTTGCGAAGGCCAAAGTCAATTTAAAAATTATTTTTTGACTTTGGCCCTGGGTCGATTTGAACCCGCGCCACCGGTTTTGCAGTGGCCGACTGCAACCAGTGCGCCACGCTCGCGCCCCGAAAGTAACAACTTAACCGACACGATAAACACTGTTGGACGCTTACTGCTTGCTAACTACTGCCCAGTGGACCAAAATTTCATTTATGATGGCGAAAATGATAGTTTTACGGATTTCAAACGTGCAAAACGTCCGTTTTCAGATCTGAAATTAATAGAAATATGAGCCATCTGTCGCTCAGTTTGTGGCAGCAAAAGTCTCATAAACGGATGCACGGAAACGTATCATTTTCAGAACTTTAATTCTATTTTTTGTGGATCTCGGACGTGTAAAACTCTCGGTAGCGTTTCTGATAATGATAGAAATATGAAACATCTGTCGCTCAGTTTGTGGCAGCGAATCGCTCGAGCACGAAACGCGTTACACACGTAAAAGTACCGTTTTCGGGACTTTTTTAATATGTTTTGTGTGCGTTGCATATTATCATTTGCTCCCTTTTTCTGATATCATGGCCAGGCACATTTTAATATCAAAAACGTGTTGCGAGCTATTTTATTTATGGTACGCATATGGTATTCAAAACGGATCTAAAAAAATATTAATTTTGAGTCGAAAGCAATCCTTAAATTGATATTGGGATGTGTTTCTTCCCATTTTGTTCCCCCATTAAGAAAAAAAATTTGTTTTTTATATATAACTTTAATAAACGTACGTATTACATATTATATTATTTATTAACTAAAATAAATGCATTAAAATTACAAAATCAAATTATTAAAATGAAAACGATAACATAAAATTAATTATAAAATAAAATAAAAAATAATTAATGCTAACAAATTCAAGGTTAACGATTAAGAATAACAAATGCAAAAGTAATAAGAAAGAAATAAGAATTAAATTAAGAAATAGATTTCATTTATTTTTTTTTTTTTGGCGGTTCTGGAGAGACGATCCTGTGCATACTGGAAGTGCTTCTGCGTTGTGCGGTCAAAATCGGCGTCTTCCAAGGCAAACTTCTGTTTAAATGCAGCTGCAAAAATAAATAACATAAATAAAATTATTAAATGAGCATGTACATACAATAATTTATAAACTATTACTTACTTCGAATGCCTAGTGTTGTCTTCATGCCCCGCACACATTTCTTCGCCTCCGTCCCACGCCAAGAGCACTGTCTCGCGACCTCATCTGAAATCATCAGACGCCAGGAACTTCGAATAAACTTGTCGAAGGTTTTTTCGCCTGAAGACTGAAATTCGATCACCTGTGGAAAAAATATAAATATTATATTTTATTTAGTCAAATGTAAAACGCTAGAGTCTAATATGATAATTACTTACAAAACTCTTAAAGACTGTCTCGTCTTTAATTCTGTCTTCAAAACTAGTTAGTTCCTCGAGAGTTTTCAGTGGCTCCATTGGCAGGACCTCTTTCGGCTTAAAAGCTTCTCCACAAACTTTTGCCTTGATCAAAGCTACCTCGGTCCTCAATGAAATGACTTCTGACGTCAGTCTCCCAAGCATCGCCTTAATGGCTTTCAAGTCGTTCGAAGCGTCTGAAAATATTGTTTATGTTTATGAGTCTATGAATCTATTGTTTATTTGATTTGCTTACCGGTGTTCAGAGTACTGTTTGCCACTGGCATTTGAACCCCTTCGATGTCGCTGCTTATGTCATCCGCATAGAAAAGCTCCTGATAGCTCATGGTTAATCTGAAATTAATTAAGTAAAGGAAAGTAAATATGTTCGTGACTGTCGAAAAAGTGAATTATTTTTCCTGTTATTTTTTCAATTGGGTGTTTAAATACTTCACTGTCGCATTTGATATTTTTGGAAGAAAATATGCCTACAAGACTTGAATCTATTGGAAAAGTGAAGAAAGGCTCGAGGTTAATAATTTGGCGGCCATGTAATATATTATTTTTGATTTCCAAAATTTTGAATATATTGTATGAATTGCCATCTTTAATGTAATAAAAACAATTTGAGTTCTTCAAATCAAAAATTAAACTATTAAAAGAAATTTTATTTGTGACACCTTTAAAATTTAACTTTTTATCTTTATCAAATACATTCAAAATACTACGTTCTACAATGCGATTGTACAACTGTTGAATGACACAATCTGACTTTTTAACCATATTTTTCAATTTGCCAAGAAAATTTTCAAACGGAAATGCGCTTATAGTCTGTATCGACCCGAATGTTAAAGATTGTTTACTTAAATGGGTTAAGCAATGGAAATTGAAAGTTGTTGAGTCCAAAGCCGATTCCCCAAGAATGTAACCCTTCCAGCAAAATGAATCCTCGAAGGAACGTCTTCTCCAGTGAACGCTTTATTTCAAAACAGAATGAGCTAGGCATAGCTAGCGATGATAAAAGCCTTTTAACAGACCTTATCGATATTAATTAACATAATGTAATTAACAGTATGGATATTTGCTGCAATAATACTAAATTCTAAATACTAGAGATTTCTATACAAAACTGGTGAGAACTGGTGTGAACATATTCCCGGCCTTGGAAGCTCCTTCCAACCAATCAGCCGACTAATGGCAAAGGGCAGAGCTTATGAACGTTTCGCTTGAATAATCCCGTCTTTGTTCTCACAGTCGCTACTCGGACTGCTCCGTCCTTGCCAGGATGTAACTCCTCCACTCGTCCAAGAAGCCACTGGCCAGGCGGTGTGTTGTCTTCTGAGATTAAGACCAGTGCGTCCAGCTGCAAGTTGTTTACGGCAGTTCGCCACTTTGTCCGTTTTTGCAGCTCGGTGAGATATTCCACGGACCACCTTTTCCAGAACAGATTGTGTACCAGAATAATCCGTTTCCAGCGATTAGTCATTGATAATTTGACCAAGTCGTCTTCGGCTGGTTCCACTATGGTGTTTATCGGCCGTCCCACAAGAAAGTGACCGGGAGTTAAGGCTTCGTAGTCATTTGGATCCGAAGAAAGTGTTTGTAGAGGCCTGGAATTCATCACCGCTTCGACTTGCGCCACTGCAGTAGCCAGCTCCTCATAGTTAAGAGCAGTGCTGTTGGTGCATTTGACCAAAAGTTGCTTGGCCACCTTGACTGCACTCTCCCATAGTCCTCCAAAGTGAGGAGAGCGAGGAGGGATGAAATGAAATTGTACTCCTCGTTGACTGCATTCGTCGTCAATTTTGCGTTTGTTGGCAGCTTCCATTAAGCCGTTTAGTTGATTCGATGCTCCCACGAAGTTTGTGGCGTTATCACAAAACAGTTCCGAGCTTAGTCCACGTCTGGCGAAGAATCGCTTTAACGCAGCTATGAAGGCGTTGGCGCTTAGGTCCGACACCACTTCGAGATGGCATGCCTTTGTCAGGAAACATACAAAGACGCATAAATAGACCTTGACTGGCCGTTTTCCTCTTGTGTTGAAATGCATCCATATCGGCCCGGCAAAATCTAGCCCAGCTCGATCAAATGGATGAATGCTTCCCTTCACTCGGCTTGCTGGTAACGGTCCCATGATTTGCTCGCCCAAGACGGGTCGTAACCGGAAACATACCACGCAGTCTCTTATCGTTTTGCGAGCTACCTTCCTGCAATTAATAACCCAATATTTCTGTCGCAAAAAAGCACAAAGTGACTGTGCCCCGACATGTAAGTTTTTTCGATGTGTGTAAATGGCTAACGCCTTTATTGCGGCGTGATTACTTGGCATTAAAATAGGGTGTTTTGCTTCATATGGTAGATCGGATCTCGCTAATCGCCCACCTACACGTATTATCGAGATGCCACATTCTTGGCTGATGAATGGGTTCAAACATTGTATTTTTACTGATTTGACAATTCTTCCAGCTCTTAGTTCGAAAAATTCCTTATGGAAACTCAAGTTTTGCAGATTGTAGATGATGTACCTTAAGCCTCCTGCCAATTCATCAGCTAATAGGGAACCCTGCAATTCTAGTTTCACTCCATTTGCGACCCTACGCCAACGATAGATATAGCTGAATACACGTTGTAGCTTTAGGAAGTCATTCACAAACTTGCATTCTCCGATGACATCGAACTTTTCATCGGGTTCAGCTTGGCCAACTACTAAAGCAAACTGCCCTTTCCTTTTCTCTGGCACATTTTCCTCGTCGCACTGCCACTGAAACTTGGACCATTGGTCCTCTTTGCTCATTAAAAAGTCTGGCCCATGCCACCATAGCCTTGACTTATTTAGCTCCGCAGCAAATAATCCTCTGGATACTATATCCGCTGGATTTAATTTGGATTCGACTTTATGCCAATCCCGAATGCTCGTTAAGTCCTGAATTTGTGCCACCCTGTTGGCAACAAAGGTCGTTCATCGGCTGGCATGAGCTGATAACCAATTAAGCACAATCGTTGAGTCCGTGAAGTATGCAACTCTGTCTACTTGCAAGTGAACGCATTCCCGCACCTTAGCCATTAATTTGGTCATTAAGAGTGCACCCTGCAGCTCTAACCTAGGTAAGGAGATCACTCTAACGGGCGATACTTTAGATTTCGCAGTTACTAAGGTTGTGACTATATTTCCTGATTTCTCGACTACGCGAGCATAAATGGCTGCTCCATATGCTCTGTTCGACGCATCTGAGAACCCAACTAGTTCTAGCCGGTCGATGCTTGCATTTAATGGAATCACGGAGCGAGGAATAGAAAATTTATCTATTTGTTTCAGTTCTTCCCGATATTTTTTCCACTGTGTTACGAAGCTTTCCGGCAGTTCTGCGTCCCACTCCTGCTTGAGCAGCCACAACTCCTGTAGGAATATTTTGCCTAAAATGACCACTGGACTTAAGAAACCTAGTGGATCGAACACCTGAGCCAACTCTGATAAGACTGCTCGTTTCGT
Organism: Drosophila quinaria; assembly: GCA_035047525.1. Lineage (NCBI taxonomy): Eukaryota > Metazoa > Arthropoda > Insecta > Diptera > Drosophilidae > Drosophila > Drosophila quinaria. The sequence continues at coordinate 52,039 of JAWNPO010000298.1, read as the reverse complement.
GACAACCCGAGAGACGTCTGCTCTATACGAGAAGCGAAACTCATCATCTCCACTCGACCAGCATATGCCTAATGCCTTAGATGCGTCTTCCGTCTTTAGACTCAAAGTTTCTGATACCGAATTGTCGGTAAGAACCTCGCCCCAATTGCTGCGCCACTTATGCAGCTCAAATCCACCCTTCGCTAGCAACTCAGAGACTTCCTGTTTTAGTGAGGCAAGGCCTGTAATAGTATCGGATCCGCATAGCATGTCGTCCATATAGAAACATCTTCGGATAGCTGCACAAGCTATGGGATACTGCACTGCGTGCATATCTGCGAGATGCGTGAGGCATCGAACTGCTAGAAACGGTGCAGCACTCGTTCCGTACGTGACCGTTTTTAAACGCAGCACGTGAACAGGCTCGTCTGATTCATTTCGCCATAGTATGCACTGATAGTTGCGATGACTCTCGTGAATGAGCACTTGCCTGTACATTTTGGCAATGTCTGCCGTCAACGCATATCTGTAAAAACGAAATTTAGTAAGTATCTCAAACAAATCTGGTTGTAGCCTTGGACCAACTAACATGGTGTCATTAAGTGAAACCCCATTGCTTGATTTGCACGAGGCGTCAAATACGACCCTCAAGTTAGTAGTCAAGCTTTCTGGGCGAATCACTGGGTGATGAGGCATGAAGTATTTCACCTTCCCAACTTCTTGAGGAGCTATTTCTTCCAGATGCCCCAGTCTTCGATATTCTTCAATAAAATTCTGATATTGCTCCTTTAGAGCCAAGTTGCGATTCAGCTTCCTCTCTAAATTGGAAAATCTGGACAGCGCAATCGCGTAGGTATCGCCCAACTTCTCACCAGGGCCTTTAAAAGGTAATTTTACAATAAAATGACCCGACTCGGATTGCTTTATGTTGGCAATAAAGTTTTCCTCGCAACGTTCCTCGTCTTCAGTTAAGTTCTCTATTGGGGCTGGTATCTCTTCACACTTCCAGAATTCTTGAACAATTTTCTCCAATTTGACATTCTCATCGTTTCTTTGATTGCACTCTTGCACCAAGAGCGACACGCTGCTTGACGGTGTGAAGTCCCCAACTACGACCCAACCAAAAAGGCTTTTCTGAAGTGTTGGCCAATTTGGTCCCAACTGAATCTGCCCTACGATCATTACCTTGAAGAACATTGCGACACCTAACAACATGTCTATGCTTTCTGCGGAATTGAAAGAAGGATCAGCCAGCACGACACCTTTTGGCGGCCTCCAATTGTCACCTAGCATAGAATTCGTCGGATTATACTGCGTTATTTCTGGTAGCACACAAAAGCCTTCAGCAGCCGAAAACTTTGTGACTCTGGATTTGAATGTTGCCCGCACTTCGCCCATAATTTGCGAATGTGCATTTCCGATACCACTCAGCTTCACGCAAGTGTCTTTCATTTCTAGCTTGAGAGCTGTGACCAGTCTTGACGTCACGAAGTTCAATTGACTACCAGAGTCTAGAACACATCGGCACTTGTGATAGCCTCCCCCGCTGCTCCGAACCAGAACCACGGCAGTTGCTAGAAAACTAGTGCTTGATCTGGAGAGGAGAGAACTATGTAGTGCGCTAGATTCTTGTTTGGTCTGTAAAGTTGATTCCACCGAATCATTGGATGCGTTTCGATGCAGCAACTCGTGATGAGACTTGTGGCAAATTCCACATCGCTGTGCGTTGCAAGCCTTCGTAGTATGCCGCTTACTGAAACAGACTAAGCATAACGCTAGTTTCTTGGTTTCTTGGTATCGCTCCATAGGCGACAAATTCAAGAACTTTGGGCACTTCTTCAATAGATGAGCCCCGGAGCAACAGTAACATAAAAAGTTACTAGTGTTGCCTACTGCTGCCGCTAGACTAGCCTTCTTGGAGTCGCCTTTGTTGCCTTTTCCAACACTAGGCTGTCGAACTTCTCTATTGGCCAAACCTAATCCCCTTTTTATTAAGAACTGCGATAATGTTGACCACGACGGAATTTCTAGGCTATCTGGATCGTCTTCCCATTTCTCGATAGTTTCGTCATCGAGCTTGCTGCACACCAAATGCGAAATGATCGCTTCTAGAATCTCTGGCTGTGTGCCCATTGTCTTCAGCGAAGCTAACTGAGCATTAACGCTATCCACCAGCGCTCTCAGCTGCGCGGAGTCTGCTTGTTTCAGACGCTTTAAACTGAACAATTCAGTAACATGAGATTGTAAAATAGTCGCCTTGTTCTCGAACCGGTCCTTCAGCAACCCTAACGCACGATGATAATTGGTGGCGGTCAACTCTAAGCACTCAATTGTAGCTAAAGGGCTTGGACCCAGAGCCGATTTTAAATAAATAAATTTGGACAAGTCATCCAGACCAGAATCTGATCCTACCACTGTTAGAAAGGTGTTGAACCAACTGGTCCACTGGGTGATTTTTCCCGAAAATTCAGGCACCTGTAGTTTGGGAAGTTTTGAAGAGCGTTGTATAATCGTGCTGCTCAATACATCTGCTCCTTCTACCCGACGACCTGTTCTTTCTAAACACTCCAATAACTTGGCCTTTATTTCGCAGTACAACTCTTCGATTTCTTCTCTTTCAGAATCTGTCTGCGTTTCTCCTAGCTTGGCAAAATTGGTTTCGATGAGGCTTAATCTTGCCTCCAATTCCGAAGGTCTCATTTCATCTGCATGTTCCACAATATAACTTCTGTTTCGGCTAAAGGAATTCATCAATCTCGAACTGGCGCTCCCATGAGGCTCTTCTTTCTTGCCTGGAGCCATATCGAAAAATTAAGAATTCTACTGCTCAAAATCGAATACGAATAACTCTGTTTGGTTAGCGGTAGCTACATACATGCACACACAACCCGCACTTCTGTTTTAATTTATATTTTTGCGCTTAAGCACTTGCGTTTGATCTTGAGTTAACTTTACTTATGTTCAATGCCGTTACATTTGTATGTATGTATCCGTATACATACACATACACTTTTAATATTGACCGTTGCAATCGCCTTGCACAATTTTCAAGATCAAGGTCAGCTGAAAATCAAATGCTTCACTCATATGCTGATCAACGGTGCAATGTCTGTATGTATGTACCTAACTTTGCCTTTGCCGAAGACGAGCAAAAGAGAATCAAAGAACACGCGCTCACGTAGGCCCTTCTGCCTATGTTCGCCGAACTGTCGGTATGTATGTGTGTGTTTTTTACCGTTGCACAGTTTCTGCATACATAAAATTGCGATTACCGAAATCCGAATTTTCACAAAACCTTTTATTTGTTTAATTTGATGCCATTTATACACATGAATCCACTCACATGCCTTGCGAGGAATATTAAGTTATTAAGCAAGTAGGACTTACAATTTTCTATGAGCGCTGCAACAGTAGATGCCGGTTAGCCAGTCTCCAGTTGTCCGCGAGCTCTAATGATAAAACTCCGTTTTATTTCGGGAACTGCGGTGGCAATATTCTGCTTGCAAGACTCTAGTATTTATCCAAGATGAGCTCCAATATGAGCCTCCAAGTGCTGACCCACAATGAACTCTAGGATGAGCTTCCAATTGGCAGCAATTATCTCCAACGTTGAGATGCGACAACTGAACTCAGATGAGCTTCAGCCGGGTTGAACCTTATCCAATAGGTCCCTGCTCGGGCGCCAAAATGTTGAGTCCAAAGCCGATTCCCCAAGAATGTAACCCTTCCAGCAGCCGGGTTGAACCTTATCCAATAGGTCCCTGCTCGGGCGCCAAAATGTTGAGTCCAAAGCCGATTCCCCAAGAATGTAACCCTTCCAGCAAAATGAATCCTCGAAGGAACGTCTTCTCCAGTGAACGCTTTATTTCAAAACAGAATGAGCTAGGCATAGCTAGCGATGATAAAAGCCTTTTAACAGACCTTATCGATATTAATTAACATAATGTAATTAACAGTATGGATATTTGCTGCAATAATACTAAATTCTAAATACTAGAGATTTCTATACAAAACTGGTGAGAACTGGCGTGAACAAAAGTGATCATTGAAAACATATATAATTCAGGAACTTCTTTTACAAAATTATTAAGTAAACTAGAAGCAAGCGAATTTTTTGTTATGCAATAATCACTATGAAGAAGGAGTCGGATTCCTAAGCTCAACAGTAAGAAATGATTGTATCGAGCGGAGTCTAAAATACCTTTTAATACTATAGGCCCAGTATAAAGTAAAAAGGTGCGAAACTCTGTAGCTTTAAATCTTTCTAGGTCATCAAGGGATCTTGGTTTCCTATTAAATTCTTGAGGTTTGAATTTTTTTAAAGAAATTAGTTTGAAGTTGACTAAACTTATTGAAGGTCGACTTAAGGAAAATTTATGACCTCTTACTCTTACTAGAGCAACTAATAATGTTTTCACTACGCCAAGGCAAACAACGTGCATGTAGTCATAAGGAAATTGATTGACTAAATCAATGGGCAAATTTTCTAATTGTAAGCGACTTTGAATATTATGATGCTCTGGTTGTAGGCGATTTCGAAAACTATAATTAGATCGAGGTAGACAATCACATTGTTTAAAGACAATTCTTCTTTGAAACCGTTGGCCCCTTTGAACGCATTGGTTGCACGAGTAATAACCTGAGTGATGTTTCACACCCAAAATAAATGCGCGGGCAGGTGCATCACAAATAAATGCTCTTACATTCACTTTAAGTTTTCTATCTCCAAACTCAATTCCTCTTTCTATTAATTCTGACAATTCTTTGACAAATTCTTCTAAGAAAATATTAGGATCACGAGGCTTGGAATTGCCGACATATATTCCCGCTACTAGTATAGGCGCTGTGCCATTGACATTAATTAAAATGGGCCAAGTTTGTGTAAACGAACTTTTAAACAAAGGAAGACCGTCCACATTTATATTTAAATTTATAATGTTAGACATATACCAATAATTAGCTAGAAAATCTTTAATAGAATTTTTTACACCGTAGTGCACATACTCGCCTGGCTCTACAATTCGCTTAACAATACTACGTGGAGTAGATTTTAAGGATCGGACATCTTTAGCAAGCCAGGAATTTTTTCGGAAAGCAGCAGTAATAATTCATTCGATGCCTGTTTACTAATATTATTTACTGAAAACCACTGCGCCAACCGCACGTTAAAATCACTTGAACTGGATTGTTCTGCTGAGACATTAGCAATATCATTGCTGAATTCTAACAAATTTAAATCGTTTACCATAATAGGATAACTTTCTTCCAGAATATCAATTGCGACTGAATTAGTATTTATATGCTTAGCTTCGCATATATATTTACGGCTTTTACGCTTTAGAGACATAATGAAAAAACAGGGTATAATTAGTTTTTAATATATTTAAATAAAATAAATATACTCCCCTTTTAAATGTGGTGTAGCTTTGGAAGCTTTTTTATTAGTCCACGCTTTAATGAAAAATTTATATAAGGGTATAAATACGTACATACATTAAAACGCCATAACGAGGCAGCAACAGAGTATTGTGTTGTTGTTGTTGTTGTTGCTTGCGGCTCACGCTGCAGCGCTGCGCACAAAAATTGAAAATAACTTGTGCCGAGCAACAACAACTACAACTCGATATTCTGTGCTTTCACTAAAATGTATTTAATAATATTTCAATTAATACTTACGATTTTCTTCACAATATTTACTATAAAACCACTTTAAAATTTTTCACTTGCAACACACGTGCACGCTCTCTTTGTTGCCAATGTCAAAAAGAACGATGCGCACAAGTCTAATGCAAAGCACACGAGCGAAAACGCAACACGCACGCTCGACGCTCGTGTCGTCTGCCGAAACCTATTTCTATGAGCCGAAGCAACTATTCTGCCGGCCTGCAGTTGCGACGCGACGCGACGCAACGAAAAAGTTACGTTGCAACATAACATGACTTCGTTCGTGTCCGCTTTTTTTCGCTTACAAGCATGTTGATGATAGTTAAGCGGAACTTCTGCATTCTCTCACATATGATCCGATTTCAGCCCACCTCCTTGCTCGACAACGGATGTTTTGGCGGAAGCTCGAACGCCACACGTTGTTTGACCGCAACTTGTCTGTTTTTGAGCTAGTCTACGAGCGTTTGGCGAGACTCTCGCTCAACGTCCGTTGCTTGGTCGACTGGGTTGATGTCGACTGCTCGCGTTGAAGGTTCTTGACTGACTCTCGTTCTGGGTTTTATTCGTTGGGCTTGAGCTCGACTGTTCGCGGTGACGGTTCTTGACTGACTCCCTGTTCGCTGCTTCGGCTCGAGCCATGAGACCTGTGGCGATCGCAGTCGACGTCGGCAGAGGTCGTGATGTCGTGCTGCTCGCGGGTGCGTCGCGTCAAAAATGTTGCTCCGCTCTCTGCTCGCCCTTGTGGCGGCAGAGCTCGCCTGTGGCCGCTGCTCGCACACGAGGCGCAGAACTCGCTCGCTTGGAATTCTGCCCGCGCTCGTGGCGACAGAGCCAGCTTGTAGAGCTGCTTACGGATGCGTCGCGACAAAACTTGACGGTAGCGGTGCTGCTCGCACCTATGGCGCAGGAACTGGCTCGTAGCGACTGCGCACACACGAGGCGTAGACGGCGGTGTTGGTCTACCCGCGCTCATGGTGCCAGGGCTCGCCTGCAGTTCTGCCCGCCATTGTGGCGACAGCGCTAGCCTGTAGCTTTGTGGTCGCGCGCGATGCCTCTGCCGGAGTGGTGATTTCCGCCGCGCTGCAGCTCTGCTTGCGTTGCGTTTTCCCATTCTGCTTGCCGCAATGCGCTTTTAGCGCCAAAACTCGGAATTTTTTTTTTCAAAACAAACTTTCTTTATTGCCCAAAAATGCTACTCGGGGGGCATTAGGACGACCTTTATGGTCCCGTCCCGCTGGAGGCGAACGTGGAATACTCGTCCGGCCGTCCGGATGCGGAACACCTTGGTCTGGCCGAGGGCGGGTCCCTGTGCCCTGGCGACACAGTCTAGCAGCGAGTCGGGCACGACCCCGTCGAGCCCCTGTAGCTGCCACGTTGCGGGGGCGGCCACCCAGTTGGGTTGGCCCTAACCAACGGCTGCTCTCGCGGCGCCGGCTCCTCGAGCGACCTCTCGCACCGGGCTCAGTGGTGGCGCGGGTCCCCATACCATGGGGTTGGGCTCGGTGGAGCGACTCTCGTTTGAGCCCTTGAGGCTATTCGGTGGCGGTTCCACGCCGGAACGGCCGGTAGGCTCCATTGAGATCTCCAGCGCCGGTGCCCCGTAATAGCGCCAAGGGAATGGTAGGTAGCGACGATCCATGGCGGCAGTGTCAGCGTCGCGACCCGCGCTTCTCTCCTCCGGTCCCTCGCGATCTGGAAACAGCAAACCCAAAAATCTCCCGCTGTGCGACGGACCGCTGCTACTTGTCATCGAAGAGATAAAGAAAAGAATCTCAACAAAATGGCCCCTTCAAAAATATAATTGCCCCTTCAAAAAAATTTTACATGTGGGCCCCCGAGAGGGAAAGGGAAAAGAAAAAAAAAGGAAAAAAGATTGAAATACCCTAAAAATCAATACGCCTGATTTACAGGGCATTTTCTAAACGTCAGGCGTTCGCCCGGGGCGAGTGAAAAAAAAACAAAAGATTCTGGGCAAGGGAAATTTTGCAGGTCAGGCGAGGGATAAATAAAAATAAAAATACCACGTGGGGGGAAAAATGCGACTTTTCTGACGAGCTCGCAGATTTTCTTAGTACTATGATAAAAAAAAATAAAAAACTATAGTGACCCTATGATACCCTGCTTTTTTTTTTTTTTTGCAATGATGAGTGGCGTGTTTCTTTTTTTTTTCAATGAGGGGGAAAAATGGTCGGCCGATATCGATGCTCGAGATGTTACAAAAAAAGCAAAATTGCCTAATGAGAATTTTGTTCCAGACGTCCAGACGGGTCAACGGTTCCGAGCATAAGATCTCCCCTTTCGGCGGCGCTGGATTATACACCCAGGAATGAGATGCGGATCCGACCAGGATCTCATTCCAGAGGGGTGCCCCAACGTCGCTCGATCCCGACCGCCTGGTCAAATCCGTAGACAGAAAACGGGACAGACCGATATTCCGTCCACGGACCGGAGCCAGGTGTTTCCAGGCCTGATCCCCGGTGAGGATCCAAGAATAGAAATGGGAACGGACCGGATTTCTATTCCTGGACCATCTCCGGAGCACCAGGTCCGGTCGGGCGGCTCGATCATACGCCCGTCTCCAATGGCCCGCATCCGGCTTCCTGAAATTTACTGAAAAGAAATGAAACGCCTCACTAGGGATTAAAAACACTCGCCACTATCATTGCAATAATTTACCCGCCTTTATTGGGTTTTGATTTTAACAAAATTTATATCATTTAGTCGGCGCCGCACGGCCGGAAGAAACTGGCAGCTGCTCCATAGGCGGAGCCGAGAAAATCGAAGGCAATAGTTCGTTGGCCGGCTTACCCGCTGCTGATCGCTTGTTCGAGGCTTCACTCTACTTGCTTGCTCCGCAAGTGGCTCCTTGCGTTCTCTTCCGAACACACACTTCACGTGTGGTCTTCTCCGCTGCCGGCTGCTAGCCGTGGGTGAAGGCGGAGGGCTTGCCCTTCACGCGGGATAACACACGCCCGAGGTGTTGCAGCTGGTCGCGCTGCGCTGCGCTGTGCTTGTTGCTGGTGGTGCTGCTGGTGACTAAAAAGCCCGCGCACACACACACACAACCGTGGCGGCTGAAAAGCCCGCGCACACACACACACTCGGGCTGCCACTTATAGCGCTGCGCGGCGCTGTGGTTCTTGCTGTAGTTGTTGTTGTTGCAATTTATGCAGACACGTGCACGCACACACACAAATATTATGCGGCAGGTGGCGCTACGCTGCGCTGTGTTTTTACTGTACTTGTTGTTGTTGCAATTTATGCAGGCACACGTGCGCTTTTGCACACACACACACTTGGGCTGTTGTTGGTGGCCAATTGTTTCGCACTTTGCCGGATTGTCTGTGCCGTTGCTTGTTTTTAGGTACTCCTGCACTTTTGCACACACACACTTTTGTTGTTGCTGGTGGCCGAAATCGCCGAACGCGTGCTGCGCTGGTTGCTGTGGTCGTTGCGGTGGTCGTTGCCGAGAATTCTCCGAGGTTCAGAAAACACGTCCGTTCTTTACGAGCTCGTCAGAAAAAGTGACGCTTGCCGGCGTGGCGGAAATTCCACCATGTTTTCCTGGTAGTTCATATCGGGAACTAAATGAGTGAGCTTGCTTCGGTGGGTCGTTCACGAGAACGAAATATCGAGTGAAATGATCGCGACTTATTCCGTGCGCTGGTTCTTCGTGAGAACTGAACATTGTTCGCTCCGTGCTATGTTCAAAAGAATAAAAAAAGTCAAAATGAGCGAGCGCGATCCAATGGCTCGCTCATTGGAATATAAACAAAGTAAAAATTATTGTGGGCAGCAGAATGCTGCTTCACAAGCTTCACCGGACAGACACGATATGAGATGATTAAATTTCTCAATCGCTGGAATTGTCGTATCATTATGGACGAGGGTTTCGAACAGACTAATAAAATTCTTAAACTCTGAGTATTTTCCACTAAACTTGGGAAGTGCCAGATGAGGAAGACGTGTGCGTGGAGCCGCAACCAAAACAACTGCTTGTGTAGCAGGAGTAAGTCCCTTAATGAGAGACTTTAAACGAGCCTTTGTCGTGATGCAAAGCTCTTCCAACTCGCCACGATATTCATCGTCTGGGTCAAATGATTCTACTCGAGTCTGATATTTTAACGCTGTCTCTATGTGAGAATCTAACATTTCTAATCTACATTCCAATTCTGTAGCTTCAAGGTTTAGTTTACCCTTGGTAATTTGGTCAAACAAACGGAGTAAACTTTTGACGCATATATTGCGATTACTCTTCGAATCTTCAAGATTTTCCTTAGTGTTTGTCATGGCAATATTTAAATTCTATAATATTTAATATATTAAAATATGATTGAATTTAATTATTATAGCACTCGTTTATGCGTTAGACGTTAAAAGAAGCAAAAACTAAACGAGCGCTATCAATTGACAAACGACTTTTGAAAATGAATGTGCCTGACCAACAATGTAGGGGAGCGAGTGATGCTTGCCCAAAGCGCGCCAACTAAAATGTACACAAACAACTGCACAGCTGTCGCTGTAATAATGCTTATAATTTAACAGAAGCTCAGAGCACTAATCGCACAATAATAATTATTGACAAAATTAACAATCTCCAAAGCGGTTACTTAGTGCATGCATATATCTATATATATAAAATTCTTTGTCCTGACTGACTGACTGACTGACTGACTGACTGACTGACTCACTGACTGAGAATCAACGTGTAGCCTAAACGGTAAAAGATAGAAAGCTGAAATTTGCACACAACATAGGTGAGATAATTTCATCGTGCAATAAGACGGGGTTTTGCGAAATTCGACCTGTAAGTGGGTCAAAATCAAGGTCAAAGGTCACAGAATTGCTTAGTATGAAAAACTTTTTGTTTCTTAAGATATCTGAACCAAACTCACAGATTGTATGTTTTGGACTGTCCTTTACATTCTGACCAAATTTGGTCAAAGTCGGATGGCTATATCATATAGCTGCCATAGGAACAATCGGATGCAAAATAACCTTTAGTATGAAAAACTTTTTTGTTTCTTAAGATATCTCAACCAAACTCAGAGATTCTATGTTTGGGGCTGTCTCTAACATTCTGGCCAAATTTGGCCAAAGTCGGGTTACTATATCATATAGCTGCCGTAGGAACAATCGGATGCAAAATAACCTTTAGTATGAAAAACTTTTTCATTTCTTAAGATATCTCAACCAAACTCACAGATTATATGTTTGGGAGTGTCTCTTACATTCTGACCAAATTTGGTCAAAGTCGGGTTACTATATCATATAGCTGCCGTAGGAACAATCGGATGCAAAATAACCTTTAGTATGAAAAACTTTTTCATTTCTTAAGATATCTCAACCAAACTCACAGATTATATGTTTGGGAGTGTCTCTTACATTCTGACCAAATTTGGTCAAAGTCGGATGACTATATCATATAGCTGCCGTAGGAACAATCGGATGCAAAATAACCTTTAGTATGAAAAACTTTTTTGTTTCTTAAGATATCTCAACCAAACTCAGAAATTCTATGTTTGGGGCTGTCTCTAACATTCTGGCCAAATTTGGCCAAAGTCGGGTTACTATATCATATAGCTGCCGTAGGAACAATCGGATGCAAAATAACCTTTAGTATGAAAAACTTTTTTATTTCTTAAGATATCTCAACCAAACTCACAGATTATATGTTTGGGAGTATCTCTTACATTCTGACCAAATTTGGTCAAAGTCGGATGACTATATCATATAGCTGCCATAGGAACAATCGGATGCAAATTAACTTTTAGAACCAAAAACTCTGTTGTTGTATGAGATATCCTAACAAAACTCATAGATTAGCTCTTCTTGCTAAATTTTGACATTTTCCCCAAATTTAGCTTTTTTCCGCCAAATTTAGCTTTTTCCCGCCAAATTTAGCCTTTTCCCGCTAAATTTGGATTTTTCCAGCTGAATCGATAAATCTGTCTTTAACCTAAGTCCAATTACCGGGGAAAAACATTAAAACACTAAAGTTAAATATTTGCGTTTTTCGTCAAAAAATGCTATATTATATAAATTTGTTAAACCGGACTACTAAAGATGTTCTTTTTAATTTTGCGAGCGCAGCGAGCTGGGGGTTGGCGAGCGAAGCGAACTGTTTTAATTTGTTAAACCGGACAACAAAAGAAATTCCTTTCAATTTTGCGAGCGAAGCGAGCGGGGGTTGGCGAGCGAAGCGAGCAGGGGGTGGAGCCCCCTAGTACATCATATAAATTAAGAAATGCTCAACTACTTTACATATGTGCCAAGAATTGAAAGCGTTGGCTTTATTAGCACAACCAATGCAATTTGTGGTTGTTTGGCTTTCAATTTTTAGCACAGTACCTGCTGTTCCGGACTTTTAATTGCCGACGCAACTTTCCTTGGCATTTCCACAAAATATCGTCTTTCAACTCAAAGTTAAAAGGGAATCCAAGAACGATGTCCAGTGCAGATTTTAAATTTGCAGCAACTATATTTGCACGACCGGCGCGAATAATTTTTAATTATTAATTTAAATTATAAATTTTTTCGCGTCGCGGGCCACACAAATCAAATAATATTTATTTGTATATATTTTGTGATGCACTGTTCGAATAAATAAACACTTCGAACTTTAATTGTTGTCACTCGAAAAAATATAAAAAAAATCACTTCAAAATTGTCCACCCGGGGGCGCCATGAAAATTCATAAGAGTTTTTATGAATTAGTTTATTGCTAACTCAATAAACTTATTAACTTTTGGTGGCTTTTAAAATGAAGGGCGAGCAGCGACAGCGATTGTGCGTATGTTACAATTGTATTTCGACAACTAGATATTTCATATTCCTTAAGCCTTGCTTTACCCTACGGTGGCGAAGCGAGGCGAATTCGCTCTCAAAGCGAATGACGAAAGCTTTATTGCGCTCTCGCTTCGCCCTAAACCTAACTAACACTAGACTTCATGAAAATACAACAACTAACTTAAATTAAGAAAAAATATAATAAAATATAATAAAAAATATATAAAATACGCCGAAGTGCGGCGACAAAGAGTGTAAGGAAACCAAACAAAATACTAGAACAGTTAGCTAAAAAATTTTCTTCTCCAATTCCAACCAGGTCACAAGGAGCAAAATTAGATAGATTTGGAAATGTAACCAAATATTTTTTTGAAAATTTCACCTTGACAACGAATATGCCAGACAACGTTTGCTGCCTTAAATCCGGAACTCCAATTAAGATTGAAGGCTTCGAGATAGTTGACGGGATTTGCTACATACAGGGACGACAATTTCAAAACAGGCGAGATTTTTTCGAATTGCCTATGGAGAGCTCGATAGTAGGAATACTTCTAGTGGACAACAATGTTTCTGACGCAATTGAAAAACATCCAATTGATGAAATTTTTTTCAAATACCTTCATCTGCCTCATGAGAATAATGATATAGTCCTAATTCCACTAATTCACTCACTATCGGACAATGCATAATTAATACCTTTATTCACAATTATATTCTGCTTGGTTTTAATTTTTTTTTACTTGACGATCACATACAGACACATTTATGTACATAAATACAGAAAAACACACATGCCAGCCGTGGCAGACGAAAATATATGTAAATTAGTATTATGCTTAAAATAAGTTATATTAATAATTATACTACTTCAAAAACCATAACAATTACATTATAAACTTTAATTTGCAAATAATAAACAGTACAAACTTACCTTTTTGTGTTATTCTTTAACTTTTTGAAACTTTTTACTTGCACTGCAATACAATAAGCGTTGCGCGAAAGGGCTGCAATCTCTTAAAAATAGTATTCAATAGCCGAAAATAGTATTGCCAGCCCTTTGTATTTATCGATAACCGCCACGATAAAAATATTAAATAATAAAACAACATTTTGCCATATTTTAAAAATGCTTAATTAATAAAACAAGTTATTCAATATATTACGTTTATTATAAAATCTTTTAACCCTACAGAAATACAGCATAGTATAGTTGGAAACTTATAAAAAGGGTTTTCGATATTTATTGCCAGGCGTTAGCAACGTTAAGTTGGATGCAGCAGCAGTCCCTTGGGACTTTTTTTCTTGCAGCAAAATTTACCCCTGAAAAAACGATAGACAATTTCTTCAAAAATTTCAGGTGTCTCGCCCTGAAGCCTTAGTAGACTTTGGCTTTTAGCTTTACCCCTGAATTTTTCCGGCTGAAGGCTGTGTGTATTTTGTTCATCACATGCCATCAGGTTCTATTGGGATATTTTCTATCCCTCTTGTCGGCAGCGGGGGCCCCGCGGGGTAAACTCAGGTTCGCCCGACATACAATTTTAGTCGACGTCAACGTCGGCCGAAAACTTGTACGCCCGACAGAGAAAAAAGTAACAACAACAAGAAACCAACAGCCTCTCCTTTTTGTCGACGTCAACGTCGGCCGAAAACTTGTGGGCTAGAGAGGGAAAGAAACAAGAAGAAACGAACAGAAACAGCCAAGAAGAAACGAACAGAAACAGCCTCCGCTTGCGTCGCCTAAGCAGACCACGCACGATGCCCGATTTTTTAGTCGTCGGCACGCAACGAAACAAGAGAAACGAACAAAAGGAGACGACCCAGTAGAACCTGATGGCATGTGATGAACAAAATACACACAGCCTTCAGCCGGAAAAATGCAGGGGTTAAGCTAAAGGCCAAAGTCTACTAAGGCTTCAGGGCGAGAAACCTGAAATTTTTGAAGAAATTGTCTATCGTTCTTTCAGGGTAAATTTTGATGCACGAAAAAAGTCCCTGCAGCCAACTTAACGTTTTTAACGCCTGGCAATAAATATCGATATAACTTTTTATGAGTTTTAAACCATTCTTTTCTGTAATTCTGTAATGTTAATAGAATTCATAATAAATATAATATATTAAAAAACTTGTTTTATTAATTAAACATTTTGTTTTATTATTAAGTATTTATATCGCGACGGTTATCGATAAATACAAAGGGCTGGCAATACTATTATTGGCAATCGAAGACATTGCAGCCCTTCGTTTGTGTATTTCGTCATTGTGCAGACTGTCAAAATAAGGTAAGTTTTTAGCTATAATTATATAAATAAATGTTTATTTCAATTGAATTTTTATCCTAATAGATAGCGTGCCTTAATTGCCCGATGACGAAGAACATAGCTGTTGCAAGCAAGTCCAGGGGAGCATCACACGTAAGTAAATGAAACATACATATAACCAATTAGGCACCAAATTTGGTTTAAATATTGTATTTTTTAGAATCAACTTGTAGGCGGCTCTTCAAAATGAAAATTAAGAACATTTTCAAATCGCCCAATAATTAGGTAAGAATTAATCTGTTTAATGCTCTTCCAACAAACAATTAATTGATTCTAAGTTTCAGATTGACCCCTTCAAGCGAATGATGTGGCCAGGAGGAATATAATAATATTTAAAGCTATTTTTAAGTTTTTTTTATAAGAAAACTACAATTTAGTTTAAAATAAAATAATAAACAACATTTTTGTGTGCATAATTTTTTGCCGCTGATTCGGCACAATTTTCCAATGGCCTAATGGCGGAAGCTTCCGCCAAATTTTCCGCCAGCGAATACCGAATTACCCCGCTCACGCTAATGTAAAAGCGAATTAGAACTTTACATAAAGTGGCTGCACAGCTCCCCTGAACGTTCAGCTGGTATTCTTTATGTTTTTCGCTACAAAAGAGCTACTGTCGAAAACTAACTAAAGCTCGAGCAGCGGCCGGTCGACGCTGGCAGAATTATTAGAAAAATAACAACAAAGTGTCCAAATATAACATCATCAAGCGTCGGCTGAGGACAAAGAATTTTAGTTCTGAAGGGTAGGTACAAAATTCAACCATCATTTTACAATTGAAAATACACATAAAAAATTATTTTCTCTTAGTGTAGGACTAGTACGACATTTAACTTGAATGCTGAGGAAGCGCAATTGCCATTAATTTTAAGGGGCAAACATTTTAAAATCGTGATTGCAGTAGGGAAAATTTTCTTGTTTTGTTAAATGTAAATCCAAAATCGCTAAAATTTAATATTTATTTCTTATTGTAATGTAGATTTTCTGACACAAAGTATCAGAAATCTGCCAATGGTGTTTGTTTAGGCAGATTAAGTTAAATTATAAATGACACATAATGAATTATAAATATAAGTCAATACCACTGTAAACCTCTTACACTTATTACAAATATTACTCTTAAGTTCGCTCTTATCTGTTATTGTCGCTGTTATCATCGGTCTCTCATTTAGCGACGACAAAGCATAGCCGAACGAACATGTAAAATTGAAGTTAAAAGAAAAGAGTTCTAGCCAGTAGCTGGCAGTAATAAATCATTGTGAGTGTACATGAGATCGAAGTCTTTATTGAAGAAGCCGTAAGCCTCTAAGCCGGTGTCCATAATTTGGAAAGTTATTTTTTTTTGTTTTCCTTTGATTTGGACGTTGATGTACTAAACGGGCAGTACATTCAAGTGGCCCAAACGACACCAAGCACGGGCTTGTTGACGCGCGGACAAAGAAGGACAAACATTGTATTAAACAACATTAAACTAAACCATAAATTAACTATAAGCTAGATAAGTAAGAAATAATTGAAGTATTTAGAAATTGTACAGAAGAAGAATTAGTAATAAATTGAGAAAGATTGTTATAATTACAACAAATTACTCTGAAAGGGTTATGAATAGCATAGTTAGCAACACAGGATTGAAGAGAAAGAGGTAAGAAATTTCTAGAGCTTCTGACCGGGACAGCAAAACTAATTTGGCTAATTAATTCAGATGAATCAATTTCACCAATAATTAGTTTGTGTAAAAAGACTACACCAAGCATTGTTCTTTGGTCAGAAAGAGAGGGAAGATTAATTAGTAAAAGTCTACTACGATAAGGAGGCAAGCGAATGTTAGTATTCCAGTTTAGACCCCGTAGGGCAAAGAGTAAAAACTGTTTTTGTACAGATTCTATTCTGTCCTGATGAATCTTATATTGGGGACTCCATATACAAGACCCATATTCCAGAATAGGTCTGACAAGTGAAGTATAAAGTAGTTTAGTAATATAGGGATCGTCAAATTCTTTCGACCAACGCTTTATGAAACCCAAGACGCCAAATGCTCGATTAGCAATGGATGCAATGTGCTTGTCAAACTTCAGCTTAGGATCAAGAAGAATACCCAAATCAGTAACCGACATAATACGTTCAAGCGGTTCACAATTAAGAACGTAATTAAATTCAAACGGAGTTCGCCTACTAAAAGACATAACTTTACATTTACTACAATTAAGACTTAAGAAATTTACTTTACACCATGTCTGAAAACTGTCAAGATCAGCTTGCAGCCTGACACCAAGACGATTGTCAGTGGCCGACATACAAAGTTTAACGTCATCGGTGTACATGAGAACCCGAGAGTGATTTATAACAGAAGGTAAATCATTTATAAAAAGCGTAAATAACAAGGGGCAGAGATGACTTCCTTGTGGAACATGTTTAGAAACTAAACAATTAAAAAAAACTTTTTGGGTTCTAAAATTTAATTAGCTTGAAATCCACAGAATTATGTTATTGGGAAAACCTAAAAGATGGAGTTTATGCAATAAAAGATTGTGATTAACAGAATCGAAAGCTTTACTAAAATCAGTGTAAATGACATCAGTTTGCATTTTATTTTGAAATCCATGTATAACAAACGTAGTGAATTCCAATAAGTTAGTGGTAGTAGATCTATGTTTCACAAACCCATGCTGGTAGGGTGAAATAATAGATCTACAAAGATATTGCAGCTGAGAAGTTATAATTTTCTCAAAAGCCTTAGGAATAGCAGACAACTTAGAAACACCTCTATTAGAGCCCTGCATGAGTGCACACTAAATACAAAATTATCACATTTCTCTCAAACGAATCATGTGAATCACACAACACTATCAATATTCACACTGTCTGTAAAATCACTTTGACTTACAAGTCATTCAAAATCATGACTCAAATAAAAATCTAGTGTGATTCCGATTCATAGAATCATAGAATCATTGTCAACATGTTCAAGCTGACACTGTTAACACTGTGCACACTATTATAAACCTAATTTTTTTTTGGGGTGATTAAGCAAGTATTGAAAATGATTGGAAATTAAACTTGCTTGCATTATTTATTTATTTTTGAACATTCATGTTTAAAAACATTATTTGGTTCACCATGTCGGCGTTTCCAGCAATGGAGCTTCTTTTTTCGCAGATTAGGTTTCTTGCTTGCGAAAACACTCTTTCGGAAGACGCTGAGGATGCTGGTGTTGAAAAAATTTTAGAGCTTAACTTAAATAAGGAAGGATGTTGAGCTTTATTTTCTTTCCACCACTGTTAATGCCACGCCAGATGGGGACTAGAGCTTTAAAAACATGGTGAAGAAGTCCACCATAAACAATCAAACATGTATATTCAACTACACAATTCGAATATAAACAGATACATTTTTTCACTTACATTATCATCTTGAATGATCGAATTAATTTCCATTATTAAATATTTTTTCAAACTAATAAGAAAAAAAATTTCTACTGACTGTGCACAAATTAAACACTGTGCACACTCTCAACACTGTGACAACTGTCAAAACGACTTGAATCACAGCAAATTTTCATAACAGTGTTAAACAGTATCATACGAAATGATTTGAATCACACGACAGCTTGCTTTAATTCAATGAGTCCGAAAAATGAATGTATCATAAGGAATTGAAATTATGACTTAAAAAGCACACATGTGTCGTTTTGAATGTGTGCACAGTGTGATTTCTGACTGTTAACATGATTTAGTGTGAGCTCATGCAGGGCTCTAACCTCTATAGTTTGTAACGAAGCTTTTCCAGCCGAGGTCTGCGTCTCAGTCCGGCCAGGGTCTGTTTACAGAAAAATTTTTAAACATCTGGGACGACTGGACAGAGCGGCGGGAGCGTCAGCGGGGAAGCTGACGTTCTCGCTCGAAAATCGGCTGAGTTGACCTTGCTGCGAACCCAGGATTGGCCCAGGAGGACGAGGAGGGACTCCCGAGACCCGTTGCGTCGCTCTCCTCGGACCTGCCCTTGCCAAGTTTGAGACGCAAATTCGTTCCATACCGGCGGCGTGGAGGGAGCAGCCCAGAAAGGAGAAACCGTATGACGGTATCTCTCCGTCCAAGGATGCCCTCCATGCCGCGCAGATCTGGCCGCCGGGTCAGATCCGTGGACGACGAGACCGTATGACGGTAACTCGGTTCCACAGACCGGACTCCGGTGTCTCCAGGCCCGGTGCGCCGGTGAGGACCCCAGAATAGGAACTATATGATAGTATTCCTATTCCGGGCCACCCCCGACGCACCAAGTCCGGCCAGTTGGGTCGAACTTGCGTCCCCTCCTTGGGCTCGCGTCAAGGCCACCTGTAATGACCTAGGAAATAAGAAAAGGGGAAAAAAAAGAATAGTTGGGCTACAAGGACCAACAGAACAAAACGCATGCCATCATCGTCACAAAGATTATTTCCATTTATTACCCCATGCTGGGGTTTGCTTGCCTCTTTAAGTTTCACAAAAGATTTCAAATATAAAACGCCTGCCGCACTGCTAGAAAAAAATGGTCACCGTTCCATAGACGGAACCAAGAGGGGAGAAACGAAGACTGCTGGCCAGCTTACCCGCTGTTTTACGACGACGAGACGAAATACCACTGTAGTGGTTCCGCAGGTGGTTGTCGCTGCTCCTCTCGTTGCTCACGCGTCACGCGCGGCCTTCGCCACTGCCGGCCGCGGGCCGTGAACCAAGTCGGCGGGCCAACCCTGCACGAACTGTCGATGTCCCACAGCCGCGAGTGTTGCTGCTAGTAGCGCTGCGCGGCGCTGTGTGGTGGCTGGTGGCGGCTAGAAGCCTGCGCACACACACACACTCGCGGGCTGCTGCTTGTCGCGCTGCGCGGCGCTGTGGTTACGTTGCTGGTCGTCGCTGTCTGCGAGGACGCGGATGTGCACACTCGGATGTACCCCAAACGTGGCGGCGCGATTACTGCTCGCGCACGCACACACACACGCAAATGTTGCGGCGGCCGCTGAGGTACAAATGTTTTTGTTGCTGATGCTGGCGCTGGTTGGCAAAAAAAGATATGCTTTGCGCTCACACACACGAAAATGTTGCGGCGGCCGCTGAGGTACAAATGTTGTTGTTGTTGTTGTTGCTGATGCTGGCGCTGGTTGGCAAAGAAAGATGCTTTGCGCTCACACACACACGAAAATGTTGCGGCGGCCGCTGCTGCACAAAAAAATGCACTGTGGTAGCTGGGTGTAACTTTTGCGTTTTACTTTGCGAGAGAAAGATCGAAACTCAGAAACACGTCCGTTGCGCTCAAGCCCGTCAGAAAAGTGACGCTTGCCGGCATGGCGGAAATTCCACCATCTTTTTGCATAGGTTCACCTTGGTACTAGGTGAACGATCACGCTCCAGTTCGGTGTTCCTTAGAACTATATGAACGAACGAAAAGTTCTTCGTGATCGGCTGGTTCAATTGGCGTTGCCAATTGATCCATGTTCCCAGCTGATCCCTTTCTGGTCACACCAGCGTTGCCAATGTTGACATTGGAAAATACTATGTGTGTTGTGAGGCCAGCAGAATGCTGCCTCACACTCCCCCTTTACTTCGGGGCGGGAAAAGAAAGGCTGTCGTCATCCTGGGGGGCGGAGTGGATCCTTGTAGTGGATCCCCCAAAGGGGTGTTCTTCGTGAGGCTCCGGTGGTGCGGACAGGTCGCCGGGTCCGGCTGTGGTTTCCCCGAAGGGGTAGGGACGTTGAGATGGCTCGCCATCTTCAAGTGGTCCCCAAGAACTTGACCCGGTGGAACAGGTCTCCTCAGTCGTCTTCGTCTCATGATGTTGCTCGTCTTTTTGGGCTGGAGTCGTCGGCGCGTCATCTTTGCTGAGTGGTGTGCCCGCCTTTGGGTCTTCCTGGGCTTGAGTGGGATTGCCCCCGGAAGGGTCTGGGTATACATTGCGTGGTGTGCCCGCCTTTGGGTCTTGATTTACTAGCTTTTGGCTCGCCAGGCCAGGGCAGCGTTTCCCTGCGTTCTTTCCTCCGAAGGAGATGTCTTCGTGATGCTTTGCTTGTGCGCACAGGTCGCCTGGTCCGGCTGTGGTTCTCACTGTGAGCTTCGCTGTGTCCTTCGCTGTGTGCTTGCTCTGGTTCCTGTTGTATTCTCTGCTGTGAGCGTCGCTGTGTCCTTCGCTGTGTTCTTGCTCTGGTTCCTGTTGTATTCTCTGCTGTGAGCGTCGCTGTGTACTTCGCTGTGTTCTTTGCTGTTGATTCTAGAATTAGTCAAAAGAGAGAAATTATTTTGATGTCGGCCTGTCCACCGCCGTCTTCCAGCCGGGATGAAAATCCTGCCTCGCCGTAGTGGCGCGGATGGTTAGATGGCGGCTCGTGGGTCCTCTGTTGAAAGGACGCTGGGATGGCGCATGCCTCTGCCGGCACCGCCATGAATGTCTGTGGTCACTGCTGGGATGACGCATGCCTGGTCGGCACCGCCTTGAATCTCGGTGGTCACTGCTGCGATGACGCATGCCTGGTTGGCACCGCCAGTGGATCTGGGTGGTCACTGCTGAGATGACGCGTGCTTCTGCCGGCACCGCCATGTGTCTCGATGGTCACTGTTGGGATGACGCGTGCCTCTTCCGGCACCGCCATGAATCTCGGTGGTCACTGCTGGGATGACGCGTGCCTCTGCCGGCACCGCCATGAATCTCGGTGGTCACTGCTGCGATGGCGCATGCCTGGTCGGCATCGCCAGTGGATCTCTGTGGTCACTGCTGGGATGACGCGTGCCTCTGCCGGCACCGCCATGAATCTCTGTGGTCACTGCTGGGATGACGCATGCCTCTGTCGGCACCACCATGTGTCTCGGTGGTCACTGCTGGGATGACGCATGCCATGAATCTCGGTGGTCACTGCTGGGATGGGACGAATATGCTTCACTAAATGCCGCCAAATTCCAACCGGGATGGAAATCCTGACTCGCTTGATGGCGCGGATGGTAACATAGCGGCACACGTGAAGCTCGATGACCTCGTGGTGTCAACGTCAGTTGCCGGGCCGCAGTGCAAGACGGCTGGGATGGCGCATGAAAGTCTAAACCCAAGAACACTTTGTCGACGATAGTTGGCAATACCAGATATGGTATGTTGCGTAATCTTGACAAGTGCCTTGCAGACAATGAAGTGCCCATCCTCCGCCATGTTGACTTTGGCCCCACGTCTTTAAGGCCGTTCCCCTTAGCGTTGAAACTATGATCCGATAGCTTTGCTGGTCCCAAACCGACTCTCCTCCGTTGATGCCTTGGCTCAAGTCATGAAGGCTGTGTCGATCGCTGTTGACGTCGGCAGAGGCATTTCGACGCGCTGCACCGCGCAGGAGCCCGCTTGTAGCCGCTGCTCGCTCTTGTGGCGCCAGAGCTAGCTTGTGGCTGCTGCTCGCACACGAGGCGCAGAATTCGCTAGCGTGGAATTCTGCCCGCGCTCGTGGCGACAGAGACAGCTTGTAGCGCTGCCCGCCCTTGTAGCGACAGAGCTCGCCTGGGGTTCTGCCCCCAGTGCCTTTTGCTACTCTGCTTCTCCTGTCGCTCTGCTTCTGCTTCTGCTGTTGCTCTGCTTCTGCTGTTGCTCTGCTTCGTTGTCACTCTGCTTCGTTGTCGCTCTGCTTCGTTGTGTTCGCTCTGCTTACGTCGTGGCTCTGCTTACGTTGATGCTCCGGTTGCGTCGCGTCTCTGCTTACGTTGGTGCTCTGCTTGTCGTGGCAATGCTTACGTTGGTGCTCTGCTTGTCGTGGCTCTGCTTGCGTAGTGGCTCTGCTTCGTTGTCGCTCTGCTTACGTTGTGGCTCTGCTTCGTTGTCGCTCTGCTACGTTGTGGCTCTGCTCCTCTCTCCCGTTCTCTCGCGATCTGGAAACAGCAACCAAAATCTCCCGCCGTGCGACGGACTAGCTCTGTTAATTTTCTGAGCCTGCCGCTACTTGCCATGAAGAGAGAGGAAAAGGAAGACTCTCAGCAAAATAACCTTTCAAAACAATTATTTCCCCCTTCTAAAAAAAAATTCTTGCGGAATATCACTAAATTAATATGCTCGATTTACAGGCTACAGGGTACAAATGTACATGGGCCCTAAAAATTCTGAGACTGGTGGAAAATTCTGTGCTAGGGAGAATCCCGTGGTTGACTTTTCTGACGGGCTCGGGAATTTTCGTATTAACTTGCTATATGAAAAAAATAATTATTATGGCCCTATGATAGCCTGCTTTTTGTAACGATGATTGGCATGCTTTTCAATAATAGGAAAAGAGGAAAAAAAAAGAAAAAAAAAAACATGGCCTGCCGATATCGATGCTCGAGGTGTCAAAAAAAATGCCTAATAGGAATTTTGTTCCAGAAGTCCCTGCTCGGGCGCCATCTGTAACGAAGCTTTTCCAGCCGAGGTCTGCGTCTCAGTCCGGCCAGGGTCTGTTTACAGAAAAATTTTTAAACATCTGGGACGACTGGACAGAGCGGCGGGAGCGTCAGCGGGGAAGCTGACGTTCTCGCTCGAAAATCGGCTGAGTTGACCTTGCTGCGAACCCAGGATTGGCCCAGGAGGACGAGGAGGGACTCCCGAGACCGGTTGCGTCGCTCTCCTCGGACCTGCCCTGCCAAGTTTGAGACGCAAATTCGTTCCATA
This sequence comes from Drosophila quinaria, assembly GCA_035047525.1. Lineage (NCBI taxonomy): Eukaryota > Metazoa > Arthropoda > Insecta > Diptera > Drosophilidae > Drosophila > Drosophila quinaria. Next base: position 28,658 of record JAWNPO010000298.1, on the reverse strand, counting down.
CCGGCGGCGTGGAGGGAGCAGCCCAGAAAGGAGAAACCGTATGACGGTATCTCCCCGTCCAAGGATGCCCTCCATGCCGCGCAGATCTGGCCGCCCCCCCTCTCCCCATTCCTCCCCCCCCCCCCCCCCCCCCCCCTCCCCCCCCTCCTCCAAAAAAAAAAAAAAAGTACAACACAGCCCCACAACACCAACCCCCACAACCACCCCAACAATTTCCCATTTTTACCCCATTCTTCCCCTCTTTTCCCCAATTTACAAAAACCCCCTCCCCCCCCCCACTCCCCACTTCCACCACCAGCGAAGCCGCCTCCCTTTCCCCCTCACCCCCACCCATCTCTCCCTCCTCCCTCCCCCCCCCCCCCCCCCCCCCCCCCCCCCCTCCCCCCCCGTCCTGCCCCCACACACTCCGGCTCTCTTCCCTCCCCTGTGGTTACGTTTCTGGTCGTCGCTGTCTGCGAGGACGCGGATGTGCACACTCGGATGTACCCCAAACGTGGCGGCGCGATTACTGCTCGCGCACGCACACACACACGCAAATGTTGCGGCGGCCGCTGAGGTACAAATGTTGTTGTTGTTGTTGCTGATGCTGGCGCTGGTTGGCAAAGAAAGATGCTTTGCGCTCACACACACACGAAAATGTTGCGGCGGCCGCTGCTGCACAAAAAAATGCACTGTGGTAGCTGGGTGTAACTTTTGCGTTTTACTTTGCGAGAGAAAGATCGAAACTCAGAAACACGTCCGTTGCGCTCAAGCCCGTCAGAAAAGTGACGCTTGCCGGCATGGCGGAAATTCCACCATCTTTTTGCATAGGTTCACCTTGGTACTAGGTGAACGATCACGCTCCAGTTCGGTGTTCCTTAGAACTATATGAACGAACGAAAAGTTCTTCGTGATCGGCTGGTTCAATTGGCGTTGCCAATTGATCCATGTTCCCAGCTGATCCCTTTCTGGTCACACCAGCGTTGCCAATGTTGACATTGGAAAATACAATGTGTGTTGTGAGGCCAGCAGAATGCTGCCTCACAAGTTACAGACATTTGACTTGTTTCCTTTCTTAAGGAGAGGAATAATAAATGATTCTTTCCAAACTTTTGGGAAAGAGCATAACTCAACAGAAAGTTTAAATAAGCTATACAGGGGTTTTAAAAGACCTTCAGCGCAGTACCGAAGAACACATCCTGGTACTCCGTCAGGTCCCGGTGAAAATACCGGTTTTATGGACATTAGATCACTTTAAAGCGAGCTTTCCGTAATTAAAGGTCCAAAAATGCAATTAGAAACATTTACACGATATGGATAAGGCGATCTTAATTGATCATCTTGAACGCTGTAAGTTGTTTGAAAAAATTCGGCAAATAAATCGGCGATAGCCTGACCAGAATCCGCTGCCTTTTTTTCAAAAACCACAGTTGATGGAAGTGTTGATGATCTACGCTTGGAATTAACAAACGTATAAAACTTTTTAGGATCATTTCGAAACTGCAGTTTGCATCTTTCAAGATAATCTTTATAACATTGGCTATAAAGAACAGAAAAATTGGATCGTGCAATCAGATATCGAGAAAGATCCAAGAAAGAGCCAGTTTTCTTGAACTTTTTATGCATTCTTGATTTTCTATTTTTCAAGCTTGTTAACTCCCTCGTAAACCAAACAGGTTTATTAGACCTGCATGGAAAACATAACGGAACACATAAATCAAGTAAGGAGTTTAAAGTCGAATAAAAAATCGAGACTGCACCATCCAAATCCCTGCACCCATATAGACGGGACCAGTCAGTCTGTAATAAGAGTTGAGAAAGCTTTGAAAAATCGGTTTTCCGAAATTGACGAGCTCTCTTTTTATGCTCATTACAAAAATTAGGTGCCCGGACAGGTAAGTCCATCAACACCTCCAAGGTCGGATGATAAGGGTCTTCAGGAAAGGATATGGGATTAGTGAGAGAAACAGATATGAAAGAGGGATCCAAAACGAAAATCAGATCAAGCATCCTATTCCAAGAATTTGGGATATCATTGATCTGACACAATGACATCCCATAAAGAATATCGAGAAAATCATGCTGCGTCGTGGAAGTCAAAACGTTGGAGTCAGAACACGAAATCCAATGTGTTCCGGCAATATTGAAATCACCAAGAACAACAAGAAAATCACGATCAGAGAGCAACGATAAAACAGAATGTATAGCAGAAGCATGCGAAGAATAGACTAAGTTGTCCGAAGAAGGAGGAATATAAGAACATGTAATGTAAACATCAATGCCACATATACTCAGTTTGACAGCAACAAATTCAATATCAATAGAATTATCGGCTATTACTACTTCCGAAGATAAATCAGCATCAATAGCAATAAGCACACCACCACCAATTCGTGGGGTACGATCTCTTCTATAAATGGAGAATTTATTAGAAAGAATTTCAGAATTATGAATGTTTAACTAATTAGGTTAGGTTAGGTTAAGTTAGGTTAGGTTAGGTTAGGGGCGGGTGTCTCTATGACGCACCTAGGCCCGTATGGGCCCATTGTGATCCCGCTAGGATCCTTAAAACCCTTCTGCCCACTCGGGAAAACCTAGACTTAAAAGGGAGTCCAGTTTGATGACTGGATAAATTTGGCAATTTTACGTGGTGGTAAGGCTGCAAGTTCATCTAGTCCATCTAGGAAGGGTTTTCCCAAAAGGTGGAGTCTTCTGCTACTTTGGGCTGGGCAGGAGCAGAAGAAGTGCTCCGGGGATTCTTCTTCTTCTTCGTCTCTACAACTCCTGCAGAAATCGTTGTAAGGGTATTTCAGTCTTTGGGCGTGTATGCCTACTAACCAGTGGCCGGTCATAGATCGGATGACGAGAGAGCATTCACTTCTACTGAGATTACACAAGGCCACGGTTCTGGCCTTGTCTATCTGAGGCCACGTTTGTCGGGCCACTCGACCCACCAGGCTGTTTTGCCAGCGTGTTGTTCTTTTGAGAGTCGATATTCTGTGGAGCATGAGTTTGCAGGTTGCTAGGGGCATACTTGTATCCTCTTTAGCTAACTCTAGCTAACTCGTCCGCTATGCAGTTGCCTGAGATATCCTGGTGTCCAGGTACCCAAATAAGGCAGATGTCAAAATGCTGAGCCATCTCGTGTAGAGATTTGCGGCATTTCGAGACTGATTTCGAAGTCGTGGCTGTCGCTGCTATTGATTTGATAGCCGCTTGACTGTCACTATAAATGTTTATGGAGCCCGAGGTGGCACGAGAGTTTTTTAAAATGATTAGAGCTTCGTTTATGGCTAGAATTTCGGCTTGGAACACACTACAGTGATCAGGTAACCTGAAAGAGTGATTTATGCCAAGTTGTTGTGAGAAAACTCCCCCTCCTACCTGATTGTTCAGCTTGGAACCGTCAGTGTAGAAGGATAAAGCACCAGGTTTGCCCGGAGGTTAACTAATGAAATACCGTGAAAACGCCCACGGAATTTTCATTTTCGCCCGAGCAGGGACTTCGGCTTGGATTTGGATTGCAGACTCCGACAATTACTTAGCGAAAACTGCATTTTGCAAGTAATTCGTCAAGTTCTGCTGTTGCTTTTGGCTAACTTTCGCTTTCAATTTGGATATTGGTTGTGGATCTGGATAACGCTGGACCAGATAATCCAAGGAAAGTTTCGGATAATTCAATAATGAAAGATCAGGTATTTAGTGCCAAACATTGAGACAAAACCACAATTGTGATTTATGTAATTGGTTGTGTGGCCTGCCAAGTGCAGTGAATCCAATTTTTGGCACTTAAATAGTTGCATGCTTAAATAAAAGAAATAAATTATCAATAAAGTGAAACGCCCATAAGTGAAACATATTAGTATTGGTACATGAAAAATTAGTTAATTGTTCAAAGTGCCGCGGTTCAATATGTGCCACATATGTGCATTCCGCAACAAACGTAATTTTTGGTGCGTTTGTTTTAACATTTTTGGCAATTGGTTGCCAAGCTGAGTTTTTGAGCAAAGTTCATTGCATTCAGCAGAATCAAAGGCAATTGCGTGACCGTGGTTTGACATTGGTGAGCTGTTGGTCAATCACCATTGATTATCATCAGTCTCTTTTGCATTTTTTTTTTTAACAATTGCTGCAGTTACTGTGTGTTGGTCTAATATTTATTTGAGTTCTTTGATATTTTTGGCAGTTGGCTGCCGAGCTGAATTTCTGATTGTTTATGGCTCTTACATACGCGATTGCATTTTAAGCTTTGCTTGTTGTTGGTTTGCCAATTCAAGAACATCGTCGCCCTCTATTGCTTTTGTACAATTTCTGCACTTTAAGATTGGTGTTAGTGCGCTGGTTCTTGCGGGTATTTTGTGATTCATTGGGCATAGATAAAGCAGCATTTGATTCGTGAAAAATTCGTTCAGTGCATTTTTGCTGTTTTGTCTTATATTAAAACTCACTAAACAATATGACAGACACAGGTAGCAAGGAGAAAAAGTCGAGTGCTAAATTAGTCTCGATTTGGTGCATGATGACGCATCACTAACAAATGTCGAAAAATTTATCATTTCATTTCTTGCCTGTCGGGTGATGCGTTAGGCACAGTGAAAGCATTCTCAGTTACGGATAGCAATTATGAGAAAGCCTCAGCAAGTTTAAAGTCTGTTTATGATAAGAAATGCTAAATATTCCTTGGTACAATATCTCAGTTATCGAAATTGCACACATATCAAAACCTACAGCGTCGAGTCTTAGGGGACTCATTGATACCATATCGGCTTTGTATTCGACTCTGCAGTCATTAGGCAGTGACACAGATATTGCCAATGCAATGTTGGTGCATTTGGCAATGTCGAAAGTTGATCTGCATGCAAATGTATTAAGACTTTTCGCAAAGTTACTTGCTGACTCAGATCTCAATGTTTCTGCACGCAGGCCAATCCCTAAGTAAAACACTCTCGAGTTAAAATTATGAACTGACATCGTTTATTGAGTTGTATGCGTTTTTAAAGGTTTTCTTATGTACTAATAGACAGAGTTAGATATAGTATTCATATATTTCTGACTTCTTCCTACTTATTGTATTGTCTTATCTTATAAAAAAAACCTCTTTACGAGGTAAAAGTCTAGTGACGAAAACAGTTATATGCCCCAAAATTTCTGATATCCAATTTTGTGACGAATAATATTAAGTTTGACATAAAAATTATTTTAAAAAAAATTTTGGCACTCGGCACATTGCGCCAAAATGTCTCAATTCTTCATACCAAATAAAACTCAATGTTTTGCGCAGTGCCGAATGCAAAAATTTTTTTTAAAATAATTTTTATGTCAAACTTAATATTATTCGTCACAAAATTGGATATCAGAGAAATTCGAGTTAGAGAAGTTCGAGTTAGGAAACGTTATTTGACCCGTAGATTTTTCTTAAATCGCCGAAGTGTGGGGAAAAAAAACCTTATTTCACCTGAAGCTTTTTACCTGTGTTTTATGCAAAAAAGTTTACAGCTAGGCTTAAAGCCCTTCAAAATACATTTCCAACGATAGATCACATCTGTAGCTTCTATTGTTTGGATGCTGTGGCTTTTGGCGATTTACATGTACATTAACATACTGCATATGTACATGCAGTAGTGTAAAGGTAAAAGGTATATTCAGTTAATAAGTAATATCTTCCAAACCCATCGGTAAAATTTTTTGTGTCATATATCAAAAAACGCGAAATTTTACACACTACACTACACACAAACATATTGAAAGCTAAAAAAAATCGTTAGCGTCGTTTTCTCAAAAATCGCAGAAATCTGGGACAAAATATCTTATTTCACCTGTTGATTTTTACCTATGCACTTTAGAAAAAAAGTTTGAAGGTTTGCCTAAAAGCCCTTCAAAATACCTTTCCAACGATACATAGATCACGTCTGTAGCTCATATCGTTTGGATGCTATAGGGGTTTTAATTTAAACGGTTTTTAGCGATTTCCCGCTAAACTAGCTTTTTTTCGAAAAAGTCGTAGAACAAACGTTTCTAGATTTTTGATCGGGAACAAGTCCTCATTCAAACTTTTAAGCTAAATTTACGATTTGATCCAAACAAACAGACAAACAGACAAACAAACAAACAGACTGACTTTTCATCTCGTTTTGAAAGGGGCACCAAAAATTTCAAAATTAATTATCTTCTGAACCAGTGATCGGATTTTGATGATCAAGGTGTCATTCGACGCGTATTTTTGATTAAAATAGTAAAAAATTAAAAAAAAAATTAAACAGGCTCCAACGGCCCCATTAGCTCCAATAATTTAAATTTTTCCCCTCCCACTTACACCTGTTTATCTAACGAACCAGGTGAGTTTCTAAAAGTCTTAGTATGCACATTTGTAAGTTAAGTTAATACCTTTCGATTGGTATATAACTCGACCTGATCGGACAGTCATAGCAAATTTTCCATTCTTCCTGTGTATATATGCTAGTCGCCTTCGCACCCTTCGTGCTGCTTTCGTCACTAGCGCGGACTGCCGTCCGCAGTGATGTAATTACTAGATAGAGTCGACAGTTGTCTTACATTATGTTTGGTTCTCTTTTACTCATTGTCTAGTCTGATCTTATCTTATGTATTAGTTATTTGACCCCCCTGTGATCCACATTCTAATCTGCTCTACATTTCTTTACTCCTTGTGCTCTATGTTCTTATCTGCTCCCACATATGTATATGCAGGCTAGCCTATGTCAATTTGATCTTTAGTATTGCTGAGAACTGAGATTTCGACCCGTGTGGTAATTTGATGTCGTCGTGACCCTTTTGTGTCACTTGAGTGTTGCACATGTCGTGGTGGATTTCGAGGGGCGCTCAAAAAGTATGTTCATTTATGAACATGATCAAACAACAAAATCTCGGTTTGAAGAGCAACTTGACTATGATAAGTTGCCATCGTGGTCAGAGTGTGCTTCCATATTGAATCGACGTTATCAGCAACTAAGGGCAAGAGTAAACCAGAGAGAGTAAGTAAATCGAATACGAGGTCAGCGTTTTCTTGCTCTAAGACCGATCAAAGATCAGAAAGTAAGTGCATTTGTTGTTCAGTTTCTGACCACACAATTGCAAATAGCCAGTCCTTTAGTAGTATGTCCGTCATGCAACGCTATGACTTTGTGAAACACCGTCGATTATGCATAAACTGCAAGGGCATAGTGCGGCAAAATGTAGAAGCCCGAAATGTCGAGTGTGTTCAAAACGACATCACACTATGCTTCATAGATATGAGGTCGACAACGTCCAAGCTCATAGTGCTTCTTCCTCTACATCGGCTGCGAGTCAGCAAGCATATGTTAGCCATGTTCTAAGTGCTGAACATACAATTTTGGCCACTGCTGTGGTAAAAGTAAAGGATAGTTTCAGGGCCAGTTTCAGCATGCCAGAGCACTTTTAGATTCTGGGTCTCAAGTCAATTTTATTTCTGAGGACTTGGCCCAACGTCTACGATTACGTCGGGAAGATGCTTCATTAAGTATTATCACTGTTGGATCAACGACTTCTGCTATTAAACCCAAAGTGCATGCATCCATACACTCTCGTATCAACGCCCACATATTTGCAGCTGATTTTTGGGTTTTAAATTCAATATCTACGTATCAGCCTGATCAGATTGTTCATCCGTCACAGTGGAATATTCCACAAAACATAGAACTGGCCGACCCGAGGTTTTATAAACCTGCCAAAGTGGATTTGCTTTTAGGAGCAGAAAAATTTTTTGAACAATTGTGTGTTGGTCAAATAAAATTGTCTCCTGATTGAATTTGATGCGTCGAGCAAGACGTCATCATCAATCTCATTAAATGAGACTTTAATGGTGTGTACTACAATTCAGAGGGAGCTTTATGCAATTTTAGCACGATTTCGATTTCACAAGTATGCTCTAACAGCAGATATATCGAAAATGTATAGTCAAGATGTAGCAAAAGAAGAATGACTTTCAGCAGATCATATGGAGGGAAGATGCGTCTCAAATTTTACAGACTTACCGTTTGAATACGGTGACTTATGGAACTGCATCCGCTCCATTCTTGGCCATACGCTGTCTCTTTGAGTTAGCAAATATTTACGCTGACTCCTAGCCTATTGCCTCTCGTGTAATAAAAAGCGAATTTTATGTAGATGACATGCTTACTGGAGCGAACAGTTTAGAAGAGCTCGAGATTATTCGCCAACAAGTTGTTGACGTTTTAAGTCTTAGCTGTTTTCAGTTGGCAAAATGGGCCACAAGTCATCCAAGCTTATTAAAAGATCATGGAAATGAGAAAGCCTTACAGTTCGACCCTTCTGCTTCCGTCAAAACTCTCGGAATGAAATGGAATCCTCAACATGATGAGTTCCATTTTTCGCTGGATGAGTCTTTTGACTCTTTGAAGCCCACAAAACGCAACATATTCAGGCCTGTTCCGGTTTTCACTTTCGGCAAGATTTTGCGGAAGTGAATTTCCCTCACTTGTTCCGGTTTTCACTTTCGGCAAGATTTTGCGAATTGAATTCACTTGACATTGAGCAAGTGAGTTTGAATTCGGAAGGGATGAATCGATGATTTTGGCATGGTTAGCATAAAATTAAAGTGAAAACAAAATATGTATAAAATTCTCCAATGTTTTAGGAATAAAGCTACATCATCAGATAAACAAAAAATAATTTATTTGATTTTTAAATCATTTTTATTTCATCACGCCTTGTTGTGACCAAACTCGTCTTTTAGTTTTTAAAATAAAAGTTTACTCAAATTGTTTAGGAATATAATTATTCTTTGTTTCAAATTAGTTTTCTCTCTTGCGTTCGTTCTCGTCGGTCTGTGTTTTCAGTGTGACCAAATTACTCTTAACATAAAAATCATTACATCGAAAAATAAACTGGATTCTTAAGGCTACAATCGATAATTAAAATTCAAGGCAAATCGTTATCGATATTTACGTTAAATTAAATTCAAAATAACTTTAAGAAATTAATCTTAACATTCCCCCTTCTTGTGAATCGATTCAGGATTCACCATCTACATCTAGTTTCAATACGATCAGCTTTGCCACAGGACGTCGTAGTGTTGAGTCCGCCGTCTGTATTTCTGCAGTTCGAATTTGTTTATCCTTTGCAGTGTGGACTTTAACAACTCGACCACGCTTCCACTGGTCTCGGTTTGTTGAGGCATCGATGATTATGACCAGGTCTCCGATTTCGATTGGTTCAGTAGTGTTGTGCCATTTTGGTCGTCGAACTAACTGAGGTAGATATTCGTTAATCCATCGTTTCCAGATCCTATCCTTTAAAGTCTGTGCAATTCGCCATTGCTTACGAAGGCACAGATCGTTTCCGTCTGTACAAGGTGTCTGTGTGCTATTGGGGCAACCAATTAAAAAATGATTGGGAGTCAAAGGTTCAGCATCTTCATGTGTGATAGGCAACTCTGTCAGCGGACGAGAATTTAATATATTTTCTGCTTCTATTAGGGCGGCCCGCAGAGTTTCGATACGTGGCGCCACTTCATGTAGCGTTTTGGCCAGCAGCTTCTTAATAATCTGAATGAGACGTTCCCAACAACCTCCGGCTGCGGGGTTTGCAGGGCAGTTAAAAATCCAGTTAATTCATCATCAATCTGATCGTGATGTTCTTGTTGTTCTTGGTGATTTCAATATTACCGGAACACAATGGATTTCGTGTTCTGACTCCAACGTTTTGATTTCCACGACGCAACATGATTTTCTTGATAATCTTTTTGGGATGTCATTGTGTCAATCTATATCCCAAATTCTCTAATAAGATGCTTGATCTTATTTTTGTTTTGGATCCCGCTTTCTTATCTGTTTCTCTTACTAATCCCATATCCTTTCCTGAAGACCCTTATCATCCGACTTTGGAGGTGTTGATGGACTTACCTGTCCGGGCTCCTAATTTTTGTAATGAGCCTACAAAGAGAGCTCGTCAATTTCGGAAAACCGATTTTTCAAAGCTCTCTCAGCTCTTATTACAGACTGACTGGTCCCGGCTATATGGGTGCAGGGATTTGGATAGTGCAGTCTCGATTTTTTATTCGACTTTAAACACCTACTTGATTTATGTGTTCCCTTATGTGTTCCATGCAGGTCTAATAAACCTGTTTGGTATACGAGGGAGCTAACTAGCTTGAAAAATAGAAAATCAAGAATGTACAAAAAGTTCAAGAAAACTGGCTCTTTCTTGGATCTTTCGCGTTATCTGATTGCACGGTCCAATTTTTCTGTTCTTAATACCATATGCTATAAGATTATCTCGAAAGATGCAAACTGCAGTTTCGAAATGATCCTAAAAGTTTTATACGTTTGTCAATTCCAAGCGTAATCATCAACACTTCCATCAACTGTGTTTTTTGAAAGAAAGACCGCGGATTCTGATCAGGCTATCGCCGATTTATTTGCCGAATTTTTTCAAACAACTTACAGCGTTCAAGATGATCAATTAAGATCGCCTTATCCATATCGTGTAAATGTTTCTAATTGCATTTTTGGACCTTTAATTACGGAAAGCTCGCTTTTAAGTGATCTAAAGGCCATAAAACCGGTATTTTCACCGGGACCTGACGGAGTACCAGGATGTGTTCTTCGGTACTGCGCTGAAGGTCTTTTGAAACCCCTGTATAGCTTATTTAAACTTTCTGTTGAGTTATGCTCTTTCCCAAAAGTTTGGAAAGAATCATTTATTATTCCTCTCCTTAAGAAAGGAAACAAGTCAAATGTCTGTAACTATAGAGGTATTTCTAAGTTGTCTGCGATTCCTAAGGCTTTTGAGAAAATGATAACTTCTCAGCTGCAATACTTTGTAATCTATTATTTCACCCTACCAGCATGGGTTTGTGAAACATAGATCTACTACCACTAACTTATTGGAATTTACTACGTTTGTTATACATGGTTTTCAAAATAAAATGCAAACTGATGTCATTTACACTGATTTTAGTAAAGCTTTCGATTCCGTTAATCACAATCTTTTATTGCGTAAACTCCATCTTTTAGGTTTTCCTAATAACCTAATTCTGTGGTTTCAACTACTTAAATTTTAGAACCCAATTTTTTTTAATGGTTTAGTTTCTAAACCTGTTCAAGTTTATTCTGGAGTTCCACAAGGAAGTCATCTCGGCCCCTTGTTATTTACGCTTTTTATAAATGATCTGCCTTCTGTTATAAATCACTCTCGGGTTCTCATGTACGCCGATGACGTTAAACTTTGTATGTCGGCCACTGACAATCTTCTTGGTGTCAGGCTGCAAACTGATCTTGACAGTTTTCAGACATGGTGTAACGTAAATTTCTTAAATCTTAATTGTAATAAATGTAAAGTTATGTCTTTTTGTAGGCGAACTCCTTTTGAATTTAATTACGTTCTTAATTGTAAACCGCTTGAACGTATTATGTCGGTTACTGATTTGGGTATTCTTTTGGATCCTAAACTGAAGTTTGACAAGCACATTGCATCTATTGCTAATCGAGCATTTGGCGTCTTGGGTTTCATAAAGCGTTGGTCGAAAGAATTTGACGATCCCTATATTACTAAACTACTTTATATGTCACTTGTCAGACCTATTCTGGAATATGGGTCTTGTATTTGGAGTCCCCAATATAAGATTCATCAGGACAGAATAGAATCTGTTCAAAAACAATTTCTACTCTTTGCCCTCCGAGGTCTGAACTGGAATACTAACATTCGCTTGCCTCCTTATCGTAGTCGACTTTTACTAATTAATCTTCCCTCTCTTTCTGATCGGAGAACAATGCTTGGTGTAGTCTTTCTACACAAACTGATTATTGGTGAAATTGATTCATCTGAATTAATTAGCCAAATTAGTTTTGCTGTCCCGATCAGAACTTCTAGAAATTTTTTACCTCTTTCTCTTCAATCCTGTGTTACTAATTATGCTATTCATAACCCTTTCCGAGTACTTTGTTGTAACTATAACAATCTTTCTCAATTTATAACTACTTCTTCTTCTGTGCAATCTTTGAATATTTCAATTATTTCTTATTTATCTAGCTTATAGTTAATTTATGGTTTTGTTTTTTGTTGTTTACAATACAATTGTTTGTCCGTCTTTGTCTCTTTGTCCGCGCGTCAACAAGCCCGTGCTTGGTGTCGTTTGGGCCACTTGAGTGTACTGCTCGTTTAGTACATCAACGTCCAAATAAAGAATTCGTGGTGACAATTTGTAAATCGCGCTACCCTTGTGAACTTTGCCGCTATTCGACAATGCAGCAATTTCTTCGGTGTATACCTCCTCTTGTACCATTCGACAAATCCACTTTTCGGCTTCGTGCAGCTCATCCACTGTAAGCGTGCTTGATGTGAATCCTGTTTGTTTGTTGATAATTCTCTTAAGCCAAGAATTCTTTGCTCAAAGGACCCACGCCATTGTTCTTTTGAGTTTAGAAAGGGAGGAAAAATTAGTAAAGTCAATGATCTGTACTCTCACCTGACACTTTAAAAAGGGATGACTGCAAATTTCCTCCTCTAGTCTTTCGGTTATTGTTGACATGACGGTGCTTTCTTCAGGAATATAGGACCAGATGGCCATTTGCTGTGGTGATCAATTTTCGGCATATTCTCGGGACGCGTGGCTGCATCGGCTGTGTTTTGCTCCGTTGGGACCCATCGCCATTGGTCAGAAGCCGTTGTTGAAATTATTTCGGCTATACGATGACCCACAAACGGCTTGAACCTGCGTGACGTTGAATTTATCCACTGTAGTACGGTCATAGAGTCACTCCAAAATGTTGTTTGAGTCAATCTGAGATGATGATGTTCGTGTATCAAAGTGGCCAGACGAACACCCAGTACTGCTGCTTGAAGTTCCAACCGCGGAATCGATAGTAACTTCTTTGGTGCAAGGCGTGTTTTACCCATGATGAAGACTATATCAGATTCCTGTCCATTCGTTATCTTATAAAAAAAACCTCTTTACGAGGTAAAAGTCTAGTGACGAAAACAGTTATATGCCCCAAAATTTCTGATATCCAATTTTGTGACGAATAATATTAAGTTTGACATAAAAATTATTTTAAAAAAAATTTTGGCACTCGGCACATTGCGCCAAAATGTCTCAATTCTTCATACCAAAAAAAACTCAATGTTTTGCGCAGTGCCGAATGCAAAAATTTTTTTTAAAATAATTTTTATGTCAAACTTAATATTATTCGTCACAAAATTGGATATCAGAAATTTTGGGGCATATAACTGTTTTCGTCACTAGACTTTTACCTCGTAAAGAGGTTTTTTTTATAAGATATCAGAAATTTTTGAATAAGATATCAGAAATTTTGAAATTTCGTTCTATCAACTTTGTTTATTTTTTGTACAAGCTAAAACAAACTGTCTGCCAACACTGGTTCCCTTAAAACACACATGCCAAGCGCAAAAGCTAGTAGCACTCTCAAACTCTGGCTGCTATGACACTTTGCTGCTGCTGTATGCATGCTACTGCATATGTACATGCAGAAGTGTAAAGGTAAAAGGTATATTCAGTTAACAGGTAATATCTTGCCCAAACGAAATTTGACGGCTATGTGTTATATGTCAAAAAGCGAAATTGAATTGCTACAACAAATAACATACAGTCGAACTTCCCTAACTCGAATCACCATTATCCAAAGAAAAGGTTCGAGTTAGGGAAATATTCGAGTTATAGAGTTCTTTTTCCTAAGATTATTAATTTTACTGCCACTCATTTAATTCGAGTTACAGAGAAATTCGAGTTAGAGAAGTTCGAGTTAGGAAAGTTCAACTGTTTTTAAAACTTATTTGAAACGTAGATTTTTCTTAAATCGGCGAAATGTGGGAAAAAAAACCTTATTTCACCTGAAGCTTTTTACCTGTGTTTTAAGCAAAAAAGCTTAAAGCCCTTCAAAATATATTTCCAACGATATATAGATCACATCTGTAGCTTCTATTGTTTGGATGCTGTGGCATTTGGCGATTTACATGTACATTAACATACTGCATATGTACATGCAGTAGTGTAAAGGTAAAAGGTATATTCAGTTAATAAGTAATATCTTCCAAACCCATCGGTAAAATTTTTTGTGTCATATATCAAAAAACGCGAAATTTTACACACTACACTACACACAAACATATTGAAAGCTAAAAAAAATCGTTAGCGTCGTTTTCTCAAAAATCGCAGAAATCTGGGACAAAATATCTTATTTCACCTGTTGATTTTTACCTATGCACTTTAGAAAAAAAGTTTGAAGGTTTGCCTAAAAGCCCTTCAAAATACCTTTCCAACGATACATAGATCACGTCTGTAGCTCATATCGTTTGGATGCTATAGGGGTTTTAATTTTAACGGTTTTTAGCGATTTCCCGCTAAACTAGCTTTTTTTCGAAAAAGTCGTAAAACAAACGTCTCTAGATTTTTGATCGGAAACAAGTCCTCATTCAAACTTTTAAGCTAAATCAACGCTTTGATACTAACAAACAGACAAACAGACAAACAAACAGACTGACTTTTCATCTCGTTTTGAGAAGGGCACCAAAAATTTCAAAATTAATTATCTTTCGAACCAGTTGTCCGATTTCGATGATCAAGGTGTCATTCGACGCGTATTTTTAATGAAAATTGTAAAAAATTCAAAAAGGCTCCAACGGCCCCATTAGCTCCAATAATTTAAATTTTTCCCCTCCCACTTACACCTGTTTATCTCACGAACCAGGTGAGTTTCTAAAAGTCTTAGTATGCACATTTGTAAGTTAAGTTAATACCTTTCGATCGGTATATAACTCGACCTGATCGGACAGTCATAGCAAATTTTCCATTCTTCCTGTGTATATATGCTAGTCGCCTTCGCACCCTTCGTGCTGCTTTCGTCTTTAGCGCGGACTGCCGTCCGCAGTGATTTACATATGCTTCTGGCATTGTTACTTTGCTAGGAGGTTTTCAATATGCACACAGACAGATCTGACTACAGCGATTCTTTATTTTGCAGCTAAGATTTCAGCCAACACCTTTTTAAATTGAAAAACAATAAAAAAAACCTTAGCGGATCATATACTAACAAATTATTTGCATTTAAAAATTTAAAAAAAAAAAAAAAAAATTTTGCGTGCTAGAATTCGAACCCGGAACCCGAGCTGAGAATTCATGCAAAAATCGTACGCTCTACACTTTGCGCCACTGGCGATATTTAAGAACGGTCGTCTAATTATAGATTTAATTGTTACTGGACTGTTAGTCAAATGTAATTGCTGCTGCTGTCCTGTTTCAATTCAAAGTAAAACGTATATATTCAGTTAATAGGATATATCTTCCAAACCAATCAACAAAAATGTATGCACGATAATAATCTACTAACAAATTAATTGCATTTAAACATTAAAAAAAAAAAAAAAGTTTTGTCCGTGCCCGGATTTGAACCCGAGCTGAGAATTCATGCAAAAATCGGACGCTCTACACTTTGCGCCACTGGCGATCATTAAGAACGACTGTCTAATTATAGATTTCATTGTTACTGGACTGTTAGTCAAATGTAATTGCTGCTGCTGTCCTATTTCAATTCAAAGTAAAACGTATACATTCAGTTAATAGGATATATCTTCCAAACCAATCAACAAAAATTTATGCATGATATATCAAAAAACGCGAAATGGTACAAACTATAAGATATTAAAAATTAAAAAAAATCGGCTCTAACGTTTTCTCAAAAACAGCCAAAAAAAACCTTATTTCACCTGTAGCTGTTTATCCATTTACCTAAAAAAAAAACTTCGAAGGCATGCCTAAGAGCCCTTCGAAATACCTTTTCAACGATATATATATGACATCTGTGGCTTCTATCGTTTGGATGCTATGGGGGTTTTAAGTTTGGCGGTTTTTAGCGATTTCCCGCTAAACTAGCGATTTTTCGAAAGAGTCGTAGAAAAAACGTTTCTAGATTTTTTAACAGGAACAAGTCCTCATTCAAACATTTAAGCTAAATCAACGATTTGATCCAAACAAACAAACAAACAGACTGACTTTTCATCTCATTTTCGGAAGGCCCCTAAAAATTTCAAAATTAATTATCTTTCGAACCAGTTGTCCGATTTCGATGATCGAGGTGTCATTCGACGCATATTTTTAATGAAAATTGTAAAAAATTCAAAGAAAATTCAAAAAGGCTCCAACGACCCAATTAGCTCCAATAATTTAAATTTTTCCCCTCCCACTTACACCTGTTTATCTCACGAACCAGGTGAGTTTCCAAAAGTCTTAGTATGCACATTTGTAAGTTAGGTTAATACCTTTCGATCGGTATATAACTCGACCTGATCGGACAGTCATAGCAAATTTTCCATTCTTTCTGTGTATATATGCTAGTCGCCTTCGCACCCTTCGTGCTGCTTTCGTCACTAGCGCGGACTGCCGTCCGCAGTGATTCGTAGATATGCTGCAGCCGCAAACGCAACCTGGCTGGCGTCAACCATTATGTGTAACTGCAACTCGCTGTTTATCTTCAAGTTTTGGGAATACCAACGGGGTAGTCTAAAACGTTGCATGTTCTGTAATTCAGCTAACCAAGATGTCCATGTTTTGTGTAGCTTCGTTGGCAGTTCATCATCCCAATTGATTTGGCCATCCTGTGTTTATTGTATTAATACCTTGGCACATATATGAAAATCAGCTATGAGGCCAAATGGATCGAATACAGCCATAACTATTCCCAATAGTTCCCTTTTTGTCGGCACACGTTCACCTTTCATGACTTCGTCTGGTATACGATGAAACTTGGTTTCAAACTGAAATACATCGTTCAGAGTGTTCCAATACATTCCTAAAACTTTATCGCTTGTGCTCTGACTTTCCAATTTGACTGTCTTTTCCATCAATGGCATGGTGTTCATAACGGACTGAATTACCGAAGAGTTTGAGATGAAGTTCCGTAGCTCAAATCCTCCTTGACTGTGAATGTAAACGATTTGCTTACATATTTTGATTGCGTCTTCTTCTGATACAAAGCTCATCACTAAGTCGTCTACATAGTGAGAATTTACAATGGCATCTACTGCTTCAGGAAACTCTTCTCGAAATTCATAGGCATTTGTATTTTTTATATATTCGGCGCAAAACGGTGAGCAAGTTGAACCAAATATAAGCGATGTCATTGCAAAGTGTTCTATTGGCTGGGTTGTGCATTCTCTCCAAAGAAAGCGCTGAGCGGATTGATCTTCTGGTCGAATCAGGATTTGAGAAAACATTTCTTTAATGTCAGCTGCCACTCCAAATTGGTTCAGGCGAAAACGGAGTAACATAGAGATTAATGGTTTTGCTTGATCTGGACCTTTGAGTAATGCCGAGTTAAGCGAAATACCATTTACTGTTGCAGCAGCGTCGAAAACTATTCGTAGTTTATCAGGCTTGTGTATTGTTTGTACACCGAAGTGAGGTAAATACCATACCTTTTCCTTTTTATTTTCAATTTCCATAGATGAAATCTTTCTGGCATATCCTTTTTTCATGTACTTTTCCATTTCTGTTTTATATTTTTCTGCAAACTCCAAATTTGATTTCATTTTCCTTTCGATGCCCAACAGTCGTTTTTCAGCCATGACATAGCTTTCTGGTAGTTTGACATTTTCCTTCCAGATGAGGCCCATTTCAAATCGTTTGTCAATGCGCTTTGTGGTTCGAAGCGCTATTTCTTTGGCTCGTTCATCGTCAGTTGGCTCCATGAGAGGCAAATTGTTCATTCCAAAATTATCATTTGTAATGTACTCTTTAATCAAATCCTGTATTGCATCTTGCTTACTCTCTTTAATTAATAACATTACTGGACTTGTCATTGATGAGTTACTGGATGGCCCGTATGCTATCCAGCCTAACTTGGTCTCGACAGCAACTGGATGCATATTTCCATTTTCAACAATTGTCTTTGATACTCCCAAATGCAGATTGTCCAGGCCTATCAAAACTACTGGAGTGGCACACGTGTAGTTTCTAATTGGCAAGTGCTTAAATTGTTCATACTGTTCTCGATCAAATGATTGTGTCGGTAACTTGAGGTTCTTAACTGTCTGTATTCCCTTCAAGTCATAACTAACGCTCTGTTCGATGTTCATAATTTTGCAATTAACTTTCATTGACATTTCTGTAGCAACTCTGTTATCATACCATTGTAGTGTTAATGGGAATTTCTTTCCTTTGAGACCAAGCTGTAATGCTATGTTTTCATCAATCATGGAAACAGCACTGCCTTCATCAAATAATGCTAATACTTCTAGCGTTCTATTTGGTCCATGAAGTACAATTGGTATCATTTTGAACAAAAATCCATTTCCGTTGTTTTTGCAATTCAGTATTGGCTGTGAGCTTGCAGAAGGATCACTTATAAGCGATTTTTGGAAATTCCTTGATTTTAGACAGATGTGTATGGAAAAGTAATTCTGGTCGTCCAAAGCGAAATTCCAGTTCCTCTAAGATACTTGGCACATCTTCCGGATATATCATCATAGGCGCAACAGCCTCCTTTGCTTTACCAGTGAGACATTTGTGTAAGCGGATGAGGTTTTGTCGATTATCATATTGGAAAGCATTTATCGTATTTGTGAAATTGGCAATGAATAGAGGCCAATCCTCGGCTGATCCAGAATACTCAGGCAAATCATGGAGTTTTTTATAAACTTGACCAGTATTATTTTCTGATTGTTGCATTTGTAATAAATGCTGCTGTATTTGCGCGTCATTTGTTACATTGACCCTTGGCTGTTGCATTTGCGCAATGTCTGCTGTATTTTTTGACACAATTGTTTTAATTTCTTGTATTACCGCCATCTCCTTTTTTATATCTAGCATGTTCTTCAATAATTCTTTGAGATCATTCAAGTCGTCATCGATGTTGCCCCCTTGGCAAACTGTTGCATCCTGATCCTCCTCTAATACTGCGCCACTCTTGCTGGCATCTTCATCGTCTGGGTTCATTTTGGTACTTCTGAGATTATACATTTCAAGCCTTCGTTTGTATTGCAACCGTAATTTGCGTAACTCACTCCAGCGTCGTCAAAGCCTTTGCTCGTATTGCATCTGTTATTTGCGCAACTTACTCCAGCGTCGTCAAATTACCTTGTATGTGTGATGATGTACTGTTTCATCATACGTACAATGGCAATGTCACTGTATTATTTGCTAAGCTCTGGCAATAGCTTACAAATCCGTATGTCCAAATTGTCTATTAATTTTCGGCGCAACTATACATTTTCTTCCGCCATCTTGGCTTCACTGAATTTCACCACTTCGAGAAAGCCGGCAAAGTTTCTTGATACAACATGAACGAAACGCAAATAACTTGAGAACGCACTTTTAGTTTTTTTAGTCTTTTAGTTTGTAAAATAAAAGTTTATTCAAATTGTTTGGGAATATAATTATTCTTTGTTTCAAATTAGTTTTATCTCTTGCGTTCGTTCGCGTCGGTCGGTGTTTTCAGTGTGACCAAATTACTCTTAACATAAAAATCATTACATCTAAAAATAAACTGGATTCTTAAGGCAACAATCGATAATTAAAATTCAAGGCAAATCGATATCGATATTTAAGTTAAATTAAATTCAAAATAACTATAAAATATTAATCTTAACACGCCTCAAAATCGATAAGACTCTAACCTAACATTTTTGTCGGATTTGCTTGACTTGTTCTAATTTCCACAAGTATTTGTGAAAATGAATGGGAAGTTTGTATTCGTCTCTGCAGTCATTAGGCAGTGACACAGATATTGCCAATGCAATGTTGGTGAATTTGGCAATGTCGAAAGTTGATCAAACAACAAAATCTCGGTTTGAAGAGCAACTTGACTATGATAAGTTGCCATCGTGGTCAGAGTGTGCTTCCATATTGAATCGACGTTATCAGCAACTAAGGGCACGAGTAAACCAGAGAGAGTAAGTAAATCGAATACGAGGTCAGCGTTTTCTTGCTATAAGACCGATCAAAGATCAGAAAGTAAGTGCATTTGTTGTTCAGTTTCTGACCACACAATTGCAAATTGCCAGTCCTTTAGTAGTATGTCCGTCATGCAACGCTATGACTTTGTGAAACACCGTCGATTATGCATAAACTGCAAGGGCATAGTGCGGCAAAATGTAGAAGCCCGAAATGTCGAGTGTGTTCAAAACGACATCACACTATGCTTCATAGATATGAGGTCGACAACGTCCAAGCTCATAGTGCTTCTTCCTCTACATCGGCTGCGAGTCAGCAAGCATATGTTAGCCATGTTCTATGTGCTGAACATACAATTTTGGCCACTGCTGTGGTAAAAGTAAAGGATAGTTTCAGGGCCAGTTTCAGCATGCCAGAGCACTTTTAGATTCTGGGTCTCAAGTCAATTTTATTTCTGAGGACTTGGCCCAACGTCTACGATTACGTCGGGAAGATGCTTCATTAAGTATTATCACTGTTGGATCAACGACTTCTGCTATTAAACACAAAGTGCATGCATCCATACACTCTCGTATCAACGCCCACATGTTTGCAGCTGATTTTTGGGTTTTAAATTCAATATCTACGTATCAGCCTGATCAGATTGTTCATGCGTCACAGTGGAATATTCCACAAAACATAGAACTGGCCGACCCGAGGTTTTATAAACCTGCCAAAGTGGATTTGCTTTTAGGAGCAGAAAAGTTTTTTTAACTATTGTGTGTTGGTCAAATAAAATCGTCTCCTGATTGTATTTGATGCGTCGAGCAAGACGTCATCATCAATCTCATTAAATGAGACTTTAATGGTGTGTACTACAATTCAGAGGGAGCTTTATGCAATTTTAGCACGATTTAGATTTCACAAGTATGCTCTAACGGCAGATATATCGAAAATGTATCGTCAAGTAGATGTAGCAAAAGAAGATCGTGACTTTCAGCAGATCATATGGAGGGAAGATGCGTCTCAAATTTTACAGATTTACCGTTTGAATACGGTGACTTATGGAACTGCATCCGCTCCCTTCTTGGCCATACGCTGTCTCTTTGAGTTAGCAAATATTTACGCTGACTCCCACCCTATTGCCTCTCATGTAATAAAAAGCGAATTTTATGTAGATGACATGCTTACTGGAGCGAACAGTTTAGAAGAGCTCGAGATTATTCGCCAACAAGCTGTTGACGTTTTAAGTCTTAGCGGTTTTCAGTTGGCAAAATGGGCCACAAGTCATCCAAGCTTATTAAAAGGTCATGGAAATGAGAAAGCCTTACAGTTCGACTCTTCTGCGTCAAAACTCTCGGAATGAAATGGAATCCTCAACATGATGAGTTCCATTTTCGGCAAGATTTTGCGGAAGTGAATTTCCCTCACTTGTTCCGGTTTTCACTTTCAGCAAGATTTTGCGAATTGAATTCATTTGACATTGAGCAAGTGAGTTTGAATTCGGAAGGGATGAATCGATGATTTTGGTATGGTTGGCATAAAATTAAAGTGAAAACAAAATATGTATAAAATTCTCCAATGTTTTAGGAATAAAGCTACATCATCAGATAAACAAAAAATAATTTATTTGATTTTTAAATCATTTTTATTTCATCACGCCTTGTTGTGAAAAAACTCGTCTTTTAGTTTTTAAAATATGTTTCCAGACCCTGCTCTGGATTGAGGAATTGACCCGCTTTGCCAATTTCAACGCTTTTGTATTTAATCGTTCAGTTTTTATTGTCTGCTTTCGTAGCTTAATTCTTTTCTTGCGTATCTCAACGCGCCATCTTGATCAGTAGTGTGACCAAAGATGCATATGAATATAATCGTACAGTTTGTAGTTGCCAGATGGGCTTAAAAATACTAACAACATATTTGATGTTTAATCTAAATGTAAATACTGATATTATTGTAGAAATACTGCGTTGCTTAGACATCCTCCCCCTGTTGAAAGAATCCACGGTCCTTTCAAGTTAGTCGACTGGAAGAGGTGCGATCTTATGAATGGGGCGTCGCAAGATGCCTTTGGTGGTTCTCAGATCAACCACTCTGACCTTCCCATTACTTCCTGGGATCGACGATGTTACACGAGCCAGGTTCCATTGTTGCGGTGGTGTGTTGTCTTCATGAATGATGACGAGTTGGCCTGCTTGAATATTAGGCTGAGCTGCTGTCCACTTTGATCTTCGCTGAAGCGTGTGAATGTAGTCGCGGTGCCACAAAACCCAAAATTGCTGCTTCAAAAACGTCACCTTCTGCCAACGATCCAAATAGCGCAGCTGAGACGATGCATCTGCCTTGTACAAGCATTCCTCTGGAGCCGAAAGTAATGATGACCCAATCAGCAAGTGAGCAGGAGTCAAAGCAGAGCCATCGTTGGGGTCATCCGACTGTGGAGCGATCGGCCGCGAGTTTAGGATTGCTTCCACCTCAGTAAGAGTCGTCTGAAGCTCTTCATATGTGAGATTCGCTTCGGCCATATTCTTCAAAAGCAGTGTTTTCGCAGACTTCACCGCCGCTTCCCAGAGACCACCGAAATGTGGCGCTCTAGGAGGTATGAGTGCGAACTCCAGTCCCTTGTGTGCGCAGTAAACCTTGATGATATCGATGGCCTGGGAGTTTAATGCTTCTCGGTTGAACTCTGCAAGTCTAGCTGCTGCGCCCACAAAGTTCTTCCCATTGTCGCAGTAGATCTTCAACGGTATTCCCCGTCGAGCAATAAACCTTCGAAGACATAATAAAAAGGCGTTAGTTGATAATTCGGAGACTAGTTCGATATGTGTTGCCTTCGTGGCGAAACACACAAACACTGCAGCATAGGTTTTGTAGGGTGATTTCCTTCGGATCCTGTAGGTGGTCATAAACGGACCGCAAAAGTCTACACCGGTCACTAGAAAAGGTCGCTCACCACGTAGCCGATCTGCGGGAAGATCTCCCATCAACTGCTGCATTAATCGGGGTTTATAGCGAAAACACATTACGCAGTTGCGGACTACTTTTCTAGTCAAACGTCTGGCGTTTATAACCCATAGTCTTTCTCTCATAAAGGATATCGAAACCTTTGAGTTGGCGTTCAAGTGTTGCCGATGTAGAAATTCGAGATAAATATATGTAAATCGATGTGATATTGGTACAATAGCTGGGAATTTGGCATCAAAAGGCAGCTCTGATCTGGCTAGCCTGCCACCTACTCTAATCACCTTCACACTAACACAATCCTCAAGCTGCATTTCATGTATAAATGGTGCAAGATTTTGCATGCCGGGCTTAAGAGATTTGTTATTGGCTAGCAGCCTAATTTCTTCAGTGAACGCTGAACGCTGTATGTGCCCTACTATTCGCCAGAATGTCACATTTAGCTCTGCTGCTTGTATATGTACAACGTCGCGAACCTTGAGTAAACGATTTGGCATGACATGGTTATACATCCGATACACGTATGAGAGAATTCGTAGCGTCTTTATGATGAATTTTCAATTATTTGGTTGATTATCGACTTTGAGTTATCGATTGTTGCATCCTTTTGTGATTCGACTGTTGATGCTTGGTCGCACATAGATCCTGCATTTGGTTTCGAAGAGTCTCTGCAGACCACTAGCACTTCGGAGTTTTCTGCTGGTTGTTCGTTGCAGATCATCGTTGTCCGTTTGCGAACTTCGATTGGAGATGGCAGCGATTCAGTCAAACGTGGCCAATCTTCGGATGACCTTTTCAGAAACTCCGGCCCTGAAAACCACATGCTGTTTTGGAGATCAGTTGTGTTGCAACCTCTTGAGACTATGTCCGCTGGGTTCTGTGAAGATGGAACGTGGCGCCATTGTACGTCGTTACAATGCTCTTGAAGTTCAGCTATGCGATTCGCCACGAAGCAGTTGAGCCTAGAAGTGTGCATCCCTAGCCATTGAAGAACGATTTTCGAATCGGTCCAAAAGTTGACGGTACTGTAGTATGGAGTAAGTTTCTTCTGAAATTTGCGAAAAGTTTTATTTAGTAAGACTACAGCGCATAATTCGAGCTTAGGCAGCGATATGATCTTTACAGGTGCTAATTTGGATTTCGCAACTAAGAGGCTTGTTTTAACTGTCGAATTGATTTGTATACGAATGTATACACAGCAACCGTATGCTCGCTCTGAGGCGTCTGCAAATCCATGTATTTCTCCCTTGACTGCAAGGGAAGTGTTTACAGAACGTGGAATCTTTATCAAAGAAGTATTTTGGAGATCATTTGCAAGAGTGCTCCAAACTTGTGACAGTTTTTCTGGTAACGGCTCATCCCAGCTAAGTTTCAATATATGTAAGTCCTGCAAGAGGATTTTGCATTGAATAATGATTGGACTCATGAGTCCTAGAACGTCATACATCCTTGCGATTGTTTACAATACAATCCGCTTCGTGACTGGGTCTGCTTGTTGAATATGAAATTGATACGCCAGCTGATCTTGCCTGGGTAGCCACGATAGACCGAGTGCTTTCGTTGCACCTTCTTCTTCCAGTTTAATGGGTACTTCACAATCGGACGATGCAATGAGATCTGACGAGTTGCTTTGAAATTTCGTCATTCGTAGATTTGCCTTTTCCACTAACTCAATGATCTGATCCTTTTTATCTTTCAAGTCATCAATGGCATCCGCTCCAGTGAGAAGATCGTCTACGTAGAAATCAGTTCGAAGAACCGAAGCGCCGACAGGAAACTCAGACTCGTACAAGCTAGCAATATAATGAAGACAGCGAATTGCTAGGAAAGGTGCTGACGACAGGCCATATGTTACCGTATTTAGTTCATATGTTTGAACAGCGTCTGTTTGATTCTCTCTCCATAAGATGAGTTGGAATTGTCTATCGCGGGGATCAATCATAAATTGGCGATACATTTTAACAATGTCACCTGTGAGAACGAATTTGTGTAAACGAAAGGCTAGTAATGTTGTAATCAAATCCTGCTGAATAGTTGGACCAGTCATTAATATATCGTTTAATGACTTTCCTGAAGATGACTTGGCTGATCCATCGAACACGACTCGCAGCTTCGTTGTCAGGCTTAGCGGCCGCAGCACACAGTGGTGCGGTATATAAAAGTGAGGAAGACTTTGATCTATTGATGAAATAGGTGTCATGTGTCCTAGTGATATGTATTCATTTATGAAATCAGCATATGCCCTTTTGAGGCTCTCATCACGGTTCAGCCTTCGCTCGAGCATGATGAAACGATTGTATGCAATGTTGTATGATTTGCCTAGATTTGTGCTTGAGTCTCGGAAAGGCAGACGCACTTGAATTCGACCATCGTCACATTTGACAACATTGTTTACAAAATGATCTTCGCAGTCCTGTTCTTCTGCGTTAAACTTTGGTGGGGGATTCAATATCTCTTCCACTTTCCAGAATCGCTCTAACATTTCCTCGATCGCTGGTGAGTCTTGTGTTAAGTAGCATCGGTAATTTTGAACAATTGGTTGAGGGTTCGTTATGTTTCCACCTACTGTCCAGCCGAACGCCGTATTCAACAAGCATGGTTGATTCGGACCCAAAGAATGTTTGCCGATACGAATGGCGTCGAAAAACCCTTCGGTGTTGATGAGAATATGAATCTTATTTGATTCGTAGAATAGTGGGTCAGCTAGAACGATTCCCTTCGGAAACTTCCACTGAGATATATCAACATTTCCACTTGGTTGATTGGTGCAAATGGACTTGATGACTGCAAACGTTGATGTCCATTGAAAGTCAGACATGCGTGATTTTAATGTTGTCGATACGTTGTAGTTGATATTTTGAATGGCATCTGAGATGCCGCTCACGGCTTGAGAAACTCGACATTTCTCCAACTGCAAGCGCTTTGCAGCTTCTTCTGTTATGAGGTTTACTTCCGAACAAGAATCCAACATGGCGCGAAGTAAATGGTATTCGCCGAACCTGTCCCTGACTTGAACGATAGCAGTGGGGAGAATGCCTCGTTTGGCAGCTCGTACTACCATCGAAACGGTTGGAAGAGACGATTGATGTGATTGCTGAACACTCGGATTCACGGGTCACAGCTCCTGCCATAATTTCCTGGTTGAAATTATGCAGTAAAGTATGGTGAGTTGCACGACAGACCTTGCAACGAGATTTAGACGAACATTGTCTTTGGCTATGGGATTTTCTAAGGCAGTTAAAACACAAAGCATGTTTCTTAACCCACTCTTTACGTTGCCCAAGAAGCAAAGCAGCGAACGTAGAGCAATTAGAGATATAATGTTCTCCAGAATTACAATATTCGCATTTGCAGTTTGTTGTCACAAATGATTTTGACGGTTGCCCCGATTTAGACCTTTGTTTTGTATCCTGTGACTCTCCAACTTTCGAATCCGTAGCACGGCTTTCTAAAAATTGGCATCTGTGAGTGAGAATCTTGCAACAGTTGTCCCAAGAAGGAAGAGACTCGAATAGCTGCTTTTCATCGTAATGCAGTTTTGTGTCTGCATCTAGCTTTGACAACAGAATGTGAATAAAGACTGAATTCATGATGTCTTCCGAAGTTCCTAGTGACAATAACGACCCTCTAATTGCAGCAACCGAATCAAGCAATTTTTGCAAAGCTATCGCATCTGGCTTTTGCATCGCTGGTAAAGTGAACAAACTGGTTATATAATCGAGGAAGATCAAGACGTCGTTGTCATATCGATTCTTTAATTGATTCAAGGCCTTTGAATAATTCTCCTCCGTAACTTGAAAAGCTTGTACAACTTCTAACGCTGGTCCTGAAAGGCAGTTAAGCTAATAATTGTATTTGTCAATAGTGGAAATTGAATGATCGTTCTCTATGAGGTTGGTGAATGCACTCATGAACCGCTTGTAGGTTGAGTATTTTCCATCGAACGTTGGTAACTTTATTTTGGGTAATCGATTGTGATTACTTGCCGAAGCACTGGAGTTCAAAAAACTAGAGTCAGTGATGCTTGCTCTTTGCGTTTTATTCATGAGGCCAAGTATTTTTGATTTTGCTTCGATGAATGCTTCTTCTATTTTTGACCTACCAGCATCTGCATAGTGCAAGTCCTCAATTTGCGTTTGGGTTTGACAAATATTTCGAAAATAGGTTTCGAGAATTTTCAAGTTGCAATCAAGTACTGCTTGATCCACTTTATCATCAAGCGACATAAATCGGGTTTTAATATTTTCTATATTCCGTTCCATGGTTGATCTCTGTAGCCGTAATTTAATTAATTTTGAGTCATTAACATCCTGATGCGCAGATTGAGATGAACCAGTTCCGTCTTTCGGATTTGTCATGACGCCTATCAATGTCTGCCAATGTCACTCAAGGTTAAATATCAACGTGCAATTTCAATTGTCTATTTTTGAATGTATGTAAAAGCATACACGTATGCGTGCGCTAGCGAACAGAAAAGGCAACAGCAAGAATCACAGCGGTAAACACAAGCCCAAGCCAAATGACAAAAAGGAATCACCGATAATGCACCGTTACTTTGATGTACGTGTGTATGTATAATATTCCTTTCTGCGTTACTCACTCTGAATTCGCATACAAACTTGAGATGTGTGTGTGTGCCATGCGGTTTCTATCCAGCAGACTCCTGACTGATCAGTGTCTAAACTTTGTCCAGCGAAGCTCCAGACGATTTGCGTACGTTCTTTAGCGAAGCCCTGGTTGATGATTGCCTGTATGTGTGGCGATGTGTGTGTGCTCGTTGTCCAGCGAAGCCCTGGCCAACTTGCGTAAGTGGTCTGTGAAGCCCTGGACGATGCACACAGCAGCAATTCACGGCGTGGTTAACCTGATGGCGGTTCTATACAAAGTCGATGAAATAGACGAAGACGGGATTCGAGCTTTGGAATTCTACTTATCTGTTGAAGAAAAGTCCTGTCACGGTCGCCAATAATGTTTCCAGATCCTGCTCTGGATTGAGGAATTGACCCGCTTTGCCAATTTCAACGCTTTTGTATTTAATCGTTAAGTTTTTATTGTCTGCTTTCGTAGCTTAATTCTTTTCTTGCGTATCTCAACGCGCCATCTTGATCAGTAGTGTGACCAAAGATGCATATGAATATAATCGTACAGTTTGTAGTTGCCAGATGGGCTTAAAAATACTAACAACATATTTGATGTTTAATCTAAATGTAAATACTGATATTATTGTAGAAATACTGCGTTGCTTAGACAAAATAAAAGTTTACTCAAATTGTTTAGGAATATAATTATTCTTTGTTTCAAATTAGTTTTTTCTCTTGCGTTCGTTCGCGTCGGTCTGTGTTTTCAGTGTGACCAAATTACTCTTAACATAAAAATCATTACATCGAAAAATAAACTGGATTCTTAAGGCTACAATCGATAATTAAAATTCAAGGCAAATCGTTATCGATATTTACGTTAAATTAAATTCAAAATAACTTTAAGAAATTAATCTTAACATGCCCCCTTCTTGTGAATCGATTCAGGATTCACCATCTACATCTAGTTTCAATACGATCAGCTTTGCTACAGGACGTCGTAGTGTTGAGTTCGCCGTCTGTATTTCTGCAGTTTGAATTTGTTTATCCTTTGCAGTGTGGACTTTAACAACTCGACCACGCTTCCACTGGTCTCGGTTTGTTGAGGCATCGATGATTATGACCAGGTCTCCGATTTTGATTGGTTCAGTAGTGTTGTGCCATTTTGGTCGTCGAACTAACTGAGGTAGATATTCGTTAATCCATCGTTTCCAGATCCTATCCTTTAAAGTCTGTGCAATTCGCCATTGCTTCATCTTTTT
>JAWNPO010000297.1:0-23062 GCA_035047525.1 Drosophila quinaria | reverse complement strand
CAAATTAAATGATATTTTACTGCGTTTTAGGTTTCAGCTCTATAACACGCAGAAAAAGTTTTTAACTTTGTTACTCTTATTTTTAGACCACGTACTTTGAAAAAGTAACTTTGTCATAAAAAAAAAGTGCGTAACAGGCAGAAGGAGGCGTGGCAGACCCCATAAAGTGTATATATTTTAGAATTTTTGCAAAAGTCTATTTTCAAAACTTAATCCTCGGGCTCAAACCAAAACTGTTTGGATGCACAAAAATTCTTCAAACAATTCTAATAGAGTCTGCAAAAAAAAGTTCCAAGTATCTCCTCGCTAGTATTTTTTATGATTTTCATTATTTTTTCTTCGCCACTGTATATTTAAATACTGACTCACTTTTGTCTTTAAATTTGAACGATTCTTGTTGTTCTTTAATAAAATATTTTACATTTTTGGCAATTTTTAAGATACTTTTTCTTTTGATTATATATGCCTTTGTTACATTTGCTCATAACTCATAAATATTCGAAATCGTTGCTTCCAGCAGTTATACTAATCTATTACCTTTTACCAAGTTTCCACTTAATGGCTCTTTGGGATGGAATGAATCGGTTTCTGATGACGCCAACCAACCAACCAACCGACCATAACAAAGTATTTCAGCTACTCGACCCTCAACTCGCAAAACAATTTCAATTTTTCTTTCTTTATTTTTTGCAATCTTCCATTTTATTTTATTTGATTTTATTTCGATTCTGTTCTATGCAAATTTTTATGCGTTGTCATTTGTATCATTAGCTGATCCCTTTTTGTAGTCCTTGTATTTTTTTGTAGCTGACGTTGTCGAGCTGAGCTGAGCTGATCTGAGACTCGGACTTTGTCTCTATGCTTTATGCTGTGTTATGCATTCAAGTGATTTCATCTGTTGTTTTTGTTACTCTGATTGTTCTTGTTGTTGGGCGAGGCTATTCCGCATCCAAATATACACTTACAACTTTTTTGTTTTATTGGCAGCAGCCAACAAATTGAAACATTCACCGTCGTTTGTCTGGACCAATTTTATGACTCTGCTGGCAGTTTCCTAAAAAATGTCCAAACTTCTAGACATCCATAAAAAAAGTACAAATAAAGCAGAATAAAAGAATTGCAAATTCTGCAGTATCCTTCATAGCAGCTCATTTCCATAGATGAGTATTCATGTGTAATTTCATGTTCAACAAAACTTTGCCTCCTGTCCACTACTCGTAGATACTGTAGTGTCCTGTTCAGTTACTCGGTTGCTATATTGCTACATCAGCATGTTACTCGCGAATTTAGTTGCCACAACAATGTTTGCCCTTCTCAGCCACCGGATGTTGCATGCAACACGACTGTGCTTAAAGGTAAAGTTCTGTTGAATAGTTTAATGGACTCTGATTCAGACAGGAAATGCACTATTTGCAATACCTAACGTTAATAATTATTTTAAATTTATTATTAACATTATTTAATTAATTATTAATCAATTTGTACCATTTAACTTTAGTAAATCAATATTCTTAAAAGTGCATCAGATTTCAATGCTCTTTTAATTTTGTAATCCACACGTAAATCGTTTTTTAAACTGTCAATTTATAAAAACACTTTTCAGCAGACAAACCAAATATTCATATCCTTGTAGGTTGCGTATTTCGGCTCCGTTGTCCTTCGACATTCGCTGTAATTTCTGTTGTTTTTCTGCTATTTTTGGTATTCATAGCATGCTAATGACACTTTTTACAGAAACCTCCAGACATGGCAACCACAGGCACCACTCACAAACCATCTCCTTTTTTTTTGATGTGGTTGTAAGTGGTGCTGTTGAGGGATAAATGCTACTTCGGCTATCACAAATGGCTTTATTTGCTACATTTTTTCTAATACTTGTATCATTGTCAGATGGGGAGCTCCATTTCCTTTTTCTTTCGTCAATTCGCAACTCATGGTCATTTGGCTAATGAGTTGTGTGTGCTAATTAGAATGACAGGAAACGCGCGATGGTTTTTCGTTGTGGTTAGGTTGAGAGTGCTTTAGCTGAAACTGAAAATTGTGGTCTTTCAAGCAGATTTTCCATTTCCATTAGCTGCAGCTTTTCAAATTTGTTTGAATCTACTTTTCACTCGTGTCTGGGGAGGGAATACTACAATATATAATGGGTTTCACTGGCCACTAAAAAGCAATTTTCAATGTGCATCAAAGCGCAATCAATCATGCAATATGCATAAAACACAATCACAAATACACGTACAACACACACACACACACACAGACACACATATGTAGATATTTAGAGCCAAGTGAGAGCTGTCGTTTGGCCGTTTGCCTTGTGGGCCATTAGGGCAAACAGGTTCGACAGTTGGCAGCCAGTTGTCAGAACAGCCAACGAGTAAATAATAATGAAATATTCTCGTAAGCAGCCACGTGTGGCAGCTTGGCTTTTGCAACTGGCAACTTGCAACTTGCATCTTGGAACTTGCATTGTTGCCTCAAGGCGCCCAAGGCAGCACTTTGGCTTCCACTTCCAAGAATCTTTGGCATTTCATTCATTTATTGAATAAATTGGAAAGCTTAAAAGCGCTTATTAAAATATTTACAGCACTTCGAAGGCAACAGATTGTGAAATAGTTGATATTAATTTAAAATCTCTTTAAGCCGCTTGCCTCCATTTTTCTCAGCCATTTACATACTCTTAGCCAATAAAAGTGTGGAATAGACAACAGTTGCCAGTTTACTTAAAAGCCATAAATATACAACACATGCCGCACTAAGGCCCCATAAACCGAGAGCAAACAACAAACAGCAAACAAATCCGAAAACTACTTTTAAGAACTTGACACGCACCGACTGAAGACCTTTCAACAAAAATTTACATAACAACTCCCACTCTTAGCTACACTGAAAAAAAGACCACGTTCTAAAATCAAGAACATTCATCTTAAATACTTAGTTCTTAAAATAAGAATATTTTATGAAAATCGTAAGTTCTTAAAATAAGAATACAACTTTCAAATTTATATATTTTGTTCTTAATATAAGACCATTTTAAGACCAAACTAGAACTAAGAAATAATTTAAGAATATATAAGAATAAAAACCTTAGATCTTAGATCTGTTTCTCTTAAAATAACAACAACAAAAATCTTAAAATTTTGTCACTTTTTGGGACTTAGAATTCACAACTGGTTCTGGAGTCTCAAAGATGACATTAGACTTAGATCGCTGGTCAAGTCAGCACAACGGTACTGATGATAGAGATTTGTTTCTCTTAAAAAAGCTGTATACCGAGCCACGCTCCTTTCGTTCTGCAAGTGTTTTGTGTGTTGTTGGTTGTTGTATAGTGTCATATCGACATTACTAGACCTCAAGTTAACTAAAACTTACTTAATTCTTTACAAAATGTTAAGAAGTTTAATCTTAATTGAAAATTTTTTGTCTTGAGTATTTAAAAAATTTTTGAATAAGAATAAGAAAATACAATCTCTAAAAAATAATAAGTTTTCTTCTTATACGAAGACTTGTGGTCTTGAAAATATAGGAATTTATACAGGGGTGCTACAGAAATCGCTTTCGTTTGAATTTCACTTAAATTTCATACAAATTCAAGTGAAACACAAGCGAAAGCGATTTCTGTGGCACCCCCGATAATCTTGAAAATAAGAACTTGGTCTTAATTGATATGTTCTTAGAATTGTGTTAATACCAAAATTCTGATACCAAAATCTGGATTTTAGATCCTTTATTTTTATCAGTGTAAGGGATAAGCCAGATGGGAACTGGGTCTTGTTGGCCCCAAAAATCTGCCTAATTTTCTACGGCTCGGAATGCTTAATGAAGTCTTCAAATTGTCAAGCCGGGATGTCTCTGTCAAATTTTCAAGATGTTTATATTTTCTTTTATTATATATTTATTCAATTAACAAAATAGCAAGTAGACAATGAAAAGTAACAGCAAAAATTTAATTTAATTCTAGATATTTTATTTTGTGCAAAGTACAAATTAAAAAAACCTTTAGCTACTATAAGTTAGGTAAATGCAAAGAATTAATTTGAAGCCTAGTTTTATTTTTTTAATTAGTAATAATCAACACGTCAAAAGCTACTTTTAATCTTCAATATACATAATTAGAAAGTGAATTATTTTTTTTAACAATTTTGCCTGCTCAATGAATAAACAAAATAATTATATTGCGAGTTAATCCAATAAATGCTTCCTACTTTATTAATAAGATTGACACTGACAATAATTTTCAGGGAAAACAAAAATTAATTGTTTTGACTGCCTGCCTGTAGTGGAGGGTGGTACGAGTCGAGTATCGTTGTGTTGCTATCGATATTAAATTAAAACGATAACAAATTGTAATTACTCGTACAGTGCACAACACGCAATTGGGGCCAAGAGCCGAGTAAGAGCTAATTTAGTTTCGGGCCGAGCACCGTGCCACATACATAAATAAACAAATTGACATAAATTAGTAAAGATTGAAAAAATGGCAACGGGAGCATGGATGACCAGATGACCAGATGACCGGAGTACGAATACCAGCTGAACATATATGTATATCCTATTAGTTGTGGCCAGCGTCTTTGTTGTCCTGGTTATAAATGTGGCTTTTATGGCTCACTACGTGTTTGTATGTGTGTGTCGTGTGTAAAGCTGTCGGTCTGCATTAAATACACATGTACTTGGACCACTTAGTCCTCTGTGTCTGTGTATGGCATAAATTAAGAGCGAAATAAGGTCAAGAAATAAATTTCAATTCGATTGCCCCAGAGACATGAGCTGCCGCCAGACTATCTACAAGTTGACTGAAGTCAACAGAAATTCCTGGTAAAAGTCTTTGAGATTCTTCAGCAACTATTAAAGCAAGAGGCAAACTAAATGCAGTACACTTTAGTACATTGTTATTTAGTCTCATTCCCAACAGAAAAGTGAACAAGAATTGTGTCAAAATTGTCTGTTTGACGTTCTGTTGTTAGCTTGCTTTGTGTTCTACTTATTATATTTAATATAAGTATTAGCCTTTTAGTCTCTTATTCACTAAGCTCTGGTAATACCCTATGTTAAGACTATTGCATGTGTAATGCGCTTTTCGGATTAACACCAA
Organism: Drosophila quinaria; assembly: GCA_035047525.1. Taxonomy (NCBI): domain Eukaryota; kingdom Metazoa; phylum Arthropoda; class Insecta; order Diptera; family Drosophilidae; genus Drosophila; species Drosophila quinaria. The sequence continues at coordinate 17,967 of JAWNPO010000297.1, read as the reverse complement.
TTAGGGAAATGCTCAAACTAATTGTGCACAGCTGAAACCAGACAATCATACATATGAATGTATATATATGCAGATATGTGAAATTCAATACATACTCGTTGGTAATACAGAGTACTCTCTATGTAATTAGAATTTGCGCAATAACATTTCGATGTCTCATCCGATATTGAAAACGCCGGTGCTGGTGCACAATTTCGCTTGGCAATTAAGTTCACGCTGCCATTCTGCCTTGGCATTTGACATTTGATAACAAGTGTGTACATACGCACACAGCGAAATAGAGAGCGAGAAAGGGGATAAAGAGAGAGCGAGAGAGAGGGGAAGAGAGAGACAGTTGCTAAGCCGCAGTCAACAGCTTGGCAATATTAGCGGTGATATGACAAACAGCAAAGTCTAAGCCATGGCAAAAGCAAACTCAATGTGGTCCGTTTGCGCAAGCCAAAACCAAGAATCACTGCCAACTCTTATCTGAGATTAGAGCGATGTAAAGATACTCTAGTAAAGGACATAAAAAGTTGTAAATAAATAATATATGTGAGGTTTTATATTTAAATATTAAGTTTATTGGCGTAGATTAAAATTAGGATATAACGTGCGCTACTTTTCACCGGTTTTTTATTTTTTGCCGCCACTTTTTTTTTTAAGAAGCGACGAATCAGAAATGTATTCGGTTATAATAAACGACACTACATCCAAGTGCCAAATTTGAAATACAGGGGTGGTCAAAAGTATTTACACAGCACTTAAAGTAAAATCTACTCGTAATTCGAACTTACTTCATGTTCATTTTGGTATCAATGGAAAGGTCTTTTGAATTCCTTTCAAATGATATAAAAATTTCCTTAACCCATTCAGTACCCATTGATAATTTTAAGTTTAAAAAATGTTTTGATGCAAAAAGTTTTTTCAAACAATTTAATTAGTGACTGCAAAAAAAAATTTTTTCAAATATCTCTTCGCTACTATTTTTTATAATTTTTTGAAAATGGCGAAAAAGGCACTTTTTGCATGAAAATGAGGAAAAAGTCCCTTTTTTGCAGTTTTCAATAAATTATAAAGAATACTAGCTAAGAGATATTTGAAAAAATTTTTTTGCACTCACTATTTAAATTGTTTGAAGAAACTTTTTGCATCAAAACATTTTTTGTTTGAGACCCAGAAAAAAAGTCAAAAAAATTGACTTTTACAAAAACTTAAAATTATCAATGGGTACTCAATGGGTTAAGGAGATTTTTGTATAATTCAAAAGACCTTTCCATTGATACCAAAATGAACATGAAGTAAGTTCAAATAAAGAGTAGACTTAAATAAATGTGTTGTGTAAATACTGTGTAAATACATTAGTGGTAACATAATTTTTTTTGGGTTGGAAAAACCGTGATTTAAGCTGGCGCCAATTTATTTATATCATAGATATTATCATTATTTTTTTTGTCAAAAATATCAAGAACAATGATGAACAATGAACATGTTGAAATATCAACGATATTGATATTTTTAAAAATATCAATAACCCTATCCGTTGAGCTCTCGTAACCGACCCTTTCCTCGTTGAGCTCTCGAAACCGACTCTAGTGCTCGTTGCCGACACCATGCATCATGATTCATGATGCCTTTGTTCTCGATCGTTCTCTTCTTATTCGCCGCTTTGCGAATTCGCCGTCGTCGTCTTTTGCATCTGTGTTACTCGTCGTCTTTGCAACATTGTTGCCGTCATTGCTGCTCGTAGTTACATATATGTATATAAATTGAAAAGTCTCAATATTTCATGATTATGATAATTTTATAACAATAAATGAGAAAATATGTAAGATGTAATTTTATTTTATTTATTGTAACAAAATGTGTATCTAAATTATAACTAACTTTAGAAAATATTGTAAAAGAATTAAATAATATTTAGTATTGAAAAATCTATGAATATTATTACACAAAAACAAAAAACAAAATGATGTGAACAAATATTTTAAAAATCTGAGAAATGACAATTTGAATGCTTAGGAAATAGTGTCAACTTTGATATTAAGTATACGTATTTGTAGCACACCCGCAGAATCTTTAATATGTATTGTAGGGTATAGATACCAACACCGCATACACATACCATCATCTTGGCTAAGATGGGGTTGCCATACGTCGCTTCCAATGAGCATTATGCGCTTTTGTGGCTCTTTAAGTTTAATTAGTGAACGTCGCGTCGGTTGTGGGTCACGTTAGTTGACTTTGCGGTGCTGAAACTGCGATGTAGATTCGGTTTTGTGGTTGGAAAAGTAGCCCCAATATACTTATGTTTCTATACAAGTAAAAAGGATGTGTAAAGGATAATGCTATGGTTTAAAGATAACATTACGAATTCTCTTCAGCATGAAACAGCAACATTTTATTAGTAGTTCTTGATTTAATCATCTCTCATAATCTCAAACTTGATGTGCAGGTTATGGAGCTCCAATTAAACTATAATAAAAAGAAAATATGTTTTCTAGTCTGTAAAATTGTCTAACATTTCAATTTTATTTTTCCCAATCGACGTTTTATGTGCACTTATGGCATTGAGCATTTTGGCATTTATTGCACATTTAATGCAATTAATGTCAATGTTCAGTTATGTCGTCTGATGTCACAGGAAATCCATTTATATATATGTATGTGGGTACGATGCGATACTATGGGGGTGCCACTTAAGGCGTGCCAACTTTCAGTTTTATGACCAACTCGAGGAAGCTGCAACTGCTACTAAGGAAACGTGTTTGTTGCCAGGCGGCAGAGCTTTGCGCCAAAATGGCGTCGTCAGCATCCAACTTGCATATCCTGTATTCGCAGCAATTGAAATGCAACAAACACACATACAAACACTTACATACAAACATACTTGCTCGTATCCCGTTTCTCTGGATACACAATAGCGATTGTGTGTGCACATAAATTTAAAAATTTATATACACGCCTGGACAAAATAATAAGTACACTCTTTTTTTTTATAAAACAGCTATTGAAAGTCAAGTCTTCCTATTTAAAAAATAGATTTGGAAAGGTCATTTAATTTCCGATTGAATGATGCAAAACTTTTCTTAAGCATTTAAATGTGTACTTTTTCAACTTTTTTCCTTGATTAAAAAAAAAAAGTTTTGATGCAGAAAGTTTTTTTAAACAATTTATATGGTAACTGAAAAAACGATTTCCAAATATCTCTTCGCTAGTATTTTTTATAATTTTTTGAAAATTGCTTTAAAGGCACTTATTCGTCACTTTCATACAATAAGTGCCTTTTAAGCAATTTTAAAAAAATTATAAAAAATATTATCGAAAATATTGTAGAAAATTTTTTTTTGCAGTCACTCTTAGAATTGATTGAAGAATTTTTCTGCATCAAAATGTTTTTTATAAAAAATCGAGAAAAAAGTTGAAAAAGTAGACATTTACATAAATTCGAAAATTTCAATTTGTACTAAATGAGTTAAGAAAAGTTGTGCATCATTCAATAGGAATTTAAATGACCTTTCGAAATATATTTTTTAAATATGAAGACTTGACTTACAACTTTTACTATAAAAAAGAGTGCCCTTTTTTCGCCAGGGGTGTATATACATTTATTTTTCTGCTGTTTGCACAGCATACAAACACACACAAATAATATTATGTATTATATGTATACGTCGGCAAAAGAAAACATAACTCCCGTTTTTGTATAGATACATGTATGTGTATGCATATATATGTGACTGTATGTATTCCATCAAAAGACTGCTAATCGGGTAAACGTAAATCTGCCTTCTGTGCCCGAGGTAATCAGGATCAGTCATGTGGAAGCACGAAAATCATTCATGTGCAATTGTTTCGACAATTTTTGCATTGCAATCACAAGTGCGCAATTACATATTCATAAGTACGAATACAAGTACACAGTATTGGTTGGTCGTTAACTCTTTTGTTTCTGATAAATATGTAATTAATATATTAAATTGTATTACATTTCTTTGCAGTTTATATTAATTTTTTTCTTTTATGCACAAATTATAAAATAACAAAATACCGACAAAAAGTAAAAGAATAGAACTAAAATTGTAAATATTTCTTTAGCCACAACAATGTTAATTAAATATAATTGTGAATTTTGATTCTTTTTGTAGTAATATCTCTAATCTTATAAAAAAAACCTCTTTACGAGGTGAAAGTCTAGTGACGAAAACAGTTTTATGCCCCAAAATTTCTGATATCCAATTTTGTGACGAATAATATTAAGTTTTACATATAAATTATTTTAAAAAAAATGTTGCATTCGGCACATTGCGCTAAAATGTCTCAATTCTTTATATCAAATAACACTCACTGTTTTGCGCAGTGCCGAATGCAAAATTTTTTTAGCGGTTTTTAGCGATTTCCCGCTAAACTAGCGTTTTTTCGAAAAAGTCGTAGAACAAACGTTTCTAGATATTTGATCGGGAACAAGTCCTCATTCAAACTTTTAAGCTAAATCAACGATTTGATCCAAACAAACAAACAAACAAACAAACAAACAAACAGACAGACAGACTGACTTTTCATCTCGTTTTGAGAAGGGCACCAAAAATTTCAAAATTAATTATCTTTTTAACCAGTGGTCGGATTTTGATGATCGAGGTGTCATTCGACGCGTATTTTTGATAAGAACAGTAAAAAATTAAAATAAATTTCAAAAAGGCTCCAATGGCTCCAGTTGCTCCAATAACTTAAATTTTTCCCCTTCCACTAACACCTGTTTATCTCACGAACCAGGTGAGTTTCCAAAAGTCTTAGTATGCACATTTGTAAGTTTAATTGATACCTTTCGATCGGTATATAACTCGACCTGATCGGACAGTCATAGCAAATTTTCCATTCTTCCTGTGTATATATGCTAGTCGCCTTCGCACCCTTCGTGCTGCTTTCGTCACTAGCGCGGACTGCCGTCCGCAGTGATGAAGTCAACTATTTGGCTTTAAGCTTGCGCTGGAAAATCGCTTTTAAAATTAATCAAGTAATTAATGAAATGGGCTGGGCCTGGTTCATGGCTAAGCACTTGATTTATTTGCATTTAAGTTCACCTTGTAGAAACTGAGCGGAACAAATAGGAGGACATGCGAACATCAAACATCAAACAGGCGCAACAGGAAGCACAGGAGAGAAAAGTTAGCACGAAACTTTTGACAATACTTTTCAGTTTTCAGTTTTTCAGTGCCCAAAAGGTTTTCTCGGGTCTGCCTTTCAAAATGAATTTCTCTTTTCGCTTGCTTGGCTTAATTAGCACTAAAGGACCGAACACACACACAGTTTCGGCCAGAAAAAGAAAAAACAGAAAACTCAAACAAATTGGTTTTAAATTTCAACATGAAATAAAATTGTCCCCTTTTATTGCCACTCTCTATCCTTAGATTCACTCCAGCCGTTCGTTAGACTTGCCCAAATTTAGTCAGTAAAAGTAATTATGCGCTCGAAAGTAGGCACTGTTTTTTATTTGTACAAGGACGAGTTGTCTGTCCTGTGTATACCCTTGGGTAAGAAGTGTGTATAGAAGTATCGAGAAATTAGATAATTTCTAAGCTATGTACAATCCGTCTAATATATTTTTAACATAAAATATAATAAATGAACTGTGTAAGGGGTATCTACGAGTCGTCTACATCTTCTTGTGTGTTTATTTTTTTGTCAGTTGCACATTGAAAAGTCAATTTTGGAAATTGAAATATAAATTATTGATGCGTTAAATGGAGTGACAATGGGGAAAGAGGGAAGAAGTCCGTGGTTATTGACCGGTGACAGGTTAAAAGCTTGGAAAAATATTTATAAATTTTTTGAAATGTTTCAAGGTAAAACTTGGAATAATTTTTATTGACTGCTTTCTGATTTAAATAAATGAAATAAAGTCTAAAGCAGGATCTAAACACATGTCTGTAATACATTAAACAAAATATTTCAGTTGAAAATAAACTTATTTTATTGTTGTTAAGAGACCGTCCATTGTGAATCTTTTAAAAACTTACTTCAAAATTTGAAGTTCAAATTATAAACTATTATTAGAAATACACTGTTAAACCGATAAAATAACTGAACTGAATACCGTATACTTGAAAATATCTAGCATTGAATTGACTCGAACAAAGATGAAGTATACGCCGGGTAAACATATTAATTATACGACTTCCCTCACAAATTGCAAAGAAATATTGAAGCAGACAATAAATCAGAATATTTTGTTTACGATTCAAGTCTATAGAAAAAGCGTTAGCAATGCGGCCAGGACATTTCTCATTTGCCATCTCTCTCTTTCGTCTTTCGCTCTTTCTCTCTTCTCCTACTTTTCGCTGTGTATGTGCTATTTCCTTGCAATATTCATAAACGGGTCTGTCTATCGCCGTTTTTGTGTCCACCCTTCTCCCCCTTTGTTGGCATTTTGTTTGGGTTTCTGTGTCGCCCGCATGTGGCATAAGCAAATATTTATATTTTGTGTGAAATGTGTTGGCATTGGGGGGATTGCTTCCCATTTCCGAGTCCTTATCGGTTGTTGTTGTTATTGTTGTTGGCCTGTAGAGCGCGAGCATACAACATTCAGCCACAAAATGCATAAATTGAAAATTCAATTTCATAAAAGGCATTTCACGCACAATTTTTTCCCCAGCCACAGAGTGAGATAGAATAACATCTATTGCAGTAAAAAAAAAAAACTAGATTAAATTTATTATTTAACAATCAAGGCATAAAACAACAATTTAAAACAAGTTTGTGCATAAAAAGCGAAAGGCGTTGTGAACGCTAATTAAAATCAATGTGCCATAACTGTAATAAATATATGTAAATAACTTTATCGAATTTGAAATTACGCCTGATTGAGCAGCTCAGAAATTTTGTCAATAACTTTGTGATTGCCAAATCAATGAGACAGGCAGGCAGGTGAGAAGATTGAATGATTGTCAACCATTGACAAGGGAGGAAGGACTATGATTATAGACATATGATAATAATTGAGTACAATAAGTTAAGAGATCATATTTGATAGGCGTAATTTAGTATGACAAATCCCATCTTAATTATATTGAACTGACGTTATTTATTCAATTATTGAATTATTTACATCTTTATGCTGCTTAACTTATTTTATTGTATATCAAAAAGTCATCAAGTGAAATTATAATAATGTCAAAAATTCCTCAGATTTCTTTACACTCAAAGAGACACATATATACTGGCTTCAATTTATGATTTCCAATTCAAAATTTGAACGTTCATTAAGTTAAGTTGTCGGAACAAATTTGAGCTCTGTCAAATTGATATCAGTTTTTAATTTATCAACGAAAGTCAAGTAGACGAAAAAACAGCACGAGTAGCCGCATCAGAAGCTGTCAATCAACAGAATCGAACTGAAATTCAATCAATATCTCAATATGCCAATGTCGGCTCTTTTTGTTGTCGCTTTTGTGATCTGAAGTCCAAGTTCATTAAACAGAATTAAATTCATAAAAGGGAAGAAAAAAGGAAATGACAAGGTAAATGTTAAGGTTTTATAAAGGGTCTCGGAGCTTGTTATGTTTGCCACAGACATAAAAAAACAAGGGTCTTTAATTCCAAGTACTTGAGCCGAGAAAATGAGTCTTTAAAATTGTGTATTCAAAATAAAATGAAATTTAACACAATTTTATGTGTTAATTAAAATGATTGGTATTGTTATGGAATTTACCCATTGTTTTATATTAACATGCATTCAACATATCTATATGGTATTACAAAATATATGATATAATTTAAGTTTTAAAAGCTCTTAATTTGTTTGTAAAATAAAACAATGCTACCCTGAATACCCTCGACTTGTTGTGCTGCAAATATAAATCATTTTGATACGCTGGCTGTGACAAACAGTCAGAGCATATCAAACGTTTTCTTTACTGACAGCTTGCTTGATTGAGCAGAGAGGCTGACATATTCCATGAGTTGACATTGCTTAGCTTTCGATTGTTGAATACCCCAAGGGACTAAAACAGAGACACAGTTCATGATAAAGTAGTTAAAGAGATGCTGCTATACATTTCCGGCTTAAAGATGAAATTTCCCCAGTTGTTTCCCTTCCTCTGTTTTTAGTTCCCCATAGTGAAAAAATAAATGATCCAAGGGAAACGGAACAACAAGCAAACTAACAACTGAGAAACCCACAAATATGCCGAAATGTTTGCGTGTTCAGTCGACAAGACAAGCCAACAGTTTGGAATTGGAAAGGGATTTGTTTTAGCCCCTTTGTTCGACCATATGATGGTTCATTGTCGCCAACATTGTTGTCAAGCGACGCTGTAAGCCCCCTTTAGGTTCTGAATTTGGTCTAAAGCCAACTACCAGCTCCACGCACGTCTCGTTCGAGTATCAAATCTGGCATTTTTTTTACCAACAACGTGCCTTTGGCTTTCCTTTCCCCAACCTGCCTTCTGTTGCCTAAGTTCGATTTCGACATTCATTTGGGGTCCCAAAATGTTTGTACATGATGAGGGGTTTCATTTGATTTGGTTGGGTTGCCATTTTTCTGGTTTCACCGCCTGTTACACTTGTTGTACTTGTAGTTGTTGTTGTTGTTGTTGTCTTTGTTCGTCAAGCACTAGAGTGTAAAAGGGGGCAACTCTATTTAGTTACATGCCCAACGAGCAAATGAAAAATCAACATTAAACATATGCTCATCTTGAACAAATCGCTTAAATTTCCATATGCCAAAGGGAAAATGGGAAAAGGATTCAGAAAAAAATGTGGGGCAACAACCGCTGCGATTCAAGTCGAGGCAAGTCATGTAAATAAATGAATGGCAAATATTTGAGAAGAGCACACAGAGAGAGAGAGAGAGAGAAAAAAATATATATAGAGAGAGAGAGAGGAAGTAAGAGGTACTAAAGTTTTTTATCCACTATGAATCTTTATGAATACATTCACATTCCTAGATTTTGTTTCAATTCAATTTCACTTCAAAAAGGGCAACCAAAAATTTAATAGCTGTTGCTTGCAATATGCAACACGCTGTGGCTTTTAGTGTTGCAAGTTCTTTTATAACCTGCTTGGGGCTTCTAGATGCATATGCAAATATCCTGCCACATTGAAATCAATTTCGCATGAATGCAAAAAGTCAAACGGCGCCACATGAAGCTTCACATACGGCACACACATTCAACGAACATGCAACTGCTACAATGTTCGACTCCCGGCTCCTTTGGCAGCAGTCGGTTAAATGAGCCGGAAGTGTTTTATGCAGCAAAGATGCAATTACTTATATGACTGTGACTGTGCGTGAGCGTGTGAGTGTGAGTGTGTGCTTGGGCAGCAGTGTTGTCGCTTTTGCCAATGGAATAGCTAACAAATTTGTATAAATGTTCTATCCTAGAAATCTTGCCATTATAAAAAACTAATTGATTATTTTTCAGATTGTCAGATGACTCTAATGCATTTCAGAATATTTTTTTAGCTAAAAATTTTTAAATTTTTTTCAGCTAAACAAAATCAATTATTACATAAATAAATTAAATTATATTAATTAAACAAGGAAAAAATTAAAAGTTTAATGTTCTGCAATGATAAAATTGAAAAAGTTGCTAATCAAACCTTTGGGTAATTTAATCTGAAAAGGTGTCAACCCTTAGCAGCCTAGTTCGAAAAGGTTGGTGGAAATGCTAAAAAAAATTAAATCTCTCGAAGTTCTGTGGCACTTCCGAATTTTCCGTGCGGAATTGCTTTCTGCGGAATCCTATTTCGCTTGCGATTTCTGTGGCACCCCTGATAAAATATAAAACTCTAATGATGATGTTGTAATGAACGAAACAAAAAACAACATATTCAGGCCTGTTCCGGGTTTCACTTCATACTTTATAGCGTTTAGTGAAATGCATTTATTCACTTTGCATTTAGGCTAATTATTTAGAACTGCTCGTTTTTCACTTTATCGGACTTAAACTCATCAGCTCAAAGTGAAATAAATCCGTAGAACTTCGCCGAAATGATATAAGAGCAGGTTCACTTCCGCAAAATCTTACCGAAAGTGAAAACCGGAACTGGCCTGATTATATTTTTAATTACTAACCAGAGACAATTATTAAAAATTTTTCAAGTTTTATTGATCTGCTCACAAAATAATTATTAATTTTAAGTTATACTTTACTCCTCAACAAAAAATAATATTTTTTGTGAGTAAAAAAAAATAAAACTTATGGAATAATCATTATTAATTTTAAATTAATGAATTAATTTATTTTATTTTGATTCCCAGTGCTACAAGCTTATTAAGACACTAGTCAATTTTACAAACATCGGTTATAAAATATTAAACAATTTACAAATATTAAGTTAAGTTTTAAGATTAATTTAATTTCTAGTTAAAAATTTTTATTATATATATTTTTTTTTTACTCAAAAGAAAACTCAATTTTGAATTTCGACAAGGCTTAATTTAATGCTCAACACAAGAAATTTTGTTTTTTAAATGGATAATTATTAACTAGGAATATGTATCATTCTTGCCTTTATTCCCTAAGAAAAAGTCGAAACTACAACTTGAGTTTTATTTCCAGCAAAAAATGAAACTCATGAAATAAGGATTATTCCATAAGTTTTATTTTTTTTGTTAAAAAAAAAAATTATTATTGGTTGAGGAGTAAAGAATAACTTAAAATTAATCATTATTTTGTGAGAAATCGATAAAACTTGAAATTAATCATTAGTTCAAAACTTTTTTAATATCACTTATAATAATTACAGTCCCTGTTACTAACTCATAATTCGAATTTTTTTATTAAAAGCTATACCAAAGTCGATTCTGACTGTCCATTCTAACTGTGATCAACACAAATTTGTATTTTAGTCCTTGAAATTCTGGCAACACTATCGGGCAGCTGCCAACAAACGTGCACAGCTTTTGACATTTGTATGCAAACTCGCAAATATGAACGCCAAGTCCAAGTCTCCGTTTACTGGCCAGCAGCCACTTTAATACCCAGTACAAAGTCATTGACTAGGATTACTCAAACTTGGTAAAATAAGATTAGCTTGATTACAAAATTAAGGCCCGTTTTTTCAATGTCTAAATAAGGTGCTTGATAACTATTGAAAAGAGAATTTAACGTAAAATGTAGTGAAATTAATGTCAAACTTGAAATTATTTGTAAAATAAAATTTAAATGTACATTGGAAAAATGGGCCTTCAAAAGATAAGCTCTTAATTTTATTCTGACATAAATTCGTAAATTCATTTGTTCTTCAGAATGTGCAAGGATATCGCCCAGTTGATCAATTTCAGTTGTAGCCTTATTATTTAATAATTTTATATATTTTTTTCATGCTTTGTGCATCACACCCATTCTCTTTTTTTTGACGCCATCCTCTGGGTGGGTCCACATTGCACTTAAGTGCTCCATCGCTTTGTGTGAACGACTGCCGTGGTGGACAGGCGTGGCAGCCTCTAGCTAAAAGTCATTAGTTGCAGTAAACGTAAACAAGACACAGGACGCGAGGAGACAAGAGGACAAGAGTTCACTGGGATGTTGCCACAGCTGCCACAGAGGATGATCTCCGCTGGGGCATACTTCTTTTTAAAAAGTCTGTATGTTCTCTTCCTCCCTATTTAATTTGCTAATGTTCCATGTGCTTCACTCACACACAAACACACATACGCACTTAGATGGAATCACATATCTTTTCAGCAAAGTTGACTGGATAAATTTCTATTTTCCAGTAAATTTTAGTTAATTAATGTGGAAGCTAGCTAAATTAATTTCAGGAAATTGTAAGCATGTCAGTGGATTTATTATTATTTCGAAAGTCTTGTAGTTCAACTTAACAGATATTATTAAAAAAATCAATAGGTATCTTCTCAGGGTTTGATTAAAATAAGCTCAGCTCTCCTCCTTTTTCAATTGTCTATGATCCTGCGACACATGAAGACTTTCATACTTTGTATTTACCTGGTTAAAAGGAGTTGCAATTTGTAATAAAGAACACATAAAAAAAATTAAATTTTGCCCACATTTGTAAAAAGCATAAAGTCGTTGTGTAGTCGCTGTTAATCATGCCACAGACTTTTTTCGTAAATAAAATGTGTAAGATTTAATTTTGTATAATCTAAAAAATGTTTTAACTGAGTTTTGTTATACATTTTCAGATATTAAATAGATGTGTTTAATTGTTTATTTAAAGTCGTATCTAATAATTATAATTTATTTTTAGTCCAAGTTATATAAATTAATAAATTTAAATTAACTGAGCAAATAATATAAATAAATAAATAAATTTCAATTATCAGCTAAGACATTTTCATGTCATCTTTTTGATGGGACGTGCTGCGCAATTTATCGATTTTATTTTGTTGCATTTTAGTAAAGTTGTACCATTAACATAAAACTGCAAAACTTTCCACTTTCTGTTAATGCCTTGCTGACTATAAAACTTAACTTTAAATTAATTATTATTCCATTGAAACTTGATATTTAAGCTAAGCAAAAGCTTTCATACTTTTAATACTTTTAGTTGCAAATGAAAAATAATTTGTTGTAAGCAAACAAGGCAATAATTAAGTTGGAGATAACACATTGTAGAGTTGGCAGGTTGCAGCAGCCAAAAGTTGCAATTGCAAATTGGAAGACAGTCAGTCTACCCAATTCTGAAGTCGGTAAGCGAACCCAAGTAGATTCCACAGAACATCAGACTGACAATTGAAAAGTTCAACTTTTTGCGTCGGCTTGTTAAATAGATTTAGCCCTTGGACTATGTTGCCTCACTTGCCACAACATTTGTTGCTGCTTTTGAGTGACACTTTTCGCACAAAAACTTCTGTGTACTGTGAAACTTTTACAACGTTTAGTTCGTATTCTTGCTGTGGTTGATCTTGTTGTTGTGCATTTTGGTTAAGTGGTTTTATGCGTGTTTTACATTCGCAGAACAGCTTAGGGAGTTGCAGCGGTTGTCTGGCTGTTTACATGTCACAGTGTATCTCAAATTTAAAATTAATTTAAACTTGTTTTGCTGGTAAGTATTTTGATTTTAGGTGTATTGTTGACAGTCTGACACCACAACAATTAAAAACAATCGGGAAAGGCTATAGTCGAGCTCCCGACTAGAGATGGACACGGGCCTCCTTTTCATGGCCCGGCCCGGGCCCGAAATTAGTCTTTCAGGCCCGGTTCAGGCCCGGCCCGGTGAAATTTTCAAGAGGCCCGCCCCGTCCCGAGCCCGGCCCGATATAACTGTAAAAAAATTTTTTTTTAATTATTAATTTCTTTATTTTTCGTTAGTTTCAAATTTTATTTTTGAGCCTTTTTTGCTAGCAGAGTCTTAAACTTTTTCTTTGCCCTTTTTTCTGCATACCATAAAAATTTTGTTGCAGAAATATTGTTTGAAAAGTATGTGTTACATCGTGACTTTTTGGGCCTACCGGGCTTCGGGATTTATACTTAGGCCCGTTCCCGCACGAATTTCCAATTTTCATGCACGAAGCCCGATGATTTTTTGAAGAGGCCACGAAGCCCGGCCCGGCCCGTGCCCATCTCTACTCCCGACCTTAGGATACCCGTTACTTATTTAACCCATTTTAGGCTAATGGGTATTTAAATGCCCAAAAAAGTGTTGACACACTTAAAATTCTAGCACTTGGCATGTGAGAGATATCGAGGCAAAATTTATTTCGTAGTAATGATAAATAACAAAAATATAAGTATAAATATTGAACAGTTTTGTTGTCCTTGGTATTCCTTTAGGTTTTAAGAGTTGAATATCTAGCTTTTTTCCTCATAGAAAATGTTGACGAAAAAAGCTTAAAAATGTATGGAAAAATAAAATTTGAAGATAAATTTTTTTTTTGTTTCTTTTAACTTCTATGGTCTTCTAGGCACACATTTCAAAGTTTCGTCAAAATAGTACCAGCCTATAATATTTTTATTGCATACTTTTAGGCAACTATATTGCTTAAATACTTAGATCAAGCATTGTCGCCTATCTATTTGTCCAATCTAATTGCGATTAAGTAGGATGATTGCTAATATTATTATTTATTATTTAAATGAGTAGACTTATGTTTACAAAACTTAAATCTACTAAAGGGAAGCCATGGCATCGGAGGCCTTCAGCTGAAGGAAGTTAATTAAATCTAGTAGCTAATATAATATAGTACATACATATTTACAAGCTTATATGTAGGGTTAAGTATTCATGTTACATTTGATATTTAAATATTATAGAATAGATTTAAGTGTTTGAGGAAGTTGGATATGGATTTAATGTTGTCTGGTGTCGGTTGGGATATGGCTAGCATTGGGGAATTTTGTGTAAAGAAGGTAAGTTTGGCCTGGGTTGTGGAAGGACATGAGGTTAGGATATGGTCAAGATTAAATGGTTGAGAGCTGCATAATGGGCATGAGGTAGAAATATTTGGAGGATTGCTAATAATTTGTAGTAGTGAACGTTAATTAACAAAAGAATTTAATATCTTAAAAAAGGCGTGCGGTGGTCTTTCGCGATTTACGGAGGCGGAAAGATTCGTGGCAACAATTTGAAACAAACTAGATTTAAGTGGGGCTTATAGAAGTCTGCTGGCCAAATTTGGTTGCTCTAGCTCTTTAAGTCTCTGAGATCTAAGATCTCACAAGGACTCACGGCCAGACGACTCGGCTGTTGATGCTGCTTCCTTCTCCCTGTTACATACAACGAATACAATATACACTTATACATATTATTTAAGTAACGGATATAGTAACATTATTGTATTATAAAATGTGCATGCATTTATCTTTAAAATCAGTTTAAATATGCAAAGGTATTTAATAATAGTTTGAACATGTTATTTAATAATACAAATACATATCTTCAATTAAAGCCTCTCCTTTATTTCCCTTCAATTTGACCATAAAATGTATTCCAAGTATGATTCAGTTTATGGTTTAATGTAATTTAATTTTTTTCCACTTATAATAAAATTGATTCTATTTAAAACCCGTTGTTGGCTTGCTACTCATTTGAAGCCAAAAATAACTCAACACACTCGAAAATGCCATTGCACAGTGAAGAGAGCGCCAATTATAAACAATACGCAGAAAATTAATCAAAATAATATTGTTATTATAATAGTTGATTTTAATTCAACGAGCGTAAAATTTGAAATTTATTCAAGTGCTTTTTGTTTTTGTTAACTGAAATTATATTTAGTCGGCTTGATTCTGAACTTAATTTTGCTGTCCAGTATAATTTATCGTGGCATTCGGTCCTCCTACCGAACTGTCTGTGAACATGTTGGTATGTGGCAATGCAACCACACGTAATGCAACAAACCAGTCCAAAGCAAATAGAGGCACATATTTTAAAGCATGATTCATACACAGAAAAAAAGGATACTTAGCCCGAAATCAATCCGAAACGTTGTCAGAAACAGTACTGCTAGTTTAATAATTTAGTTGCTAGATCTGGCAACTTTGAAAAAAATTTGAAGCTTTGAAGCAAATCTAGCAATTTTCAATTTTTCTTTAGCAATTTTAGCAACTTGATTACGAAACTAGCTATTTTTGATATTTAACTCAGTGACTCGATTATATGAACAACTTGAAAGTGGCTTTTCAGCAATTTTCAAAAAAGTATACAAAAATACCACCAAAAATATTTTTGAATATTTTAGAATTGTATCAAGAATTTTTTTGCATCAAAATATTTTTTTGAAAAAATCGAGGATAAAAGTTGACGTTTACACAAATTGGAATTTTCCAATGGGTACTTAATGGGTTAGGGAAAGTTTTGCATCATTCAAACGGAATTTAAACGACCTTTCCAAATATATTTTTTTTGCTATGTTAACTTGACTTACAATAGCTGTTAGAGTAAGAAAAAGTGTGTACGCATAGTTTTTCTGGCTAGTGTTGTTCAAAATAAAACATTTAATGATTAGCATTTATTTTGGCAATTTTCACATCATTTTTAGCTATTTTTAGCAACTTTATTTTCCAAATCTAGCAATTATTGCTTCGAAGATTCTGGCTGCACGTGATTTTTTCAAACCCGAATTCAATCCTGAAATTTTGTAATTCAGGCTAAAAAATTTTTATAAATTAAAATGTTTTTTTGGTAAAGGTCTAGTTGCGGATCTACTATTAAAAATAAAAAAAAAACACAAAACAAATAAGAGGGCGATTTATCATGAATTTTTGTGAACAAATTTTTACCGTTGTGTTCTGTTTTTCATGGTTGCTTTGGGGTTTTCAGGGTTGCTTTTCGATAATGTGGAACGTTTTCCAACACTACTTTTTCTCCAACATGCCCATTTTTTGTGTGTTTTTCATGAGCTGTTTATGGCCATTCGACGACTCTATGACCCTTATAGAGAAGCCCAAATTAATGAAGACGCACATGCAACCGTGGTTAGTGATATGTGCAAAGCAAGTCGCGGGCGAACCTTGCACACCCGCCCACCCTTTTTTACAATTTTTATCCATTTTCCTGCCATATGATGATGACCTTGATGATGACCCCCCGCCTTTGCACCTGACCACGGTGTGACCCAACATTATTTATAATGTCTTGGGACCAAATCGGTCCTTTTCAGGACCACCAAATATTTTAAAAAGAGATTTAAATATTTCCTTTGGTTTTATTTTATTTTATTATTTTATTTATTTATTTTTTATCATATTTTTTTTTTTTTTTATATGCTCATTTTAAACATGTTTCTTTTCTAGCGTAATAGTGTTGGAAAACACTTAAAAATTTTAGAGAAAATGTAGTGTTGGTCGTCTCATATTAGTGACAAGTTGCAGAAAACAACAATGCAAAAGCTCATTTTGCATTGAAAATATAAAAATTTCAAAATTCAATTAAAAAAAAACTAGCAGAGACCCGGTAAAAATTTTTTCACCAAAATTCATGATAAATCGCCCTGTTTTTGTGTTTTTTTTTTTTTTGAGAGTAGTTCCGGTACTAGACTGTTACCGTCGGGAATTATATTTTTACTTTTTATTCCGAAGAACATAATAAAAATACACATGTTTGACTACAATTGACGGGGGGAATCGAACCCAGGTTTTTCAAACTAGAAGTTCTTATTATGTGTCAGGTCGGCGACTCTAACCACTGAGCCTCCGGACCAGTTGAAATGAGAGGGGCCGAGAGAGCATTTTCCTCTCGAGCTCAGCAAATGTGATCAACGGGACATTTTAAGAATTTCGTAGCTTGAATCAAGAAATTTGGACTTATTTTCCCATTTTAATCCTGATACAGGCATAATTATACAGATGAATACTGAATACATACTTAAAAAATGCATGCTTAAATTAAGTATTTTAAACTGGATTTTAGAATGTGCTTTTTTTCTGTGTACAAACACACACTCACATACACACACTAAAAGACGCTTGTATGTGTGGTAAGGATGTGTTGGGGATTGGAAATGGTTGAAATTCTTTGGCAGAATCAACAACGGCATTGGAAATTTTTGGTTCAGAGAACAACCTCTTTGGTATTGGGCAACCAAAGTAGAGATGGGCACGGGCCTCCTTCTTAAGGCCCGGCCCGGCCCGGGCCCGAAATAAATCTTTCTGGCCCGGTCCAGGCTCCGGCCCGGCCCGGTCAAATTTTCAAGAGGCCCGGCCCGGCCTGAGCCCGGTCAAATTTCAAGGGGCTCGGCCCGGCCCGAGCCCGGCCCAAAACAACTATATACAATTTTTTTTTAAATTAATTTTTTTTCATAACTTTTTAATGTCGATAAGAATCATATCGATAATAGAGATGCGTAAATGATATTAGCAGTTACTTATTTTAAAAAAATAAATAAATATTTTAATAATAAATAAATATTTTTATTAATCGATATGAAAAATTTTCTTTTCGGGCCTACTGGGCTTCGGGCTTTTTGCTTAGGCCCGGGCCCGCACGAAAAAGCCCGTTTTCGATTTTCATGCACGAAGCCCGGTGATTTTTTGAAGAGGCCCGCGGGACACGAAGCCCGGCCCGGCCCGTGCCCATCTCTAA
>JAWNPO010000295.1:0-24774 GCA_035047525.1 Drosophila quinaria | reverse complement strand
CATTAGCACCTTTCTATTTGACTGATCTTGTTAAGATTTAGTAATTAACGTAAATTAATAGTTAACGTTAATTATAGTACCTTTTATTAATTTATTTATCCACAATTGACCATAATTCTCGCTCCGTGCTTCATTTCAGCATTCACTTATAATTTCATATCCTCCATGTTCACATTTTTCAATTTCATTTCTCGCAAATCTCATTTCTGTTTATATTGTAAGAGTTGAATTGACATTCCCACGCAGCCTCCGTATTGCAGGGTATTTGATTAAGTGGCAGATCTTCCATTTCGCCACTCTGCTCTTCGTCCTGTCGTTCTCTCTGATGTCCTGATGTCCTCTCTTCCTGCTGTCCTGTCATTTCTTTGGTGCTTGCTCGTGGCAATTATTGAAAATTGTCAACTGTGAAAACAACGCATGATTCACAGGATGCGATGCTGCGACAGGCGAATTGACAGGCCAGGACAAAGCAGACAACGCGTCCTTAAATGATGAATGGGTGGAAAATGAAGGCTGGAAGAAGCGAGGAGAGGGTAGGGGGTTGGGGGTAGGGAATTGGAGGGGGGGTGTTGGGGCTAGTTGTGGAACTGGCGCAAACAACGTCAGACAAGTGGCAACTGCTTGGCCTCGACATGACTAACAAGAAAGTCGCCCAGAGTCCTTAGTCCTTTAGTCCTTCGTGCCGAGTCCTTGGTCCTTGTTGTGTATGTGTGTGTGTGTATGTGTGTGTGGTTGGCTCATTGTGCTGTGGCTGACTCGTTGTCTGTCTCAAGTGGGAAGAACTGTGAACCGTTTATAAAGCACACACACATACACACACACACACAGATTGACACACACACACACACACATACAAACTTGACCCAATTCGTGGGCACATTGTGCGTGTGTTTATCCTTGACGCTGGTGAAAAATGGCGTTTATGAAGCGCTTATTGTGTTTGAATTGTGGCGCCCGCTTTTGGAGCTGCTTCCGTTTCCGCACTTGAATGGCGTGCGCCACAATGGACACACCAACTACCCTCCCCTATCCCCTGCCCCCTGTCAACCCACCCCTCCCCTGTCACATTTGTTGCTTTTGCTGTTGTGTTTGGCATGCGCCGTTGCCTTTGTCCAGTTTTTGTCGCACGCTTCATCCCCCTGCCTCTTGCCACAACTCCAACCCCCACCCCAGTGGCATCCGTAACATTTTACGCATCTATGGGCCTACCTCCCCAGCCCCCTAGCCGCCCTCCATCCTCTCTGCTGGACACTTTGACAGCCACCGGAAAACGGAAGCGGATATTTCGTGCCCATGCGTTTTCATTTTTCGTGTTGACACTCCAAAGGGAGCTGTGGGGGAAGGAAAGCGGCGTGCTTTCACATGTGTGCTGTGTGGTGGTTATTTGTGGTTTAGATTGACCATCCATCCCCTCAGCTTACTTGCCCCCTGCCCCCTTTCCCGCCCCTTGCCTTGCTCTTTCGTTTCTTCCCACGGCATAAACAAGTCTGAACAAGACATTGAAAAGCAAACCGCAAGTGCTTCGAGCACAAGTTTTGTGGGTGAGTTTTCCTTTTCCTCTGCTCGCTTTTCAGTTGGTGGGAGGAAGGTAGGGGGAGGATTGAAAGTCGCTTTTGGAAATTCCAAACACGGCAAGGTCTTCCTTTATTTTTTCTTTTTTTTGAAATTTTTGTAAACTTTTGTTTCGATCTATTTGGTTTGATTTGTGGGCCTGTCTCGTCGCAGGGCAAACCACAGGGTGAGGGGAGAGGAAGGAGGGGGAGTGGTGGCTTAGGACGAAAGTGAGTTTTGTCTGAGACACCCTACGATTCTAAATTGGGTCATGTGAATTGACGGCAAAGGTTTGTCAATGTAAATAGGCGTAAAAGGAAAAGAGAACTTATTTTTAGCATTTGCTGGTTTATTTCTATATTTTTTTTTTAATTGGGATCACTGATAAATATTATTTGGCCAACTTATAAATTTTAAAATATTTTAATTATACTTAATTTTTAATTTCAACAAAAGATTAGGTTTCATTTTAATCTTTTCCAGTTTCAAAAAAACCTATCTGTTCACATTTATTAACTTATACTTATATATATATTTCTCTCATCTTTCACTTTCCTTTTTCAAGACTTTCCTTAAGCATTTCATTATTTAACTACCATTGATTTAAAATCAATAGTTCAACTTTCCATTTCCCAGTTCTTATCGAACTGTCAAGTCTGATTACAGCTCATTCTCAATCTCTAACATGCCGATTCCCTTATCATCCTCTATTCTTTTCCCTTCTCTCATCTCAATCCATTTCAAGAAATTTTTTAATAAAATGTAAATTATGCGTCCTCGTTTGATAAATGTCCATTGAAAAAGTTTTTTAGTTCAATGTGTTGCCTTTGTTTTTGCCTTTTTGCAGTGTGTGTGTGTGCGAGTGTGTGTGTGTGTGTGTTTTTATGTGTGTGGTTTTCTGTGGTTTTTCAGTGGCTCCAATATTTTATGCATAGTTGACACGAAATGCGTAACAAATCGTTTCAAAGTCGATGCTTCTGCCACGGCATTAGATTTATAGTTCTTGCCCCAACCTCCCCCCTCCTGCACACGTCAGGGGTGTAGAGGGGGGTTGTCACTCTAAGGAGGGGGGGAGGGGAAGGTTGTCGTAGATGCTGCCTGGCAGATCTGTTGGGCATTCCCATCGTCGTTGTTGCTGCTGCCGGCGCTCAAATCAAAAATAAATAAATATAAAACCAGTGACAGGCAGCTAGAAAGCTTGTGCGAGGTGCTGTAGAAGGGGGAAAGGGGAGTTGTGATTGGAGGGAGGGTAAGGGGTGGTTAAGGGGGAGATACGTGGATAACTAGAAGCAGCTGGGCTAATAAAAGCGAATTTGCATTGAATTTCCACTCACGTCTCGCATGAGAAATGCAGAAAAAGAAAATGAAGATGTGAGTGATCGACTTTTGAATATCCTAGAAAAACTTACAGCTAAGATTGATCTACAAAGCTTGATCTGATAAATTCGATTCATAAATAATAAGCTGATTTCGAGTAAAATACCCCCATATTTAGATAGGAGATGCTGTAGTAGATTTCGAAATACCCTGTAATAAATTACGTGGTTTCACGAAGGTTTAAGAGTAATTTCTTATATTATCAAGCTGAATATGATTTTATTCAACTATCCTAATTAATATACATGATAAATTCTAATACGATCCTAATTTCTGCTCCTCCTTTTAATTTTTAATATTTTCTCTGATCTCATCTTTACTTTAAATTAACTCTTATACTCTTCCTAACATATCAAAGAGCTTCAGCTTAGTACTCTTTACTCTGTTCCTTGTTCTGCTCTTCCCCTTCAGTTCTTTACCTCAACCAAAGTTCCCAATTTGTGTATCACCAAAAAAAAAAAAAAAGAAAAGAACAAAATGGGCCATCAGCAAAGTTAGTTTCATTCGGTTTTGTTTACAAACAAAACATTGGGACAAAACAAAAGCAAACAAAGCTAACTACGTCCCCCCCTTACCCCTTTTTATTATCCACTCTTCAATCTGCTCTCTTCTCTCTGAACACAGTGTTTAAACCACAAATCGAGTTGCCCAAAAAAATGCAACTCTGCATTTGTCTGCGCGCCTTTTTCGGGGCGTTCAATTTGCGCGCCAAATGCAGATAAGGCAGAGACAGAGACAGAGAAGGGGCGACAGGAAGAGGGAGAGGGAGCAACAGCATTGGCCTCGCTACTGGATATCGGGTTACAGCGCCAGATTCTCCCCAAGCTCCGCGATTCTCGCTTTTAATTGAAAATGCCCGTGCGAGGCGTCGTCGTCGTCGGAGCTCGTAACTTGACATCGAAGTAGGCGACGGTGGCAACTGGGGAGTGTGGAGGGAGGAGGGAGGAGAGTGGACGAGGGGCAGGGCAGGCAGCTGTAACTGTGGCATCTGCGGCAGCGCACGTGCAACGGCTTTTGTCAAAGTGTCGCCACGTCGACGTTGCAAATTTCGCGCTTTTGGCGGGAAACTTTTGTAAACAGGCCGCAGTTAAAGTTTCCTCCTCCTCTCTTCCCCCCTCAGTCTGTGAACCTCATATTTATTCACGCCAACGTGGACAAATGAAGCAGACTGTACAGAGGCGGAGGGGGAATGGCAAAAAGAGAGGGGGGAGGGGCGAAAAACATGTCAGATTTTATGAAACCCAAACATTTGGTCGGTTCATGTGAACCCACGCTAATCCATTTTCGCAAACAGACAGAGACAAGGGCAGGGAGAGGAGAGTGGAGAGTGGAGAATGAGGAGTGGGAAAAGAGAAGCAACTGGAGAAGGAAAACGTAGGGGAACTCAACACAGACAGCTACAGAAAAGAGTACGGCAAGAGGTAGAGAAAAATCAGGGGGAGTGGGGTTAGGTCTAATGCAAACAGATCTGGCGTTATCATTCAGCAAGAGGGAGGGGAAGATGGAGGATGGAGAGGGGATGGAGTAGGGTCTGGATCTGGTCTGAAGTCTGGAGTCTGGTCGCCGGTCTGGGTGGCGACCGGTTATGTAAGCCGACGACCATTTGCCGTCTTTCTGATTCGCATTCGGCGAAATTAGTTTTATGCAAATGCTGAGCACATAAATTTGCTCTATAAAAACCTGAGGACCCGCTAGACGCACAAAGGGGTTAAAGGGGGGGTGGAAAAGGGAAAGAGGATTGCATACAAAAGCTGGTTGCAATTGGTGACCAATACGACTTGGACTTCCACTTTCGCCTTGATGTCTTTTGCAGCAAATAAATATATATATATACATATATTTATATATGTCTGTATATATTACTTTGTGTGGCCAGGTGGGCAATCCAGGTGTGGAGTTATTGTGAGGCCCACAAAGCCGATGAAGATGATAGGATAGGATAATGCTCGTATTGGATTGAAAGAGTCTGTGGAAAAGTGAAATGAACTCGGCTGAGAGTGTTTGCATAATCAAACTGAGGAAAATGCTTTTATGTGAATCAATTGATCTATTAGTTTAAGGACTTGAGTAACTACATCAAGTTTAGACTCTTCCAAGAATAACTAATTTTGTATTTAGATTTCCTTATTTAATATAGGAGTCTCTCATAAGAAATAAGATATATTTCTTGACCTGATATTTTAAAAGACACTTTTTATTAGAACAATATAAAATGATAAAGTTAATTAAAAATTAAAAGATAAGAAAGTCCAATAGTTTGTCTCATGTTAACAGATTTTGAGATTTTACTCTAAAATATTCGCTGGAAACACCTTCAATTCAAGTTTCACGACCCGGAACTGACATAATGCAATAATTAAATTTTATATTTATAAATAAAAATCAATGAATAAGTCATAATTTAAAAAAGAAACAACATTTATTACTCTATCATTAGGACTAGAGATGGGCACGGGCCTCATTTTTTAGGCCCGGCCCGACCCGAGCCCGAAATTCGTAATGAAAAAAAGGCCCAAGCCCGCCCGATATTTTTGCTATGGGCCCGAACCCGCCCGGCCCGGCCCGAAAAATCAAAATAAAAAAATAAATTCAACGAATATTAGGTCATTTGTGAACATTATTGTTCATTTCGCTCAGTTGACTGGGTGTTCATAAGCGAAATGAGCTTACGAGCTTGTTCAGAAATTAAATAAAATAACTCACGGATATAACGGAATTTTTTGTAGTGTGACCAAATTCGGGTAGCAAAATATTGCAATAGATTTGGCGTACTCCGGGCTTTCGGGCTTTGAAGTTAGGCCCGAGCCCGGCCCGACCCGACCCGAAATGACATTTTTCGGCCCGAACCCGAAAATTTTGTAAAAGGTCCATGGGACCCGAGGCCCAACCCGGCCCGTGCCCATCTCTAATTAGGACTTTCTTTCCTTTTACACATTTTAAAATCTTTTGCCATCTTCCGTTTACTCAAAGTTTTGCTACTGTATCAATTTGGTGAGCTGTCATCATAAACATCTCAAAGTTCAATTCAATACCAATTTCAATTCCAATTCCCTTTAAAGAAACACTAAATCTACCCTTCCCCCAGCTGTATTTACACTCGTAGGGACTAACCCAGTTCCAAGTGAGATATCAGAAATCTAAACAGGCATCCAGAGTCATAAATCAGCTGATGTCTCATAATTCAGTGCCCGAAAGGCCACGGGGCACAGAGTCGGAGAAGGAGAGTAGAAAAAGCAGTGGTTGTAGTGGAAAAAGGAAGCGGAGAAGTCGGAGGAATCGAACGCATTTGGAATTCGATTGCTAAACGATCGTTTAGCGAGTGGAATGGGGACGGAAAGGAATTGGAGGACACACGCACAGATAATAATTCAGCGAGAAAGAAGGAGGAGAAGAAGGCGAAGCAGTTGGTCACCTTGTGAAGTCAATAATAGCCAAAGTGAAGTTGTTGGTGGTGCGTGTGTGTGTGTCTCATGTGTGTGTGTGTGTGTGTGGCAAGCAGCCTGTCGACAGCTGAGTTATCGCTTTGTTTACATGATAATGAAAATGCAACGCGGAGTGTGAAACTCAAATCGGAGTGAGGCACGCAACGAATGTCACGTACGCACTTCAAACGTTGACGAACACGTGAAAAGGGAAGGGGAATGGGAATGAGAATGGGAATGAGAGTGGGTATGGGTATGGGGGCAGGGGAACCGTTGCGACACCCCCCTCCCCGTCCATGCCTCACCTGCCACGTCTTGAGATTAACACGACCACCTGGAGCTCATCCATCACATGGATTAATGCGGCGATTTGACACGAAATTGGGGCGGCCAGAACGGAACCTGGAACATCCCAGATAATCTATGTATGAGAGGGGAAGGTAACACTGTACAGTGTACAGTCTATAGTTCTTCCCCCATTTCACTTTCCCAATGTTTGACCAGCGATTGTGTTATCAGAACTGTGTTTATTTTTGTGTTGCTTATTTTCATATAAAATTTTCCAGTGTGAAATGAGAAAATTAAATATTAATCTCTCATTTCTTAGAAAATCAACTATTTGTGTCGACTTTATGAATTGACTTTAGAACAAAAGTTTCAGAATTTGGGAAATATTTCAAAGTTAACGAAAAAATTGGATGTGAAACTGTATTATGAACTATTTTAAACTTCAAATTACTTTTTAAAGATCTATCATCATTATTTCGTTCGGAAAATATATGTAATTTTAGAGTTGAATAAAGTAGTTATTAAAGATGTATGGCTCAAATTTTAGTTATTAAACTTAAATATTTTTTAAATTAAATAAAAATCTTTACTTTATCTAATAATGAAATTTACAAAAGAAGCAAAATAAATTACAAAGAGCTATAATTTAGCTCCATGAAAAGAATCATAAACATAAAGTCTTTGATTACATAGACGTACAGTAAATCTTAAAGGGCAGTTCTAAACGAAATAACAATTTTAAAATAAAATTTGATTATAAAACGTTTTCCAGCACATTTTTTTTAACAATTTAATTTAATATTTTTATTGAATTTCTCAAAAAACTAACAATTATTTATGTATTTATGCATTTGACATTTAATTTGACATATATGGGTATTTCCAGGATCGAGAACGCGACATTTGTACGTCTTTAAATGGAAAACCAAATGACAAAAGTTGACATTTTCAAAAATGTTTTCTCACGTGTTTAATGCATTTTATCAACACTTTTTTTATTATAAAGGACAAGCTTCGAAGACTTGTCGTTTTCGAATTATTTATAGAAAGCAATGCATCGCGAACGCGACAAAAAATGGAAGTCATGTTTAACTTCATCTTGACAAATGCAAAAGACTGCGAAAGGTTGCGAGTAATTTGGAAGATAATACTCTTAAACCATAATAAAATAATGTGGATTTTCATTTTAGAAATAATTTTTGTATGTTATTATCATTTTATTTAATTTTCAAATTTTATAAGTAAATTGTAACGCGACATCGCGAACGTGACAAGATTTCCACCTAGTTTTTTCCAAGAATTTGTTCATCAAATTTTATTGTTTATATCGAAAACCGGGTGTAAAACTCGTTTTAAATTCAACTTTCATTTTATTTCTATGAATTCAAAAAGTTCATGTTACAATTTTGCTGTCCTACTAAGTGTAATCCTTAGAATTAGAGATGGGCACGGGCCGGGCCGGGCTTCGTGTCCCGCGGGCCTCTTCAAAAAATCACCGGGCTTCGTGCATGAAAATCGAAAACGGGCTTTTTTCGTGCGGGTCCGGGCCTAAGCAAAAAGCCCGAAGCCCGGCAGGCCCGAAAAGTAAATTTTTCATATCGATTAATAAAAATATTTATTTATTTTTAAAATATTTATTTATTTTTTAAAATAGGTAACTCCTAATATCATTTACGCATCTCTATTATCGATATGATTCTTATCGACATTAAAAAATTATGAATAAAAAAAATTAATTTAAAAAAAAAAAGGGTATATAGTGGTTTCGGGCCGGGCTCGGGCCGGGCCGGGCCTCTTGAAATTTGACCGGGCTCGGGCCGGGCCGGGCCTCTTGAAAATTTGACCGGGCCGAGCCTGGACCGGGCCAGAAAGATTTATTTCGGGCCCAGGCATCTCTACTTAGAATACAAATGGTCCATTTTGGAGTTCAATTTTTAACATAATTGGCAAAAATATAGACAAAAGTGAATTTATTCCAATAGAGGATCTATATGTTCAACCTATTGAGTTTCTTTTAGCGTATATTCCTTAAATAAATAACTTGAATACATTTTTGGGCGAGGTGGACCTTTTTCTGGAAATGCCCATATTTGTATGAAATTTATGTCAAATTCAAGCGAAAACGATTTCTGTGGCACCCCTTATAGTGTATGTTAAATTGAACTATGATGAAACAGCAATTTAATTTCAAACTGTACCTATTTAAATGCCACACACTGTGTGTACATACATAGTCACAAATTTTCTGGCAGATCATCAAATCTGGTTGACCATTTTGGGCTATTAAAAATGAAAGGAATTTCCAAGAAGCAGATCTGCGTACTATACGAGTATTACCAACAAAAAAAAAAAAAAAAAAACAAAACAGAATCAATTCCCAGATGTTGTTCTTTGGAGAGAACCAAGATGCTGTTCCAAGTAAAAGCCTATCGAATGGACTATCGCGATATATCGCCAACACACATATATAAGTACATATGTATGTAAATATGCCTATCGGCGGTGTAATTCCAGAGTGTTCTGCTCGCTACACGCACAAAGCAGCGACGCGTCCGTCTGCCCACACACACACACACACACACAGGGCGCAGTGGTAATCTGCACAACAAGAACAACAACAAAGCGACTTCAACAGTGTCTGCTTCTTTCTTCTTCTTGTCTTCAGTTTTTGTTTTTATTTCGCTTTTCGTTACGAGACCTTTTACACGCGCGCACACAGGCACTCAGACGTACCGTCTGCTGCCTACCCACCCCGTCACCCCTGTCCATACACACACACACACACACACACACATGGACAAGCATTAAAACGTTGTAAAATTACAACAGCGAACGCGAAGCACAAGTGAAATTGGCACGAGGCGCTTCGTCGGCTGCTATTGTGAAATTCTCATTCCACGCACACACACACACACACACAGTCATATATACAGAGAGCAACAGCACAGAGAGAGACTCGCTCAGACGCACACAAATTATAATTGTTTGTTATTCTTTTGTCTCGCTCGCACGCTGGTTATCGGATTTCAGAAAGGCACAGAAGAAACAGCAACACAACGCAACGCAACGGAGAGGCAACTGCAAAAATACTCAAATACCAAATACTACTGCATACTACTACGACAACAACAACAACAACAACAGCAACCACCACCATCATCAGAGAGTTGAGTTGAGTTCAGTTCAGTTCGTTCTCTGTAGCTCTTGCCCCATCTCTGTCTATCTGTACACATACTCACAGCGACAGAAACGAGGCCCCAACCATTCCATTCATCGTTGGGGCATCGCGTAGTAGAGCGAGACAGAAGACTAACAGAGTACAGACGCCGCCGCGGCCGCTGTCGACGCCGCCGCCGCAACGAAGAAGAAGGAAAACAAAATTATTTACGATTTATTTTGATCCACCGCTTGTGGACGAGGGGTTTTTATGTCAGCGGCAAGTCGGGGGTTGCCTGACTCGAATGGGAATGGAAACACAGCGGGTACAGTTGGCAATGGCACGCAGAGAGTTCGCGCGAAAACCATAAGAGAGCGTCGTGAAATGAATTGTGGAACGTAAGTATTCATTTGCCTGCTACTCTTCTGGCCCAATGCCGTGGCATTCCTATGAGGAAACAAAATGGCAAACGAACGCGCGGTTAGTGCTCTCTTTCACTATGCATACACTTTCGTAACAATGCGAGAGAGTGCGCTCTTGCGCTTGCCTGCTCTGTTTTTGCTGGCATTCTGCCTCTCCCCACTCTAGTTCGTTACAAACTGCTTCTTCTTGCGCCGTCGCTGTCGCTTTCGCTGCTGTTGTTGTTTTTTGTTGTAAACTGTACGCGAATGGTATTTGTTTTTGTTATTCTTCGTATGTACTACGTACGTTTTACGTACCGTTTGTAAATTGATCAAATTTTCCTTTGTTTCCCATCGTCATTTTCAATTCCCCTTCCCTACAAGGTGTGTACACATTGAAAAGTTCTAGGAAGGGGGCAATTCGGGGGGAGTCTTTTGTCTCTCTCCCTCTCTCAGCTGCTTTAGCTGCTCTTAAAATGCACTACAAATCAAAATAAACAATTCTCGTGTTCCTATTTTCATCTCAAAGTTGAATGAACCCCGCCCCGCTTCAAGGGGGCGAAAATCTTCTATGCTTCTATAGATAATAATGATGTTGTTGTTCTTAATGATGATAATGATGATTATGTTTTCAGAGACCCCAAATAAGCCCAAAATTTAATTGCCATTGACGAGCAATCGACGCAATGAAAAGGTAACGATATCTATTTTTTATAAACAATACGATTTGAATAAATGAACGTGAAATGAACTCATAACAATCTGCAATGAGAGATACCGTTACATGCTAGGGCGTGGGCGAGGGGAGGAAGATAAGATACAACACAAGGATATACAGTATGTCAAGTAATTGTTTTGACAAAATAGAAAACTATTTATTTTTGCTGTTTATTACTTAATATTGTGAATTTTAAAACAAGTAAGAATTATTTTGAAAACTAAATAACTTAACTATGCTTTTATTCTTTGTCGGAACAATTAAATGACACACTGTACTTCCATAACTTGGCTCATAACTCAGCCTGACTTCTAGTTTATTATAAACAAAATCGTTTGAATATTTATTAGCACTAAAAGACACAAAAAGAAAAAGGAAAACACTAAAAGAAATCAATCAAGAACAACCCTGAACAAAAAAGGAATAAAAAAGAACAATAATATACGAATACTGAGAGACAATAGCAACAATAACAACGGGAAATATAAATACAATATAAAACACAAAAGAAAAGCAAAGCAAAGAAAATGAAAGCAATGAAATGTGCGTGATGAGTGAATGAAAGTATGTAACTGTAAATTGGGGAGTTCACTAAAGCAACTGTAACTGGAATGGGGAGGGGAAGATGCAGAGGAACTGGGGTGGGATCGTGGAATTGACAAAGCTGGATTTATTTTCTAGTTTATAGCTATTTAAACATTTTCAAACATCTGTTTCGTCCTTTTTTTATTTTTTTATCAGTAATTTTTGCTGATAAAACATATATTTTTTAAAGATAGTTTATTATTTTAACTATCTGTATTCTTATCTAAATATAGATGTCTAGATCGATTTATCTACTTCTTGACTCATCTGCTTTCTAACTCCGAAATCTATCTGTCTTTATCTACCCTATAAGTTAATCCACTGTAACTTCCCACTCTCACTTCCAATTCACATACATTCACACTCACTCACAC
Organism: Drosophila quinaria; assembly: GCA_035047525.1. Classification (NCBI taxonomy): domain Eukaryota; kingdom Metazoa; phylum Arthropoda; class Insecta; order Diptera; family Drosophilidae; genus Drosophila; species Drosophila quinaria. The sequence continues at coordinate 12,901 of JAWNPO010000295.1, read as the reverse complement.
ACACATGCATGCGCACACATACAATTGCAGAGTTTGCTTTGTGTGCTGTTCCAAAGTCCAATTCCGACTTGGCGCGTTTTTTGCGTCCATTCATTTCCAGCTGCAGCTTCAGTTACAATTTGCAGCTGTTGTTGTTGTTGTCTTGTTGTCTTTTCTGCTTTGTTATCTGCTTTGGCACATTGCATAACGGTTTATTAGCGAAGGCTGTTAACACAAAAACAACAACAACAACAACAACTGCAATAACTACAACAATAAACAAACAGATGCCGGAGCACGTTTCCAACAAATTTCCAATGCCAAAATTATATCTTTTGGTTTTTTTGTTAAATTTATTTATTTTATACTCTTTGACCTTAACTTAACACCAAAAATCAGTAATAATAATTATAAAAATCGTATATACTTCTTCATAAATTTTCATTTTGAATATTTTTATTACTTTTGCGGTATTTTTCTGACCCGCATTTTGATAGTTATTATGAATTTTCGCAATTTTATATGCAAATTTGGAATAATAATAATTTTTGTTAATTTTGTGCGTTTCCAGCTAACAGATTACCATTAAAAACGCTAACTTTCTGTATTCCAAATTACAGCGAAAAATGTATAAAAATAAATCATCAACGAAATTCGCAGAAATTCATTCGGTTGAAGCAACAAAAACAAAAACAACAAGTCATTTGGGAAAAGCCAAATCACAATCAGTAACTGGTACTGACTTTAAGAGCGAGACAGAGCGACTGTGAGAGCAAGACTGTGTCGGAGCGAGAGAAAATACGAAGAATTGAATTGGAGATTTGCAGCTTGAACAATGATTAAATACACACAAGTACATATTTATGTACAATATATAACTGCAGTATTATTAAAATACCAAAGCGAACTTGTTCCGTATTCCATTGAATTATCAGTTGTCTCCGTTGATCGGAATCCATTAGCATAGATCTCCATCTCAAACAATTAAGTGCAATTTAACATGACTTTTGAACAGATAAACTATGAAAATGCATTTAAAATATACAATATTGCGACACGTGTATAGTTGGACTAAAAATAGACTTAACTAGCTTTTAAAAGTAAGTTTAAAAGTTTAACTAAAATACTTACTCGTAATCTGTATGGATCTATTTAAAAGTTTTTTATGAAACTGTTTGAGTTAAAAGTGTATTTAATATATATATATTTTTTAATTTTATTACACTTTTATAGAATTCATGGGCTAGTCTGTATCAGAAATTTAAAAAGACCAAGGTTTCATCACTGCGGACGGCAGTCCGCGCTAGTGACGAAAGCACAGGAAGAAGGGAAAATTTGCTATGACTGTCCGATCAGGTCGAGTTATATACCGATCGAAAGGTATCAATTAAACTTACAAATGTGCATACTAAGACTTTTGGAAACTCACCTGGTTCGTGAGATAAACAGGTGTTAGTGGAAGGGGAAAAATTTAAGTTATTGGAGCAACTGGAGCCTTTTTGATATTTATTTTAATTTTTTACTGTTCTTATCAAAAATACGCGTCGAATGACACCTCGATCATCAAAATCCAACCACTGGTTAAAAAGATAATTAATTTTGAAATTTTTGGTGCCCTTCTCAAAACGAGATGAAAAGTCAGTCTGTCTGTTTGTTTGTTTGTCTGTTTGTCTGTTTGTTTGGATCAAATCGTTGATTTAGCTTAAAAGTTTGAATGAGGACTTGTTCCCGATCAAAAATCTAGAAACGTTTGTTCTACGACTTTTTCGAAAAAAAGCTAGTTTAGCGGGAAATCGCTAAAAACCGCTAAAATTAATTAAATTATTTTAAAAAAAATTTTGCATTCGGCACTGCGCAAAACAGTGAGTGTTATTTGATATAAAGAATTGAGACATTTTAGCGCAATGTGCCGAATGCAAAATTTTTTTTAAAATAATTTATATGTAAAACTTAATATTATTCGTCACAAAATTGGATATCAGAAATTTTGGGGCATAAAACTGTTTTCGTCACTAGACTTTCACCTCGTAAAGAGGTTTTTTTTATAAGATATTGAGTATTAATGAAGTTTCATCAACTGAAAAGTTAGATGAATTGAAAATAAATTAAAGCAAACTGAAAATTTTTGTGGAATTTTATTTTGTTTTATTTCATTAAGAACTTTCTGTAAAACATTGTAAGTTCATTTCATTATAAGAAAATTTGATTCAAAATTGAAAAATTTCTTCTAATGAAAAATTCTATGAATTGAAAAAGAATTTTAGTAGAAATTGTTTGAAACTCAATTCATTAATCAATTTCTGGAAATCATTGTATGTTCATTTCAATTTAACCAAAATTCAATTCACAACTGAGAATTTCATAACTTTGCAGTCGATTGCAAAATGCAATATCATGTTACAAAATGTTGTGCAAATTCTAAAATCTCCTCAAAATTTCTTGCTAAATATAAATCGTCTTGAAATAGTTGCAGAAATTGTGATTCATTTCGATGTCTTCTTCAGTTGCTGCAATTAAGCAAAATGTCTCTCAAGCTATTTGCTAGAATAGTTTTGTTTTCATTCTTTAAGTAGATTTCCGACAATTTGCGCCCCTGCCACGCCCCCTGGCCAGACAGCAGCAATCAAAGGGGGCGCATTGAGACACTTCCGGGTTTATTAAGACAGATGACAAAAGATGACATGAGAATTTCTGTATGTGTCAACGTAATTGACAGCCGAAGGGTGAGAGTCAAAATACATAGAAAACAATAAATACTTTTTCGTCAAAAATACTAGGAAAATACTAAGGCAACGGATGCACCCCCTTTCTCTTTCTCTTCTCCCTTGCCTTTCCTTTTGGCTGTCACTTTTCCGAGGCGAACGGCAACGTTGACCAATTACTTGGAAAATGCAACAAAGTTGCAGCCAAAATGCCCAAGTTGGCGCAAAAAGGGGGCACAAATGTCAGCCATTAAGTGACAAGCTGAGCGGGGCAACAGAGGCGTGCGGCAAGAGGGTAAAATGGGAAAGGGGGGTTCGGGGCAGCGGAGATTTGTCGCAAATTCAATTTCCGCAAACAAGAACAACAAACCGTGACACAAACTGTGACTGTGGACTGGCAACAACTGTGGCAACAACCGAATAGCCGCTAAAACCTCAATGTGTCTCCTCTCCTCTCCTCTGCCACCGCACACCTCATTCTTCTCCTCCACCCCTCTGTCGGCATGTTCTCGTTGCCCCTCTTTTACTCTGTGCATCTTCCATCTCCATTTTTGGCTTTGGTGTTAATTGCTGTCACATGGCAGGCGACAAACCAAAAAGGATGCAGATTCATGCGGGCTACCTTCCCTCTACCTCTCTCTCTCTCTCTCTCTCTCCTTGTTCTCTCCTCCTCCTTCTGCCCCATTTTGTGGCCATTCGTCGCTTGATGATTCAATTGCTCGAGCAACTGCAACACAAACAACAACAAGAGCTGCCCTCGCACCAGTTGACACTTGTCACAGACTGCGATTCATGTGCTTTAGTCTCTCTCTCTCTCCCTTTCAGTTTCCTCCCCCTCTTTGTGCCCCTTCTTTTCCTTATTCGCCTGTCATAAGTGATTTTTACAAAGTGTTTGTCTGCGTGAATTGTTGCACTTTTTCGGGCTTACACCGTCGTTTGCCACGTGACATTCGCTTGACACTTAACGGACACTTGTCAGTCGATCCAACACCCTCCCCCTCCCCCTCCACCACCCCTTCCTCTTCCTCTTTGCCACTTCTCGCAGCAAATAAAAAATAAGCTCACATTGCGCATACGCCCCGTAATGCGGTGTCCGCTGTTCCACCTGCAGCTTTGTAAACTTAACTTTTTGATACCCAATTTATAGAAATCTAAGTTTTATAATAATTTTTAAGCAACAAGTTGATGTATGTAAATAATGTTAAATAGTTATTTATTATTTTAAAATTATTAAAAAAAAAATGCAATAAAAAAAGATGTTTTTTCTTAGTATTTTCGATTTTCGTTATGTAAATACTAATTACATAAATGTTATTAAGTTTTCAATTACTTACTTATTCCTTATTTTATTCAAACATATTTATTTTCTTTCCATTTTTACATATCACTTAAGGTCACATGAGTTTGTCAATTAATTTGATTGGTTCAAATTCAACAGATTCTCAATTGATTGACATATAATATTGTATATAGTTATTAGATGACTCAAGTTTAAACACTCAGAAGTTCTTTCAAGATTTCAAAGTTTTTCCAATGCATATAACTGAGACTATAACTAACTTTTCCACAACTCCATCGATTACAGGGTATGCATGCAAATAATGATTGGACAATGCAAATGCTGTCAGATCCTTTTCGTTGACTTTGTTGCCAGTGTGCAACATTTTGTGCCGTTAGTTTACGGCAATCGATTGTTGTTGCTGTTTGTCTTATTGTTGTTGTTGTTGTTGTTGCTGGCAAACATTGTAGCCAGCAGTAAAGCTGTAAAAAGCATGAAAAGTGCAACGCGGCGTATGAGTAACGATAACGGCCGCAACTACCTCGGGGATTATATCACCATGACGCCGACTGTGGCGCCAGCATCGCAGTCAGCGGCGACGTCGTCGCCTCTGTCGCCGTCGGCAATAGCGAGCAAATGTTTACGAGCTTAAAAATAAAAATTCACCGAATGGTAATAAAAGAAATAAATAAACGGCGAGAGAGTGCAGTGCTAGGAAATGGGGGTGAGTGTGTAGGGGGTAGGGGAAGAGGGTGGTGCATAATGATTTGAGTTTAGGGTGAAGGTTAAGGTGACCATGCAAATAACTGATGCTGTGTGCTGCAACTTAGCAAAAGTGGTAAAGTACAAAGGGAAAAAATAGAATATAATGGAATACAATTTAAATTTTTTATAATAAAATAATATTACTTACATTATAGTAGTACTTAAAATAATACAATAATTACTATGCTATAAAAATATAGTTAAATATGTTTCTGAGAGGAATCATAACAGAGTAATTCCAGAATTTTTAAACTAAAAATATTTTAAAAAAATTTAAACTGAATTAATAAATGTATTAATAATTAGCGTAAAAGGAAGTGAATAATTGCAATTCAACGTTATTAAAGTTCAAAAACAATTTTGTAATAGTTTCAAATTTTGGATACAGATGTACATATTAATTAAAAATATTTTATCAAAAATGGAACTGTGAAAATGAATTTATTAAAAATAAAGCGAAAAGAAGTTAAAAACTGCAATTCAATTTTATGTAAGTTTACGGAAATTTTGAAATAGTTTCGAAATATAATTTGCTTCAGAAAAGTCAAAGTTTCAGTGGTGTAAGGTATTCGACTCATGAATATCATTTAAATAATCTATAGCAACAATCTATTTAATCAATGATCTTTAGCCATGCTGATAATCTCAAAAGATGAAACAGATTCATTGATAAGAACTCGTAAATTTTCCATTTAATTGTTGGCATTGAACTTTGATAGCAGGTAATAAAAATGGTCGACCTTGCCCAACTCACCTGTCCGAATCTAAGTGCATGAATGCAGCTACAGATACCGCTACAAATACAGATGCAAATACCACATTAATATATACAGATACAGATACAAATACTTTGTATATGGGAATAATAAGTTTCTATAGTTTGTGCAACTGCAGAATAGATTGCAAATAAACTATGAAAAATGTGCGGCATGTGTAGATCGTAAGTATTCTCATTCCCTTCCTCTCTCACTCAGTCACTCTGTCTCTCTCTATCTTTCTGTAGCTGTTCGTGGGCTAATGTATGTGCACTTGAGATACCTCGGGCCACTTCACTTTTCTACACGCGCAGTGCTGAAAATGCACCTCCCCTTGCCATTGTCATTGCCCCCACAAATGATCCACCCCCTTTGGACAGACCCTCCCCATCCCCCTCACCACTATTCACCCCTTGCAACCGAGTCAAACACGCGCCTCTTTTTTTACGAGCAGAACTAACAAAAAAAAAACCAACAAACACAACAAAATAGCAAAAACATATAATTGAGCTAGTTGTGGAATTGAACTGAACGACTGGTAGATATCCTGTAAATTCCTGTTAACTTTCAATTCAAATTTAAGGACGCTTCTTCTTTGACATTCTTTTAAAAATGCTGTATATTTTGTTTGATTCTCTTGATATTTACTTTGAAAAGAATTTGCAAATTAAAATGTTACTTCCAGTAATAGGTTTTGGGGGATTTTATATATATAAATTTAGAGGTTTCTTAGTAATTATGTGAATGAAAGATACCTTGCAACAACTTCCAAGTTATTAATAAACAAATTCTGAACTATATGAAGGATTTCATTGATATTTACCCAAAAAAGAAGAAAGTCAGTGAGAGGAAAACACACTGTAAATAACAGGAATAAGTTTTGGATACTTTCCAAATTTTGGCTATAAAAATGACAAATTAAACAAATACCAAAGTCATATCTTAAAAGTTAAAACTTTAAAGGGAAAAAAAAGCTTCAGTGATTAGGGGAGATATTTTGAGTGGTGTTCCTTAGTTTGTTAAACTCCCTGTTAGGCTAGTTTATGACTACAGGGTATGGGCTATTCACAAAGCATAAAAACAAAACTACGATAATGGCAAATGGCAAATGGCAGATAGAAGCAACCGACGAGACCCCAACGGAAAAACGCGTCCCACCGTCATCGTCCAGACCTGGGACCCATTTTAACTAAATTGTTGTTGTTTCTGTTGTTGTTGTTAGTGTTGTTCCTGTTGTTGGTCTGCTCGTTGTTGTTGTTGACGTTTTTACGCGAGCTGCTTTTTTTTTGTTACTACAAAGTAAATGTCAAGTGCGAATCAGTGAGCGAGTGAATGACTGAGTGTCAGTGAGTGTAAGTGAGTGTATGAGTGTAGTGAGTAGTGAGTACCGAGTGCGATTGTGAGTGTATGCGTTATAAGCATTACACCCGACGCTCTGTCGTATAGTAAATGGCCTTGGGAACGTTTGTTAACCTCATTTTGATAACCAAACACACAAAAAAATCGTCGCTCGGCACGCAGGCAACACGCCAGGGGCGTGATAGAGACAGAGAGAGAGAGAGAGAGATAGAGATGGGGAGAGGTGCTGTAAATGTAAAGGGTGCGGTCAGGGTTACGAATGCTACGACCAGGAAAACATGTAACGCCAATAAGCGTGTCACGCAGTTAATATTCAAACAGAATGCGCAAAAGGAAAAACACAACGAAAACCAAAGCAAACAAACCGAAAATACTTATATATGGCAAAAAGAAAAGAAATTAAATTAAATCGAAAGCAAAAACATAAACAATTAATGGCTTAGCTAATATAAATGCCATACACTATGAAATCAGATCAGACAAGGCATATGTTAACTCTGAACAAGGGAGAGCGGGAATTTTGAATTTAATTTTGAAGAAATGGAAAGAATATGAAATACTACCTGAAATATACAACAGTTTATTGGATTTAAGAAAAAATATTCTCAGTTTATTTAAAATTTAAATGAAACTAATTAATTTAATATATCTTTAATAGGCAAAATTTTGAAATAAACTACAAATTATTTGTTGTAATACAATTATTTAATACGAGTTCAACAGCTCTCGCAAATGTTCATTGAAAAAATTTGAAATACATACTTATAATATTGTTAGAAATAATTTGATATATCTACCAATTTAAATTAATTTTTAAATGTTGGTTTGTATGCATTTAAATTGAAATTTTATTTTAATTGAAATGTGTATTGTACATAAATAAATAAATTAAAAGTTATATTAAATTAATACAAGATTAAGTTAAACTTAGTAAATCAATAATGATGCCCATAATTTCTAGGGTATTAGCAGTACAATACAAAATAGCTAGTTGCTAGAGCAGAGGGAGCTGAAAGTTCCTAGCAACGTTTTATTGCACTCGATAAAAAGCTTAACAAAATGAGAACGTTGATTGCAAGTGTGTGAAAAGTAGGTAAAGAGGAAGAGGGAAGGGCAGGAGGAGGGGGAGAGGTAGTACGATAGTGATACTATACGGGGGTGTGGAGTGTATCTTGGCCACTTGGCTATGTTGGCTAAGCGCTTGGCAAATATTTATGATTCCAGCCATTGGCGCACTACGAATGGGGAAGGGGTTAAAGGGGGATGAAAAGGGGTTTGCTTGCAAGTGTTAAGTTTTCACGCCCTCGATTGCCACGTGAGCCGAATGAGATCACAGAATTGGCCAGAGATCTTGTGACTTGGCCAACGGATTTCATTGAGTTTCCGCTTTTGCATTGTCGCGTATTTTTACGAGTACCGTCGAGTGTCGAGTGGGCGGCAAAGGCAACTTATTATGCAATGCCAAAACGGCAATGGTCGTAAAAACGCCAAACAGATAAGTAAACACATAAATAAATTACGTATACGCAGCGTAGTCGAGGAGTCGCTTGAAGTGGAGGCGATTCGCTCGCAATCGTCATTCAGAAGCCAAGCACCTCATGAGAGAAAGGAAAACGTCAGAGGAGAGACTGTCAAATTTATCCACATTGAGTGCAGATCCATCAGAGGAGACATCAAATGCCAGTTGCCTTAAAATTAAACAGAGATCAAAGCGCAGTCATAATAACCCAGAAAATTCAAAAAGATCGAATTTTGATTACCGAGTAATTAAAAAATATGTCAGTTGAGACTTTATGATTTTAAAATGTTATAATTAAGACATAAATGTTGATTAAATATTTAATATTAAAATTAATTTGATTGCAGAATTAAATTAAAGCCATGATCAAAAGGATATTGCGCTTGGAAAACGAATCAGATTTGTCGAAGTTATGAATGTTTCAAGTTGTCCCTTATTGCGACCTATAAATTTTGCAATGTAGATATAACAAAAACTTATTATATAGTTAGTCAATTTTTACATTTTAATATCAACTTCGATTCAATGGATTCATTATCTAAATTTATAAGACAACGAAGGTTTTTTTTTTTTGCTCAGAGTATGAGTGATCTCCCATTTTCTCCATTAACTCTCTGGATAAAGAAATACAAAAATAAAATAAAATACCCAATTTGGCATGCAACTTACAGGGTATGCAATATACCGTCAAAGTTCATTGGCTTCAATTTTGGCGCCAAATTCTGTTTTGCGACTCATTCAGCATTCAAAATGTTGTCGTTGTTGTTGTTATTTGGTTCTGACTTGCAACTGTTATTGTTGCTATTATTGTTGTTGTTATCGTTGTTGTTATCGTTGTTGTTGTTGTTATTGCCAGCTCGTGTTTAGCTTTTTGCTTCTTATATTTGTTGTTTTTTCTGTATTTCAACTGAGTTTATTGACTTACAAGCCCAAAAAGCAACTCATATAATATGGGAGCAATATATGGCAAGGAGAGATGTGAAGGGGGGGTTAAAGGGGGAGGGGTATTGGCTGCCGGGTCGGGCCAATAGAGACCTGGCCCCTTTTAATGGGGTAAGCGAACGAACGTTTATGGAATTTACCACCTTCGCGGGAAGCTTTAGTTTTTTTGTGTTCTTTTTTTAATTTTCTTTTCGTTTATTTTTTTTAATTTTTGGCGTCGATCGACGTCGCTTTTTGACCGCACATGAACCGCACAACATCATGAATTGGGGAATGTACTGTGTGTACACCCTCCCCCCTCCACCCGCTCCACCTACCCTTCCCCCTCTTGGCCCAGGGGGCAACCCAGCGAGCGAATGTGAAGCCAAAACAAAACGGGCGCAAATAAAAACAGAAATGGGTAAATACGTGCGAATAAAAAGCGAAAATTTTGTTGTCAGTGGCTCGAGAACCACAACAAAAGTTCCCAGCGCCAAGTGGCGGGTTAATGACATCGACAACAACAACAACAACAACAACAGTAAAAACAACAACAAATATAAAAACAAGCAGCAACTGCCGAAAAAAATGCCGCACACGAGAATTCACAACAAAGCGAGCAACAACAGCAACAACAACAATAACAAGTTAAAAGCAAAGTGAAACAAAAAGTGTATTTAATGTCGATGTCTTGGTTCCGTCTAAGCAAATGCTTCCAGTCCCCTTTTTTAGCCCTCTTTAGCTCTCGCTCGCTCTTTCTTTCTCTCTCTCTCTCACACTCAGCGTTTTGCTGTCTCGCTCGCACAGCAGCAGCCCCTGACGAAGAACCTGTTCGACAAGTACAAAATACCCAGTCTTCCACCCGCTCTTCTACCCAAAGACATCGCTCAAAACTCACAGCGTTCTGCGGCTTTGGCCTAGAACTGAGACAAGTCAACAGTTAAACACCCTTACCAAAAAAAAAATGGAGTAAGTGAGAGGGAGAGAGAGAGAGGCAGAGGGCTTATTGATATATGACAAGTGAAGAAATTTCCAAATCAAATGTTAATTTTTGTACTACATTTAATTTAGTTACTTCTTATAAGACGATCTTTCTGAAAAGTAAGATCAAAGTTATAGAAGGATCTTTGGAAAAAATCGTATTAAACATTAATAAATTATTGTATACATACTAATGAAAGCAGTAGAAGCACAAAAATATTAATGTTCAAAAGCTAAAAATATTTTTAAATATAAATATAATTTTTTATAAGTTTTTATTTTTATTTGTTTAGATTCAAATGGCAATTTCTTATCTGCAGAAATAAAGATCTCGATATCTATCACTGTTAATTTAATTTAAATTTAAGACATACACTTAATATCGAGACTAAAAACATATTATTACTGAATAAATACTACAGTTTGATTTAATTATGTTATTATTTAGCAGTTGATATGAAGGAGAATGTTTTTTTTTGTACTCATAATGGGATTAAACTATCCTGAAAATCGAAAAGCTAATTTTCTTTTAGCACTATCTTCAAACCCAATGATAAAGTGTGTTATGCTCCTCTCGAAAGAGCATCGCGTTGTCCATGGCTTGTGGGCCGGCCTTGGTTCGAGGCAGAGGGCGGTACCACTCGACTTTTTACTATATGTAAGTAGTTGTTGTTGAACATTATCTATTTTGGCAAGTTCTCTTCTATCTGGCCTGTTCCCATTTTAACTGGGCTATTGCGACTTAAACCGAAAAACTGAAATATCAAAACAGAGTCAAAAGAGAGAAATGTGGAAACCAACTACGAGTACGAGACAACGCTTCAAGTTTTATTGAACTTTGGCAACCGCTTAAGCTTTACCAACCCCTCCCCTATCCCCACCCTCTACCGTAAGCAACCCCCTGAAGATTGTTGTTGTTGCTGCTGATTTTGCGAAATTTATTTAAATTGTATTTCGGCTTTTGGTCGATTGCTGTTGGGTTTCTGTTGTTGTTTTTGTTTTTGCAATGAAAAGCGGCAAGAAGCTAATGATGAAATATTTACCAGAGTTTGCACTGCGCAGTTTCTTTTGTCGTTCTTCATGGTGTTTTTTGGGGCCAATAATCTTTAGCTGGAGTCTCTCACTTTTTATATATTTTTTTGTTGTTGCCACATTCTTGCGATCTATGGCAAATGGGGGAACGTGCCAGAAATTGAAATTTCTGTTAGTGTATATGGAATGTGGGATGAGGTGAACTATGTACACTTTTAAAGGTGTCGCAGCAGTATAAAAGTCTACGTAAATAGTGTCAGAAAGAGAGAGAGAGAGAGAGAGAGAGAGAGTGATGTAGGTGGTATACTGGCATTCAGGTCGTATGCGTAATTCACAACATATTGCGGTTATTGACTTGCCTTTGACTTGGGACTTTGCTTCCAAGAATTGTGACCACATGTAGAGTGATCACAGATGAGTCAGCCATCATAAAGAATGTTAGTTCATCAGGTGCAAAACTCAGTCTAAAGTTTACGAAATTTCAGCATCGATTGAGAAACCGTTGGTTTACTAAAAATAATAGTTGTACCTCAAACAATATATTAAAAATATTATGAAGCTGTAAAATATTTACGAAAAAGGACTTGTGACTTATTGAAAAATGCATGAACTACTGAATGTCTGAAAGATTTTGTAGACAAACCTTTATAATAGTTGGTCTCATGTTTTCAATGTCTAGTTAAGTTCTCAGTTAAGTAAATGAAAGATATTTTGACTTACAAAGCATAGTAATTAATATCACTATCTAAATCAACTTCCAGTTAAATTTTTATTGAATTTCAGTTTGTGTAAATACATTTCAAGGAAAAAAAACAATTGTTTATCTCTTACATTAAAGAAATTGTATCATCTATAAAAATGAAATTATATATACAGGGATGCCACAGAAATCGCTTTCGCTTGAATTTCACATCAATTTCATTTCGCGGTGCCACAGGTCAATTCGCATAATAATTTTGTGCGGAAAGAACTAGCGCTAAGTCGGTTTTCGTCCGATGCTGCCACCTAGTCCGATTTAGATTTTCGAAGTCAGGGTCAGCGATGCCACATTTTTTAGTCAAAATTCGAAGTAAGATATTTAAAAAATTTATATGGAACCACTTCAGTTTTCTTTAAATTAAACAGTAAAAAAATAGCTGTTTTGAGGTAAATCAAGTTTTATCGAAAAAAACCTTAAACTTATTGTGCAATTTGTGAAAACATTTTTTACGAAGAGTTGCCAGACTAATGGCAGACAATTGCTAGAGCTGTCGAGTAACTTTTATTTTCTCGCGCCAATTACTTTTTAAATTTTTTCAGCTAAACAAAATCAATTATTACATAAATAAATTAAAATTTATTAATTAAACAAGGAAAAAATTAAAAGTTTAATGTTCTTCAATGATAAACTTCAAAAAGGTGCTAATCAAACCTTTGGGTAATTTAATCTGAAAAGGTGTCAGCCCTTAGTAGCCTAGTTCGAAAAGGTTGGTGAAAATGCTAAAAAAAAATTAAATCTCTCGAAGTTCTGTGGCACCTCGGAATTTTCCGTGCGGAATTGCTTTCTGCGAAATTCTATTTCGCTTGCGATTTCTGTGTCACCCCTGATAATTATATTATTTGCTGTAAA
>JAWNPO010000292.1:0-11947 GCA_035047525.1 Drosophila quinaria | reverse complement strand
TTTTAATGAAATGGGCAAGGGTATAAAGGGGAGTCTTAATTCTTAACATTTTCAGTTCCAATTTAGCAGACGAATACGCAACTAGCAAGCAGTCAATAAAGATATCAAGAATGTTGAGTGAAAAAAATCAAGTGTTTCTTACTCAATTCAAGGATTTGATGTTCAGGGAGCACTGCGTGTGACTAGTGGAGTTACAAACTATAATAACGGAAATAGAGCAGCGGGAAATGGTGACATCAAGATATGGAACGCAGTTGTCATCTTGTTCTTGGTCAAAAGACGATGCAACAATTGGACCGGAGAGTTGTCGTTGTTTGTTCTTATCCCTCTGCAAAACGGAAGCAATGGATATTATGTTACGTTATTGTAAAATAGCTGATAATTTTGTAAATAAAACCAGCAAACTAGTTTTCTTTTTATTACCACAGGGTGGGTTTTCTTGGTCCTATGTTACACACAAGTAACGTGTTCACGAGCATCTACCTGTTAAACAGTTCACACATTCTGACCTTTTCCCTTAAGACCACTTAATTAGGAATCATTGTAGATCACTTTATTAGGGATCATTTTTGGCCACTTTATTGGGGATCATTTATGACCATTTAAATAGGGATCATGGGTCATTTATGATCAATTAGAAATCATTTGGACACCCAACACAATTAAAAGTTACTGATGACTGGGCTCATAGCTGCGAGTCTTCTGACGATTGTGACGAATTCCAATTAACGGAATATGGTAATACAAATGATGTATGTGAATTAGTTAGGGCGCTCAAGCGATTCTATTTATCATAATATCTGAATAATATATGCTTTAATGGTTAGTTGAAATATTTGGCAATGCGAAGCACACATACATTTATTGGAGTTGTTCTCGTTTGGATTACTCGTAAACAAAGTTACAATGTAAGCTGGTCTTATGCTCATATCAAAGAACTACATTGCTGCATTACATTTACAGGAAGCTGTCGAATTCAAATTCACAAATGCAATTTGTAAGACCCATAACGAATCGTGGGTTCTTATTCACCATTGTCGCCTGTACGCCGTCAACCGCAAAAGGAATACTTTAAATTTTAATGGAACTTTCCTGCACACGATATTACTTTTCATATGCAACTTTTTAAGAAAGCCAATGGATACAAGCCATGGCTCTACAATATGTCCCTTGATGCCTGCCGATTCTTAAAAAAAAACTATAATCCATTTGCAATTCTTGTTTTTAATCTTTTTAAAGAATTCTTAAACTTTAATCACTCATGCCCACTTACGGTATGTAATAGATGTGTTATTCGAATAAAATTATACGGAAATAATGTATGCTTTCGCAGGGAACGCAATTAGTTCAAGGATTTTATCTTCGACCTGAGTTATTAAGACTTCCTTTTCCAAGCGGAGATTATTTACTTGCATTCACTTGGTATTTGGATAAGAAGCCACAGTTCTTTACAAACATTTATTTTGTATTTACAGAAGATTTGTAAAAACTTGTAAAACGCGACTTTGGATGAAATATAATTTAACTAAATCCGAAAACTTTTTTAAGCCAATGGCAAAAATTTACTCTTGCCAAAAAAATCTAAATATTTTTTAAAATTAGTTGCATTTTAGAAAAACAGGATGCACATTGAAGCTTTAAAATATAAAAACAATATGGTTTTACTGTGCTTTGTTTATTCATGGCCGACTTAAAACTATAAATCCTCCTCTTGCATCTTACATTCATTTAATCTTGAAAGAAAAGGGTATTTTATATAATCATAATAGTGAGAAAAACAGTCGTCTGAGTGTTTAGCACTTATCAAATCTTAAAATTTGTTTTATTTTCTTTTATTTAAAATAGAAACCATATTATTAGATATTTAAAATATGTATATATTAATATATTTGAATGTACATGTATAATTAATATTATATAAATAATAAATTGCTTTTCGATCCTATTCTATGACAGATGAGACAGATAACTTATTAGAACTGATTAATGGGGAGTGCGATTGATATACATGGCTCAGGAAAACATTTTTTAGACACTCGGGCTATCAAATTTTAACTATAGATTAATGTTGATCTTGTTTACCACAAATTTAATTTTATTCTGTATGACATCGGTATTTTAATTAAAATCATTTGCTAGATTACGTAAATTTATTAATTATAATAAACTCTTTAAAAATGCGAGTGTAAAGGTTTTTCATGGGTAGAGTAATGAAAGCCCTAATGAACCCTGACAGATGTTGACAGGTGTGTTTATTGTCGATCAACTGTATTTTTTGATGACATTGATAGCATGGGTTGATATGGGTGCGCATGGGGTTGGCACATGGCAGGCAGGGTCTTCCCCTGCCAATCAATTTGTGTATGAATATGTTACAAAATTTTATTTGATGTGTGCTTGGGAATATTGTTTCTGAGTTTCTTGAGAGCCCTCGAGTGCATGCAACAAGTTGTTTCTACGGCTTGTACGAGAAGTTCTCTACGAATAACAATAATAAGAAAGCTAATTTTGGTTTTTGTTATTTTTATATATAAATAAAATGTTTTAACTGGTTTCGTCTTCGACCCACAAAATTCATAAATATTATAAATGTTGGAGTTCTTTGTTTAGACACTGGAGTTTATGTTTATTATTAATGGGAAAAGCGTTATCGCAAATTCATTTGTGTAAAAATAATAGCAAAACCGACTTAGAAGCCGACCTTCAGCACCGACTCAAGAACAAGAATTAAACAACAGCAGTAGATCAACATCTGAAAGCAATTCAAAACAGCTCAGTTACAGTAGCAGGTTAACAAGAACAGCAGATCAATACGGCCAACAACTTAACAACAACTACAATACCAACTACGTCGTAGAAAACAATAAAATATCTGAAAGTAGCTAAAAATTTTGATTTCAAAGATCCCATCATGTTAAATAAGCATATTACTGACTAATTAAAAAAATCATTTTTTTTTTAAATATTATAATGCAATTATAAATTTTGGTAGGTTTATTTTTAATACAGAATATAAATTTGTTTTATAATTATTATTGAAGAC
The DNA here is from genome assembly GCA_035047525.1 of Drosophila quinaria. Classification (NCBI taxonomy): domain Eukaryota; kingdom Metazoa; phylum Arthropoda; class Insecta; order Diptera; family Drosophilidae; genus Drosophila; species Drosophila quinaria. Next base: position 8,904 of record JAWNPO010000292.1, on the reverse strand, counting down.
ATCTGAAAGTAGCTAAAAATTTGTATCCAAAAAGTCCTAACATAATAAAAAGGCCATATGTAGTTACAAAACTCATTTTTTACTGAAAAATGTTAATGTAGTTACAAATTTTGATCGATCTTGTTTAATTCAATGTATACCTTGCCATCATTTCGTTTGATGACCATATACTTCATTTCCTTTAATTCAGCGATTAATCCTTCAAGAATTGAAAACTTCTTTGGTAGGTATAGACAAAATTGCTCCAATTCCAAAGCAATAATATATCCAATCCTTGTGCTTACCCGCCGTGCGCTGAGAATGGGGTAGGGGACGTCAACTTCCATCTTACTTTTTGAAATAGTTTTCCTAATTGTGCATTTATTTAAAGCTTTTATCGTGGCTTGAAGCCTACACTGATACTGGCGTTGATTCATTTTATTGGTGTCGTTGTTGTCGCCCGCTGTTGACTTGTTGACCGGTCGGTGGTACTGTTACTACTGCCGATGTAGGTGAACTGATGCCGTAACTCCTGTTTGCTCTGTTGATGTCTTGACTTCTTGACCTGTTGCTGATGCTGCTGCTGATGTCGATCGTCGTCGTCTATCCCAACTGAGGTGCTGACTTTGAGTGTGGCTGGAGTCCACTTCTTCTCATCTTTTATAGCTTAACCAGTGCACTAACGCACTATTTCGTGTGTGAAGCAGATGAATACACTTCACACATATAGATACAAATACCCTATTAAGCAACCGATTTATTGACTGAAATAAAATGTGAGGCACAGGTGCTTGTGTGGTCCGGTGGCTCAGTGGTTAGAGTCGCCGGCCTATCACATAATTGAACTTCCAGTTTGGAACAAAACTGGGTTCGATTCCCCCGTCAATTGTAGTCAAACATGTGTTTTTAAGTTCTTCGGAATGAAACGCTAAAGTATATACTTCCCGTCATTTAAAAAAAACAGGTGCTTACAGTTGTATAAACTGCTTACTAAAGTCTTTTAGAACCTCTTATGTTGGTAAAGTTCCAAAACTGTCAAAGAATTGTTCCAAATTTCTATTTTTATTATAAGACACCCAATGTGTGGACTTCACAACTGAAGGGTGTTTTTGAAAGTGTATCCTTTATAAATACATCATTAAATTATGGAATGTATTATCTACCAAAAACGTTCAATATCTAAATTTGTTAATGCTTTTTTGGGTAGCCTTTTTAATAGTTTGAATTAATTTATATAGTTTGTGGTATAATCCATAGCCCCCGACAAGGTTTTAGATACATTCGCTTTCCTCCCTCTTTGAACATCTGTTTTTTAGCCTTTTTACTGTTAATTGGATTTACAACAGCTGCACTAGGCTTCCTAGAACGGTCAGAGCTGTCAGAATTGGTACAAGTTTGGGTACATTAATTAAACGGCGAACTCTAACATTCTTCTTACCACCCACTCTCTTTACTCCTTTCTTCTTCACACCTATTCCAAATATTTTCTTTGACGCTTTCTCTCGCATCAAACGTTTATCCAGTTTTGTTCCACATCCACAGAACTATATTTATAAATATGTGCCTGCTTGTTTAATCAACGATATTTTCTCATCGAATGAACACATTGAGTATGCATTTAATAAAGCAAAAAAAAATATCTTTGTTCAAAATTTTCGCAGAATGCATATCGTACATATTCATTATGAAACTCGAATTACAATCCAAAATCAAGAACTGTCTAAACTTCTCCATGGGAGTATCTTAAATTTCAAGTAGTCATTTAAGTGTTATCAGATTTAAAGATTTAATATCAATGTCAAAAATCGTCGATGAGTTAAGCTTAACGGTTCTTACTTTGCTTGACCAAACCTCGAAAAACTCTGCTCGTGTTATTGCACTCAATGCCAAATTGAAGCCCTTTGGACAAAATATGAGCAAAATTTCATTTCTGTTCTTGATTCAGAATGATTTTCTGCAAACGATGAATGTTCTGGTTGATTTAAATGTGATTAAATGTTGTTATTTTTTTTCCATCAAAATTAAAATATTCATAAAAATGGACTTACTTGTTGGCACTTATTTCCAACAAATAATAAAATTTTTTAGGCCCCTTATAAAGTACAGTCGAACTTCCCTAGCTCGAATCACCATTATCCAAAAAATAAAGTTAGAGTTAACGAGACTTCGAGTTAGGGAATTTTTTATTTAGTTTTTTAAACGAAACTACAAATTCATTCATGTAAAATTGTGAACTCTTTAACTAGTTTTTTTTTATCTTGTGGGGCTTACAAGCTTAGGTAAAAAAGTATAACTTCAGAAACTAGTGACTACAAACTCATACATTCAAATTGCGAGCTATTAAATTTTTTATCGTTAAAGTTAAACAAAACTTAAAAAAGTCTGAAATTATTTAAAAAAGATCACACACTTCAAATTACTTTTACTCTTGCTTTAGCTTCTAAATTTACTCTTATTCTTCATGCTAAAAAGAACTTAAAAAAACAGAAATTGAGGTCTGATAATTTTTTGTATAGTATTTTCTAAAAAAAAAAGGGCTTCTAGATTGTTCAAAGCCTTATAGTGATCATCACATGTTATGTTGCTGGTTTGAAAATAAGCAGTAAACGTTTTTAAGGCGTTTCTACATTGCTCATGGAGGGCTGACAAATATTATCGATTACCGAGCCTTTGTCATCGCATTCCGCTGTTGGTCTGGCTGCTGTTAACCAATCGAGGACTGCTTTGTCGATTCAATCAAAAACTGGTATTTTCGATCTCTGGATGCTTTCACAAGGAGTTCCTGATTCCATTACTGTCATAATTAATTCTTTATTTTTCAAAATAGTGGAAGACGTACACGATGGTATACCATATTTCTCAGTCACTTCCTTATTTTTTGATCCACAAACAGAAACAAAAATAAATAGCAATTAATTAGGGATTTCCCTGAAAAATTCGACTTACAGACTTGCGTGCCAATATGTTTGTTCGAGTTATGGAGAAATTCGACTTATGGAAGTTCGAGTTACGGAAGCAGAATTGAATGAAATTTGCTCAAATTTGACAAAAACGTTGTGTATTGTATTTTGTTTATTTTAATTAAGTTGTTTGTGATTTGTTTTTTTTTTATTGGACTAATTGTTCTTCTTTCTGTAACCAGCAAACTTTTTATTTATTTATACATCCTGATTGAATTTGGTTGCAATCGAAAGACTGTATCAAACAGCTCCCATCGAAAAGATACGTCCAAAATCAAGTTTTAGTCCGAAAAACTTTTTTGTTGTTTGAAATATCTTACACAAACTGAAAGAATATATATTGGGTGTTTATTGATTAAGGCTCGTTTTTTCAATGTCTAAATAAGGGGCTTGATAACTATTGAAAATATAATTTGCGTAAAATGTATAGAAATTAATGTCAATTTTGAAAATATTTGTTAAATAAAACTTAAATCTACATTGAAAAAAAACGGCCCTTAATTTTAAATCGGCCTTCTATATAATTTTGCTGCCGTTAATCAAAAATTAAAATGTAGTATAAAATTTGTTATTGACAATTTTTTTTTTTTTTGACTTTATATGTCAAACTTAATATTATTGGTCACAAAATTGGATATCCGAAAATTTGGGGCATGAAAACGTTTTCGTCACTAGACTTTTACCTCGTGAAGAAATTGTTTATGAGATTGCAGTGTTCTCCCAAATTTATTTGTGTAAAAATAATACCGAAACCGACTCAAGAACAACACTTGAACAACAGCAGTAGGTCCACACCTGAAAACAGTTCAAAACAGCATGTCAACAAGAGCAGCAGGACAACATCAGATCAATAAGGCCAACAACTCAACAAGAACTACAATAGCAACTATGTACATCAAAATGAATACCCAGGGAACAATAGATTGTTTCTCGTGCCCAGGGAACAATAGATTGTTTCTCGTGCCAAAGCTATATTCCATTGGGCTCCCAAGGCACAGTGGGAGAAACGGCAGATTTAGCGGCGATCAATTAATAACTTCTATAAAAATTGTGATATTTTTTTACGGATAATTTTTTTTTGTATGTAAATATACCACAATTCAAAATCAATACAGAAATATTTTTTTTTTGTGGACATTTTTTTTTTTTTTTATTTAATGTTTTGTCTAAAACTGCTCTACTTGATACCCAAGCAGTTTCGCCCAAATTTAAAGCATTTCTTTAGCAATTTTCATTCCATTTTTTCTTTTAATTTTTAAGAAAAATATTTGCACATCTTTACCAATTTTGGTATGAATTTGACAACTATATAATTACCTGGAATTTTTTTTTTTTGAGCAAATGCGCGCATGTAAAGTTGGAGAAATTATCAGTATAGCAGAAATATATTTGTTACTTTTGAAAAAAAAATTGATTTTGTTATTAAATTTATAACTACATTTTATACAAAGAAACAACTTTAACAATATTTTGGTTTAATATAAAACTTTTATTTATTAATTATTTTTCCAGTTATAGCCCTATTCCATATCGGATGAGGAATAATCTGAATGGTCCTCATCCACTTCTTCCTTGCAAGGGAGCGAATCTATCAGAGAGCAGTGCCCCCATGTTATTTATGTATTAAATAGATATCTGAAAGTAGTTAAAGATTTTAATTTCAAAGATCCCACCTTATTAAATGAGTCATAACTTAGTAATAAAAAAAAATATATTTTTATTGAAAATATATATTAGGTTTTATTAATTTTGTAACAAAATTTGTTTTTAATTTATAGTAAAAGATATATGAAAGTAGCTAAAAATGTTTATCTACAAGTTCCTAACATCATAAAAGAGAAATTGCATTCATAATTATGTAGTTATAAAAATAATTTTTTATTGAAAAACATTAATTACATATTACATATTTTGATCGGTATTATTTAATTCTATATATACCTTGCCATCACTTCGTTTGATGACAATATACTTCTTTTCCTTTAATTCAGCGATTAATCCTTCAAGAATTGAAAACCTCTTTGGTAGGTATAGACAAAATTGCTCCACTTCCAGAGCAATAAGATATCCAATCCTTGTGCTTACCCGCCGTGCGCTGAGAATGGGGTAGGTTACGTCAACTTCCATCTTACTCTGTGAAATAATAAGCCTGTGAGTGCAATCATTAAATTCTTTTATCACGGCTTGAGGGTCAATTTCATGCTGTTCCATCCCGCTTTTGGTCGTTCTATAATACTGCTGCCGATGAATTTGATGATTTGCCTTCACTCCTGTTTGCCCTGTTCACTTCTTGACCTGTTGCTGATACTTCTGCTGATGTCGATCGTCGTCGTCTATCCCAACTGAGGTGCTGACTTTGAGTGTGGCTGGAGTCCACTTCTTCTCATCTTTTATAGCTCAACCAAAGCACTTACGCTCTATTTTGTGTATGAGTGTGTGCGAATGCTTCCTTTGTGAAATACAAATACAAATACCCTATTTGTTGACTGAAATAAAATGTGAGGCACAGGTGTTTACAGTTGTATAAACTAAAACGTTAAACCCTCGCATTGTTGTATTTTGTTTCATTTCCGAAGTATTCTATAACCTCTTTTGTTGGCTCTAAGTTCCCAAAACTGTCATACAAATGTATCAAATTCATATTTTTATTATAAGCCATCCAATGTGTAAACACCATATTCCTGACTGTAAGGTGATTGGAAGTGTCTCCCTCACAAACAAAATCATCATGAAATTGGGGGATGTATTTTCGACCAAAAATTTTCAATGTCTAAATTTGTTAATGTTTTTTTGGGTAGCCTTTTTAATAGTTTGAGTTAGTTTATATAATTTGTGGTATAATCCGTAGCGCCTTCGACACGGTTTTAGATACATTCGCTTTTCCCATCAACCGTTTCCATTTTCAAATTATCTCCTTCCTCTTTAAACATCTGTTGTTAAGTCCTTGAATTATTAATTGGATTTTCAACAGCTGCACCAGAGGCTAGACTTTTCAGATCGCTTAGTGCTGACAGAAATGGTACAAGTGGTAAAAACTAAAACAAAATATCTATATTAGAAATTCTCGCAGAAAGTATATCACACCTATTCACCATATCAACAGTTATTTAAACCATATTATGAAATTCGAATTAAAATGCAAAATCAGGCCCATCATGCAAATCAGGCAAAAACAAATCGTATATTTTACTACGGCATTCAACAATTCATCTACAATATAGGCAGAGCAATAGCGAGCTAATTTTCTTAGCATTTTCAGTCAACTTACCACCTCGCGAGGTGTAACCGCATTGCTGGGGTAGAAGCAATAGCAGCGTTGGTTGACCAGAAATTATTTTCAAATTGAAACTAATTTTAGCTGCATCTGCTCGAGATCGATTTGCCTGGCCGGCGTGATCCTCTTCTTCCGTAGCTCTTCCGGGTGGGGGGGTTCGTTGCCAAGCAGTCGATCATGCATACACAATTTTAAATTTATTAAGATCCCTACAGAAGCTACAAAGGAGCTTTACTCCAAAAATAATCAAACTAAAAGAATTAGCCAACAACTAAATCGCAAAACAGGGGGAAAGCTTCCATAAAAAATATTAATATACATTGTTGGCGAGGCCTTAGGTGAAAATTGGCACTCGCGTCATAACCCACCCAACCTAGATCTTTAATTGTAATTATTTTTAAAGATCCCCAAAAACGACATCGTCTAAATAATTACGCTACCAGGTCACCAGGAAGAAAAATAAAAAAAACTAGCAATTCATTTCAAACATTATAATTATTCAAGAACTTATAAAATAATATAGAAAATTCATTTCTTTGATTTTGGTGTACAATGTTACTTATTATAATTTTCAACACTTTTTATTTCAAGGCATATTATCAAAAAAAACATAATTAGAAAAAATTTAGCATAATTAATTTTAATGTGATTTCATGTTTTTATTTCTAAGTCGTGATTTCAGTTAAGTTTTATTTCGTGGCCGACAATTTCTCTCAGTGTAGCAAACTAACAAAACGCAGCAGCCAATAACAAACAGTTATATCTTAGATCTGGTAGACAGAACTTTTTATTTTTCTTTTGACTCCTTATCGATGTTTTTTCGTGTTAGTGAAACAGTAAGTGACACTCGGTGCCAAAAGGGTGCACTCACTTTGCGAAGATCAAAAATATACTAGAAATAGTACAGCTATCACTTTAAATTCTAAGGTTAAGTCCAGGGATTTAACAATTTTAAAAATGTTCTTAAAATTGTTTCACTTAATTGATTACAAAAATTTAGAAAGCAAGTTGCCTATAAAAATTAATATTAAAAAAATTATATTTTAGCCTTGTGTGTGTGTGGCATGGATTTTTTCAATTAATTTAAGTAGCATTCAAATTTTATTTTATGTTTATTTTTTAAAACTTTTAAGGGGTAAATAAATTTTTGGTTTTATTTTGTTATCTTCTTTGAGTCACTGTATCGGAATAGAGTGCAATATGGAACAGCTGATTCGGGATAGCTGTATCAAACGGTGCTTTAAGCGGCCGATCTATTTTAACTCTTGTTTTGTTAAGATCTGTATATTTTATTTTTCTTTGGCTTTAATGTTCTTTTCGAATGATTTAAAGCCACAGTTTTGGTGATCGTATGATTTAATTAAATTTCCAAAAAAAATTATTGGAATTGTTTATGAACTATTATAATAGTATATAATATTAGATATATAATATTATAATTAAAAAAAAAATCATTAGCACCAAAGCTGCGCTTAATAAATCGTGCAGCAAAATATAAAAGCGAATGTATTTACAACTTACATGCAATTTTCCAGCGATGAAAGGCCTTTCAGCGGGGTGTTTTTGCTGCTTTTTTTTTTTTTTTGGTTTTTCTTAAAAATGTTAATATTAATTCACGTTTATAGGTTTTGTGCACAAGTTATTTTTCTTTGCAGGGTAGATATAAGAATTTTTTAACGAACTATAGTTTCGGTTATTTTATTTTGGTTTTGTAAAGTTTTTTTTTTCTTTTTGTTAGTCACACCACTATTGCCGATACAATGATTAAAAAAATTATAAAAATATTTTGCAAGGAAATTTTTTAAAAAAATTGTTTTTTTTTTTCATGCACACACTTTTGATTTCTTTTAATTTTTCTAATTCTTTTTCATAATTTTCTGATCTGCAAATTTTAACAGATTTTGGGGGATCTGCACTGAGCACTTATATACTGCACTGCACTAAGTTTTTCAGCCTGGCACATGTAACTCGCCTCCAGTGGATCAGCAGAAAAAATAATTCCACCTGCCGGCAGGTTCCGTTTGCCGGTGCGTTTAGGGACAAGTTGAGGTTATCCAACAAGATGAGGTTCCTCTTGCTCGCTCTTGGCGGCGGAGTGAAGAGAATGACCTGATCTTCGACCTCAATGGGGAATTTTTTCCAGTGGGCAGTTTGCCGTAATTGGGGCTCAATAAAAGAAACACTGGGCCGTCTCGACAACTGGCACTTTTGCCGACTGCCTTCGGCTGGCCTTTTGAAGAAAGTTGGAGCCGGCTCACCAGTGGAGATCTCCTCAAAATTTCTAAAGAAAAAATTATTCGGTCACAACAAATTTGGTTTTCAATATTTCCTCCATTTCGACATACCTTTAGTGGCTTTACAGCGCTGCTCGCGATGAAAAATAATTATTGGCAATTAATTGCCTCGTGGTGATTAAAAAAAATTTTCTAATAAAATTTATACATGTGCAAGATGCACTGTCCACGAAAATTTCCAAAGAGGGTTAAGCGGAAATGCACTGGCCTTTTTATAGGCGAGCAGAGCTTTTAGCCAAAGAAATATGAAATGAAGTTAGCTGCGCTGCCAGCGTGCGCGCAAGCGCTTCTATCGCAGTGACAGAATGAGGTCGCAGCTGATAGCGATAAACAAAAGCTGGCTGCTATGAGCAAAGTTTCGTTCAAATTCAAAACGCGCGCTCAACGGCCGTTACAG
>JAWNPO010000291.1:0-35251 GCA_035047525.1 Drosophila quinaria | reverse complement strand
GAGTTTTCTTATGATCAAAAAGTACGAAATTTGAAAACTCCCATAACTTCGTAACCCATGAACCCCGGGTCATGACTTATGATCAAAAAGTACGAAATTTGAAAACTCCCATAACTTCGTAACCCATGAACCCCGGGTCATGACTTATGATCAAAAAGTACGAAATTTGAAAACTCCCATAACTTCGTAACCCATGAACCCCGGGTCATGACTTATGATCAAAAAGTACGAAATTTGAAAACTCCCATAACTTCGTAACCCATGAACCCCGGGTCATGACTTATGATCAAAAAGTACGAAATTTGAAAACTCCCATAACTTCGTAACCCATGAACCCCGGGTCATGACTTATGATCAAAAAGTACGAAATTTGAAAACTCCCATAACTTCGTAACCCATGAACCCCGGGTCATGACTTATGATCAAAAAGTACGAAATTTGAAAACTCCCATAACTTCGTAACCCATGAACCCCGGGTCATGACTTATGATCAAAAAGTACGAAATTTGAAAACTCCCATAACTTCGAAACCCATGAACCCCGGGTCATGACTTATGATCAAAAAGTACGAAATTTGAAAACTCCCATAACTTCGTAACCCATGAACCCCGGGTCATGACTTATGATCAAAAAGTACGAAATTTGAAAACTCCCATAACTTCGAAACCCATGAACCCCGGGTCATGACTTATGATCAAAAAGTACGAAATTTGAAAACTCCCATAACTTCGTAACCCATGAACCCCGGGTCATGACTTATGATCAAAAAGTACGAAATTTGAAAACTCCCATAACTTCGTAACCCATGAACCCCGGGTCATGACTTATGATCAAAAAGTACGAAATTTGAAAACTCCCATAACTTCGTAACCCATGAACCCCGGGTCATGACTTATGATCAAAAAGTACGAAATTTGAAAACTCCCATAACTTCGAAACCCATGAACCCCGGGTCATGACTTATGATCAAAAAGTACGAAATTTGAAAACTCCCATAACTTCGAAACCCATGAACCCCGGGTCATGACTTATGATCAAAAAGTACGAAATTTGAAAACTCCCATAACTTCGTAACCCATGAACCCCGGGTCATGACTTATGATCAAAAAGTACGAAATTTGAAAACTCCCATAACTTCGTAACCCATGAACCCCGGGTCATGACTTATGATCAAAAAGTACGAAATTTGAAAACTCCCATAACTTCGTAACCCATGAACCCCGGGTCATGACTTATGATCAAAAAGTACGAAATTTGAAAACTCCCATAACTTCGAAACCCATGAACCCCGGGTCATGACTTATGATCAAAAAGTACGAAATTTGAAAACTCCCATAACTTCGTAACCCATGAACCCCGGGTCATGACTTATGATCAAAAAGTACGAAATTTGAAAACTCCCATAACTTCGTAACCCATGAACCCCGGGTCATGACTTATGATCAAAAAGTACGAAATTTGAAAACTCCCATAACTTCGAAACCCATGAACCCCGGGTCATGACTTATGATCAAAAAGTACGAAATTTGAAAACTCCCATAACTTCGAAACCCATGAACCCCGGGTCATGACTTATGATCAAAAAGTACGAAATTTGAAAACCCCCATAACTTCGTAACCCATGAACCCCGGGTCATGACTTATGATCAAAAAGTACGAAATTTGAAAACTCCCATAACTTCGTAACCCATGAACCCCGGGTCATGACTTATGATCAAAAAGTACGAAATTTGAAAACTCCCATAACTTCGAAACCCATGAACCCCGGGTCATGACTTATGATCAAAAAGTACGAAATTTGAAAACTCCCATAACTTCGTAACCCATGAACCCCGGGTCATGACTTATGATCAAAAAGTACGAAATTTGAAAACTCCCATAACTTCGTAACCCATGAACCCCGGGTCATGACTTATGATCAAAAAGTACGAAATTTGAAAACTCCCATAACTTCGTAACCCATGAACCCCGGGTCATGACTTATGATCAAAAAGTACGAAATTTGAAAACTCCCATAACTTCGAAACCCATGAACCCCGGGTCATGACTTATGATCAAAAAGTACGAAATTTGAAAACTCCCATAACTTCGTAACCCATGAACCCCGGGTCATGACTTATGATCAAAAAGTACGAAATTTGAAAACTCCCATAACTTCGTAACCCATGAACCCCGGGTCATGACTTATGATCAAAAAGTACGAAATTTGAAAACTCCCATAACTTCGTAACCCATGAACCCCGGGTCATGACTTATGATCAAAAAGTACGAAATTTGAAAACTCCCATAACTTCGAAACCCATGAACCCCGGGTCATGACTTATGATCAAAAAGTACGAAATTTGAAAACTCCCATAACTTCGAAACCCATGAACCCCGGGTCATGACTTATGATCAAAAAGTACGAAATTTGAAAACTCCCATAACTTCGTAACCCATGAACCCCGGGTCATGACTTATGATCAAAAAGTACGAAATTTGAAAACTCCCATAACTTCGTAACCCATGAACCCCGGGTCATGACTTATGATCAAAAAGTACGAAATTTGAAAACTCCCATAACTTCGAAACCCATGAACCCCGGGTCATGACTTATGATCAAAAAGTACGAAATTTGAAAAGCCCCATAACTTTGTAACCCATGAACCCCGGGTCATGACTTATGATCAAAAAGTACGAAATTTGAAAACTCCCATAACTTCGTAACCCATGAACCCCGGGTCATGACTTATGATCAAAAAGTACGAAATTTGAAAACTCCCATAACTTCGAAACCCATGAACCCCGGGTCATGACTTATGATCAAAAAGTACGAAATTTGAAAACTCCCATAACTTCGTAACCCATGAACCCCGGGTCATGACTTATGATCAAAAAGTACGAAATTTGAAAACTCCCATAACTTCGTAACCCATGAACCCCGGGTCATGACTTATGATCAAAAAGTACGAAATTTGAAAACTCCCATAACTTCGTAACCCATGAACCCCGGGTCATGACTTATGATCAAAAAGTACGAAATTTGAAAACTCCCATAACTTCGTAACCCATGAACCCCGGGTCATGACTTATGATCAAAAAGTACGAAATTTGAAAACTCCCATAACTTCGTAACCCATGAACCCCGGGTCATGACTTATGATCAAAAAGTACGAAATTTGAAAACTCCCATAACTTCGAAACCCATGAACCCCGGGTCATGACTTATGATCAAAAAGTACGAAATTTGAAAACTCCCATAACTTCGAAACCCATGAACCCCGGGTCATGACTTATGATCAAAAAGTACGAAATTTGAAAACTCCCATAACTTCGTAACCCATGAACCCCGGGTCATGACTTATGATCAAAAAGTACGAAATTTGAAAACTCCCATAACTTCGTAACCCATGAACCCCGGGTCATGACTTATGATCAAAAAGTACGAAATTTGAAAACTCCCATAACTTCGAAACCCATGAACCCCGGGTCATGACTTATGATCAAAAAGTACGAAATTTGAAAACTCCCATAACTTCGTAACCCATGAACCCCGGGTCATGACTTATGATCAAAAAGTACGAAATTTGAAAACTCCCATAACTTCGTAACCCATGAACCCCGGGTCATGACTTATGATCAAAAAGTACGAAATTTGAAAACTCCCATAACTTCGAAACCCATGAACCCCGGGTCATGACTTATGATCAAAAAGTACGAAATTTGAAAACTCCCATAACTTCGTAACCCATGAACCCCGGGTCATGACTTATGATCAAAAAGTACGAAATTTGAAAACTCCCATAACTTCGTAACCCATGAACCCCGGGTCATGACTTATGATCAAAAAGTACGAAATTTGAAAACTCCCATAACTTCGAAACCCATGAACCCCGGGTCATGACTTATGATCAAAAAGTACGAAATTTGAAAACTCCCATAACTTCGTAACCCATGAACCCCGGGTCATGACTTATGATCAAAAAGTACGAAATTTGAAAACTCCCATAACTTCGTAACCCATGAACCCCGGGTCATGACTTATGATCAAAAAGTACGAAATTTGAAAACTCCCATAACTTCGTAACCCATGAACCCCGGGTCATGACTTATGATCAAAAAGTACGAAATTTGAAAACTCCCATAACTTCGAAACCCATGAACCCCGGGTCATGACTTATGATCAAAAAGTACGAAATTTGAAAACCCCCATAACTTCGTAACCCATGAACCCCGGGTCATGACTTATGATCAAAAAGTACGAAATTTGAAAACTCCCATAACTTCGAAACCCATGAACCCCGGGTCATGACTTATGATCAAAAAGTACGAAATTTGAAAACTCCCATAACTTCGTAACCCATGAACCCCGGGTCATGACTTATGATCAAAAAGTACGAAATTTGAAAACTCCCATAACTTCGAACCCATGAACCCCGGGTCATGACTTATGATCAAAAAGTACGAAATTTGAAAACTCCCATAACTTCGTAACCCATGAACCCCGGGTCATGACTTATGATCAAAAAGTACGAAATTTGAAAACTCCCATAACTTCGTAACCCATGAACCCCGGGTCATGACTTATGATCAAAAAGTACGAAATTTGAAAACTCCCATAACTTCGTAACCCATGAACCCCGGGTCATGACTTATGATCAAAAAGTACGAAATTTGAAAACTCCCATAACTTCGAAACCCATGAACCCCGGGTCATGACTTATGATCAAAAAGTACGAAATTTGAAAACTCCCATAACTTCGTAACCCATGAACCCCGGGTCATGACTTATGATCAAAAAGTACGAAATTTGAAAACTCCCATAACTTCGTAACCCATGAACCCCGGGTCATGACTTATGATCAAAAAGTACGAAATTTGAAAACTCCCATAACTTCGTAACCCATGAACCCCGGGTCATGACTTATGATCAAAAAGTACGAAATTTGAAAACTCCCATAACTTCGAAACCCATGAACCCCGGGTCATGACTTATGATCAAAAAGTACGAAATTTGAAAACTCCCATAACTTCGTAACCCATGAACCCCGGGTCATGACTTATGATCAAAAAGTACGAAATTTGAAAACTCCCATAACTTCGTAACCCATGAACCCCGGGTCATGACTTATGATCAAAAAGTACGAAATTTGAAAACTCCCATAACTTCGTAACCCATGAACCCCGGGTCATGACTTATGATCAAAAAGTACGAAATTTGAAAACTCCCATAACTTCGAAACCCATGAACCCCGGGTCATGACTTATGATCAAAAAGTACGAAATTTGAAAACCCCCATAACTTCGTAACCCATGAACCCCGGGTCATGACTTATGATCAAAAAGTACGAAATTTGAAAACTCCCATAACTTCGAAACCCATGAACCCCGGGTCATGACTTATGATCAAAAAGTACGAAATTTGAAAACTCCCATAACTTCGTAACCCATGAACCCCGGGTCATGACTTATGATCAAAAAGTACGAAATTTGAAAACTCCCATAACTTCGTAACCCATGAACCCCGGGTCATGACTTATGATCAAAAAGTACGAAATTTGAAAACTCCCATAACTTCGAAACCCATGAACCCCGGGTCATGACTTATGATCAAAAAGTACGAAATTTGAAAACTCCCATAACTTCGAAACCCATGAACCCCGGGTCATGACTTATGATCAAAAAGTACGAAATTTGAAAACTCCCATAACTTCGTAACCCATGAACCCCGGGTCATGACTTATGATCAAAAAGTACGAAATTTGAAAACTCCCATAACTTCGTAACCCATGAACCCCGGGTCATGACTTATGATCAAAAAGTACGAAATTTGAAAACTCCCATAACTTCGAAACCCATGAACCCCGGGTCATGACTTATGATCAAAAAGTACGAAATTTGAAAACTCCCATAACTTCGTAACCCATGAACCCCGGGTCATGACTTATGATCAAAAAGTACGAAATTTGAAAACTCCCATAACTTCGTAACCCATGAACCCCGGGTCATGACTTATGATCAAAAAGTACGAAATTTGAAAACTCCCATAACTTCGTAACCCATGAACCCCGGGTCATGACTTATGATCAAAAAGTACGAAATTTGAAAACTCCCATAACTTCGTAACCCATGAACCCCGGGTCATGACTTATGATCAAAAAGTACGAAATTTGAAAACTCCCATAACTTCGTAACCCATGAACCCCGGGTCATGACTTATGATCAAAAAGTACGAAATTTGAAAACTCCCATAACTTCGTAACCCATGAACCCCGGGTCATGACTTATGATCAAAAAGTACGAAATTTGAAAACTCCCATAACTTCGTAACCCATGAACCCCGGGTCATGACTTATGATCAAAAAGTACGAAATTTGAAAACTCCCATAACTTCGTAACCCATGAACCCCGGGTCATGACTTATGATCAAAAAGTACGAAATTTGAAAACCCCCATAACTTCGTAACCCATGAACCCCGGGTCATGACTTATGATCAAAAAGTACGAAATTTGAAAACTCCCATAACTTCGTAACCCATGAACCCCGGGTCATGACTTATGATCAAAAAGTACGAAATTTGAAAACTCCCATAACTTCGTAACCCATGAACCCCGGGTCATGACTTATGATCAAAAAGTACGAAATTTGAAAACTCCCATAACTTCGAAACCCATGAACCCCGGGTCATGACTTATGATCAAAAAGTACGAAATTTGAAAACCCCCATAACTTCGTAACCCATGAACCCCGGGTCATGACTTATGATCAAAAAGTACGAAATTTGAAAACTCCCATAACTTCGTAACCCATGAACCCCGGGTCATGACTTATGATCAAAAAGTACGAAATTTGAAAACTCCCATAACTTCGTAACCCATGAACCCCGGGTCATGACTTATGATCAAAAAGTACGAAATTTGAAAACTCCCATAACTTCGTAACCCATGAACCCCGGGTCATGACTTATGATCAAAAAGTACGAAATTTGAAAACTCCCATAACTTCGTAACCCATGAACCCCGGGTCATGACTTATGATCAAAAAGTACGAAATTTGAAAACTCCCATAACTTCGTAACCCATGAACCCCGGGTCATGACTTATGATCAAAAAGTACGAAATTTGAAAACTCCCATAACTTCGTAACCCATGAACCCCGGGTCATGACTTATGATCAAAAAGTACGAAATTTGAAAACTCCCATAACTTCGAAACCCATGAACCCCGGGTCATGACTTATGATCAAAAAGTACGAAATTTGAAAACTCCCATAACTTCGAAACCCATGAACCCCGGGTCATGACTTATGATCAAAAAGTACGAAATTTGAAAACTCCCATAACTTCGTAACCCATGAACCCCGGGTCATGACTTATGATCAAAAAGTACGAAATTTGAAAACTCCCATAACTTCGTAACCCATGAACCCCGGGTCATGACTTATGATCAAAAAGTACGAAATTTGAAAACTCCCATAACTTCGAAACCCATGAACCCCGGGTCATGACTTATGATCAAAAAGTACGAAATTTGAAAACTCCCATAACTTCGTAACCCATGAACCCCGGGTCATGACTTATGATCAAAAAGTACGAAATTTGAAAACTCCCATAACTTCGTAACCCATGAACCCCGGGTCATGACTTATGATCAAAAAGTACGAAATTTGAAAACTCCCATAACTTCGAAACCCATGAACCCCGGGTCATGACTTATGATCAAAAAGTACGAAATTTGAAAACTCCCATAACTTCGTAACCCATGAACCCCGGGTCATGACTTATGATCAAAAAGTACGAAATTTGAAAACTCCCATAACTTCGTAACCCATGAACCCCGGGTCATGACTTATGATCAAAAAGTACGAAATTTGAAAACTCCCATAACTTCGTAACCCATGAACCCCGGGTCATGACTTATGATCAAAAAGTACGAAATTTGAAAACTCCCATAACTTCGTAACCCATGAACCCCGGGTCATGACTTATGATCAAAAAGTACGAAATTTGAAAACTCCCATAACTTCGTAACCCATGAACCCCGGGTCATGACTTATGATCAAAAAGTACGAAATTTGAAAACTCCCATAACTTCGTAACCCATGAACCCCGGGTCATGACTTATGATCAAAAAGTACGAAATTTGAAAACTCCCATAACTTCGTAACCCATGAACCCCGGGTCATGACTTATGATCAAAAAGTACGAAATTTGAAAACTCCCATAACTTCGTAACCCATGAACCCCGGGTCATGACTTATGATCAAAAAGTACGAAATTTGAAAACTCCCATAACTTCGAAACCCATGAACCCCGGGTCATGACTTATGATCAAAAAGTACGAAATTTGAAAACTCCCATAACTTCGTAACCCATGAACCCCGGGTCATGACTTATGATCAAAAAGTACGAAATTTGAAAACTCCCATAACTTCGTAACCCATGAACCCCGGGTCATGACTTATGATCAAAAAGTACGAAATTTGAAAACTCCCATAACTTCGTAACCCATGAACCCCGGGTCATGACTTATGATCAAAAAGTACGAAATTTGAAAACTCCCATAACTTCGAAACCCATGAACCCCGGGTCATGACTTATGATCAAAAAGTACGAAATTTGAAAACTCCCATAACTTCGTAACCCATGAACCCCGGGTCATGACTTATGATCAAAAAGTACGAAATTTGAAAACTCCCATAACTTCGTAACCCATGAACCCCGGGTCATGACTTATGATCAAAAAGTACGAAATTTGAAAACTCCCATAACTTCGTAACCCATGAACCCCGGGTCATGACTTATGATCAAAAAGTACGAAATTTGAAAACTCCCATAACTTCGAAACCCATGAACCCCGGGTCATGACTTATGATCAAAAAGTACGAAATTTGAAAACCCCCATAACTTCGTAACCCATGAACCCCGGGTCATGACTTATGATCAAAAAGTACGAAATTTGAAAACTCCCATAACTTCGTAACCCATGAACCCCGGGTCATGACTTATGATCAAAAAGTACGAAATTTGAAAACTCCCATAACTTCGAAACCCATGAACCCCGGGTCATGACTTATGATCAAAAAGTACGAAATTTGAAAACTCCCATAACTTCGTAACCCATGAACCCCGGGTCATGACTTATGATCAAAAAGTACGAAATTTGAAAACTCCCATAACTTCGTAACCCATGAACCCCGGGTCATGACTTATGATCAAAAAGTACGAAATTTGAAAACTCCCATAACTTCGTAACCCATGAACCCCGGGTCATGACTTATGATCAAAAAGTACGAAATTTGAAAACTCCCATAACTTCGTAACCCATGAACCCCGGGTCATGACTTATGATCAAAAAGTACGAAATTTGAAAACTCCCATAACTTCGAAACCCATGAACCCCGGGTCATGACTTATGATCAAAAAGTACGAAATTTGAAAACCCCCATAACTTCGTAACCCATGAACCCCGGGTCATGACTTATGATCAAAAAGTACGAAATTTGAAAACTCCCATAACTTCGTAACCCATGAACCCCGGGTCATGACTTATGATCAAAAAGTACGAAATTTGAAAACTCCCATAACTTCGTAACCCATGAACCCCGGGTCATGACTTATGATCAAAAAGTACGAAATTTGAAAACTCCCATAACTTCGTAACCCATGAACCCCGGGTCATGACTTATGATCAAAAAGTACGAAATTTGAAAACTCCCATAACTTCGTAACCCATGAACCCCGGGTCATGACTTATGATCAAAAAGTACGAAATTTGAAAACTCCCATAACTTCGTAACCCATGAACCCCGGGTCATGACTTATGATCAAAAAGTACGAAATTTGAAAACTCCCATAACTTCGAAACCCATGAACCCCGGGTCATGACTTATGATCAAAAAGTACGAAATTTGAAAACTCCCATAACTTCGTAACCCATGAACCCCGGGTCATGACTTATGATCAAAAAGTACGAAATTTGAAAACTCCCATAACTTCGTAACCCATGAACCCCGGGTCATGACTTATGATCAAAAAGTACGAAATTTGAAAACTCCCATAACTTCGAAACCCATGAACCCCGGGTCATGACTTATGATCAAAAAGTACGAAATTTGAAAACTCCCATAACTTCGTAACCCATGAACCCCGGGTCATGACTTATGATCAAAAAGTACGAAATTTGAAAACTCCCATAACTTCGTAACCCATGAACCCCGGGTCATGACTTATGATCAAAAAGTACGAAATTTGAAAACTCCCATAACTTCGTAACCCATGAACCCCGGGTCATGACTTATGATCAAAAAGTACGAAATTTGAAAACTCCCATAACTTCGAAACCCATGAACCCCGGGTCATGACTTATGATCAAAAAGTACGAAATTTGAAAACCCCATAACTTTGTAACCCATGAATCAAAAAGTACGAAATTTGAAAACTACCATAACTTCGAAACCCATGAACCCCGGGTCATCACTTATGATCAAAAAGTACGAAATTTGAAAACTCCCATAACTTCGTAACCCATGAACCCCGGGTCATGACTTATGATCAAAAAGTACGAAATTTGAAAACTCCCATAACTTCGTAACCCATGAACCCCGGGTCATGACTTATGATCAAAAAGTACGAAATTTGAAAACTCCCATAACTTCGTAACCCATGAACCCCGGGTCATGACTTATGATCAAAAAGTACGAAATTTGAAAACTCCCATAACTTCGTAACCCATGAACCCCGGGTCATGACTTATGATCAAAAAGTACGAAATTTGAAAACTCCCATAACTTCGTAACCCATGAACCCCGGGTCATGACTTATGATCAAAAAGTACGAAATTTGAAAACTCCCATAACTTCGTAACCCATGAACCCCGGGTCATGACTTATGATCAAAAAGTACGAAATTTGAAAACTCCCATAACTTCGTAACCCATGAACCCCGGGTCATGACTTATGATCAAAAAGTACGAAATTTGAAAACTCCCATAACTTCGTAACCCATGAACCCCGGGTCATGACTTATGATCAAAAAGTACGAAATTTGAAAACTCCCATAACTTCGAAACCCATGAACCCCGGGTCATGACTTATGATCAAAAAGTACGAAATTTGAAAACCCCCATAACTTCGTAACCCATGAACCCCGGGTCATGACTTATGATCAAAAAGTACGAAATTTGAAAACTCCCATAACTTCGTAACCCATGAACCCCGGGTCATGACTTATGATCAAAAAGTACGAAATTTGAAAACTCCCATAACTTCGTAACCCATGAACCCCGGGTCATGACTTATGATCAAAAAGTACGAAATTTGAAAACTCCCATAACTTCGTAACCCATGAACCCCGGGTCATGACTTATGATCAAAAAGTACGAAATTTGAAAACTCCCATAACTTCGAAACCCATGAACCCCGGGTCATGACTTATGATCAAAAAGTACGAAATTTGAAAACCCCCATAACTTCGTAACCCATGAACCCCGGGTCATGACTTATGATCAAAAAGTACGAAATTTGAAAACTCCCATAACTTCGTAACCCATGAACCCCGGGTCATGACTTATGATCAAAAAGTACGAAATTTGAAAACTCCCATAACTTCGTAACCCATGAACCCCGGGTCATGACTTATGATCAAAAAGTACGAAATTTGAAAACTCCCATAACTTCGTAACCCATGAACCCCGGGTCATGACTTATGATCAAAAAGTACGAAATTTGAAAACTCCCATAACTTCGAAACCCATGAACCCCGGGTCATGACTTATGATCAAAAAGTACGAAATTTGAAAACCCCCATAACTTCGTAACCCATGAACCCCGGGTCATGACTTATGATCAAAAAGTACGAAATTTGAAAACTCCCATAACTTCGTAACCCATGAACCCCGGGTCATGACTTATGATCAAAAAGTACGAAATTTGAAAACTCCCATAACTTCGTAACCCATGAACCCCGGGTCATGACTTATGATCAAAAAGTACGAAATTTGAAAACTCCCATAACTTCGAAACCCATGAACCCCGGGTCATGACTTATGATCAAAAAGTACGAAATTTGAAAACTCCCATAACTTCGTAACCCATGAACCCCGGGTCATGACTTATGATCAAAAAGTACGAAATTTGAAAACTCCCATAACTTCGTAACCCATGAACCCCGGGTCATGACTTATGATCAAAAAGTACGAAATTTGAAAACTCCCATAACTTCGTAACCCATGAACCCCGGGTCATGACTTATGATCAAAAAGTACGAAATTTGAAAACTCCCATAACTTCGTAACCCATGAACCCCGGGTCATGACTTATGATCAAAAAGTACGAAATTTGAAAACCCCCATAACTTCGTAACCCATGAACCCCGGGTCATGACTTATGATCAAAAAGTACGAAATTTGAAAACTCCCATAACTTCGAAACCCATGAACCCCGGGTCATGACTTATGATCAAAAAGTACGAAATTTGAAAACCCCCATAACTTCGTAACCCATGAACCCCGGGTCATGACTTATGATCAAAAAGTACGAAATTTGAAAACTCCCATAACTTCGTAACCCATGAACCCCGGGTCATGACTTATGATCAAAAAGTACGAAATTTGAAAACTCCCATAACTTCGAAACCCATGAACCCCGGGTCATGACTTATGATCAAAAAGTACGAAATTTGAAAACCCCCATAACTTCGTAACCCATGAACCCCGGGTCATGACTTATGATCAAAAAGTACGAAATTTGAAAACTCCCATAACTTCGTAACCCATGAACCCCGGGTCATGACTTATGATCAAAAAGTACGAAATTTGAAAACTCCCATAACTTCGTAACCCATGAACCCCGGGTCATGACTTATGATCAAAAAGTACGAAATTTGAAAACTCCCATAACTTCGAAACCCATGAACCCCGGGTCATGACTTATGATCAAAAAGTACGAAATTTGAAAACTCCCATAACTTCGAAACCCATGAACCCCGGGTCATGACTTATGATCAAAAAGTACGAAATTTGAAAACTCCCATAACTTCGTAACCCATGAACCCCGGGTCATGACTTATGATCAAAAAGTACGAAATTTGAAAACTCCCATAACTTCGTAACCCATGAACCCCGGGTCATGACTTATGATCAAAAAGTACGAAATTTGAAAACTCCCATAACTTCGTAACCCATGAACCCCGGGTCATGACTTATGATCAAAAAGTACGAAATTTGAAAACTCCCATAACTTCGAAACCCATGAACCCCGGGTCATGACTTATGATCAAAAAGTACGAAATTTGAAAACCCCCATAACTTCGTAACCCATGAACCCCGGGTCATGACTTATGATCAAAAAGTACGAAATTTGAAAACTCCCATAACTTCGTAACCCATGAACCCCGGGTCATGACTTATGATCAAAAAGTACGAAATTTGAAAACTCCCATAACTTCGTAACCCATGAACCCCGGGTCATGACTTATGATCAAAAAGTACGAAATTTGAAAACTCCCATAACTTCGAAACCCATGAACCCCGGGTCATGACTTATGATCAAAAAGTACGAAATTTGAAAACTCCCATAACTTCGTAACCCATGAACCCCGGGTCATGACTTATGATCAAAAAGTACGAAATTTGAAAACTCCCATAACTTCGTAACCCATGAACCCCGGGTCATGACTTATGATCAAAAAGTACGAAATTTGAAAACTCCCATAACTTCGTAACCCATGAACCCCGGGTCATGACTTATGATCAAAAAGTACGAAATTTGAAAACTCCCATAACTTCGTAACCCATGAACCCCGGGTCATGACTTATGATCAAAAAGTACGAAATTTGAAAACCCCCATAACTTCGTAACCCATGAACCCCGGGTCATGACTTATGATCAAAAAGTACGAAATTTGAAAACTCCCATAACTTCGTAACCCATGAACCCCGGGTCATGACTTATGATCAAAAAGTACGAAATTTGAAAACTCCCATAACTTCGTAACCCATGAACCCCGGGTCATGACTTATGATCAAAAAGTACGAAATTTGAAAACTCCCATAACTTCGTAACCCATGAACCCCGGGTCATGACTTATGATCAAAAAGTACGAAATTTGAAAACTCCCATAACTTCGAAACCCATGAACCCCGGGTCATGACTTATGATCAAAAAGTACGAAATTTGAAAACCCCCATAACTTCGTAACCCATGAACCCCGGGTCATGACTTATGATCAAAAAGTACGAAATTTGAAAACTCCCATAACTTCGTAACCCATGAACCCCGGGTCATGACTTATGATCAAAAAGTACGAAATTTGAAAACTCCCATAACTTCGAAACCCATGAACCCCGGGTCATGACTTATGATCAAAAAGTACGAAATTTGAAAACTCCCATAACTTCGTAACCCATGAACCCCGGGTCATGACTTATGATCAAAAAGTACGAAATTTGAAAACTCCCATAACTTCGTAACCCATGAACCCCGGGTCATGACTTATGATCAAAAAGTACGAAATTTGAAAACTCCCATAACTTCGTAACCCATGAACCCCGGGTCATGACTTATGATCAAAAAGTACGAAATTTGAAAACTCCCATAACTTCGTAACCCATGAACCCCGGGTCATGACTTATGATCAAAAAGTACGAAATTTGAAAACTCCCATAACTTCGAAACCCATGAACCCCGGGTCATGACTTATGATCAAAAAGTACGAAATTTGAAAACTCCCATAACTTCGTAACCCATGAACCCCGGGTCATGACTTATGATCAAAAAGTACGAAATTTGAAAACTCCCATAACTTCGAAACCCATGAACCCCGGGTCATGACTTATGATCAAAAAGTACGAAATTTGAAAACTCCCATAACTTCGTAACCCATGAACCCCGGGTCATGACTTATGATCAAAAAGTACGAAATTTGAAAACTCCCATAACTTCGTAACCCATGAACCCCGGGTCATGACTTATGATCAAAAAGTACGAAATTTGAAAACTCCCATAACTTCGAAACCCATGAACCCCGGGTCATGACTTATGATCAAAAAGTTCGAAATTTGAAAAACCCCATAACTTTGTAACCCATGAATCAAAAAGTACGAAATTTGAAAACTCCCATAACTTCGAAACCCATGAACCCCGGGTCATGACTTATGATCAAAAAGTACGAAATTTGAAAACTCCCATAACTTCGTAACCCATGAACCCCGGGTCATGACTTATGATCAAAAAGTACGAAATTTGAAAACTCCCATAACTTCGTAACCCATGAACCCCGGGTCATGACTTATGATCAAAAAGTACGAAATTTGAAAACTCCCATAACTTCGTAACCCATGAACCCCGGGTCATGACTTATGATCAAAAAGTACGAAATTTGAAAACTCCCATAACTTCGTAACCCATGAACCCCGGGTCATGACTTATGATCAAAAAGTACGAAATTTGAAAACTCCCATAACTTCGTAACCCATGAACCCCGGGTCATGACTTATGATCAAAAAGTACGAAATTTGAAAACTCCCATAACTTCGTAACTTATGAACCCCGGGTCATGACTTATGATCAAAAAGTACGAAATTTGAAAACTCCCATAACTTCGTAACCCATGAACCCCGGGTCATGACTTATGATCAAAAAGTACGAAATTTGAAAACTCCCATAACTTCGAAACCCATGAACCCCGGGTCATGACTTATGATCAAAAAGTACGAAATTTGAAAACTCCCATAACTTCGAAACCCATGAACCCCGGGTCATGACTTATGATCAAAAAGTACGAAATTTGAAAACTCCCATAACTTCGTAACCCATGAACCCCGGGTCATGACTGTAACAGATAACGTATCTAAAAGATTTAGAGTACGCTACGTCGGACGAGCTGATGTTATTTCTGCGGTGATCGGAGCACGCGCTTGTTTCCGGCTTCTATGTAGTCGGTAGCTAGGAGTGGGCAGGGTAATGAAGATCCGATTAGCAGAGGTGCTCGCTGCGTTAAAATATTATATATTAAAACATTCGCGTGCTAGTGAATAAATTCCAGTTTGGTTTTTGGTTTCCAAAAGGGGAGAAAGGAAGACAACACAGACAAAATATGCGGACGGAAAGACTGTAAACACAACGCCTTGAATTATGGAGTTGCAAGATGTTGTAGCAACCCTTCATGTGCCCACCCAACCTTGATCACAAAGTCCTGTAACAAAGAAAAATATTGATTGTGATCCCAAAAAAAAAATTCGAAGGTAGTTACATCAGAGTATGTTCACGACACATGATTCCCAATAAAAATAATTTTGGTTTTCTTTTTAAATTATATTAATTGGGGTATTTAATAAGAGAAGAGTGAGATCAATTCAAAAATATAAATGCGCATGCCAAAATAATAAAATGTACCAAAAAAAAGGTACCTTGCAAGTGTACAAGCGTACACAAGGGTTAATGCAGACTGCATGTATGTGAAACGAACGGAGAAAAGGAAACGCAAAACTAGGTCAGTGTTGCTGAACAGCTGATCGGCCTTGGCCTTGAATTGCCGAAAGTATTCTTTTCTGATCTCTTTCGCTCAGCCACACAAATAAATGGAGAGAGGATGCACAGATAGAAAATCATAAATTTTACCACTCACGTTTTGTTGTTAATCCATCGATGAAAGCGCTTCCATGATTGGTGATTGCTGTGGGTTTAATTTTTGTATTATGTTTAAATCACTCACTTGGTTTATTTGTGTTGCACGACCTGTTTAACATTTAAAAAAAATTTATTTCTCAATTTTAATTTTTTTTCCAGCACTTCATTTCTTGATTTTTTTCTTTCTTTTCTATGTAGAAGGCCACAAAAAAAATGTGTAAGAGGAGAGCGTAAGAATCTCACTCATACAACCACAACGAAATAGGGGGAAGTATCAAAAATGGGCTTTTTATATTTTTTTCTCTCTCTCTCTTCACTTTGCAATTACTCATGACACTATTCAATTTTAACCTCACATTCCAATTCTTTTTTTTTTTCTTCAGATTAATGCAAATATTATTAATGATATATAGCTCACTTACTACATGATTACTATGCTAGTCGTATTCTATTATATATATTTGTATTACATTATTAGGGCTTCGATGCCCGCAAAATTGAGCGCAACTTGGCGTCGCGGCGTTGGCCACCTCTGGCACGCTTTTTCTTTTCACAAGGAATATCGACTACAATTGCCACTTTTTATGCAATTCTCTCTTCTTCAGGCACTTGTTCCACAACACAATAAAAAAATTGCAAAAGATGCAACGACGTAGGTGCGGAGCGAGAAAAAAAAGCAAAACCAACTCCGGTGATCCGTCCGACTTCTGCGCTGTGCTCGCGGCAAGGGCAAACTGCTGCGCTCAGGCTCTGGTCGCTGCGTCAGAAGTTCCCAACTACTTTTGGGGGAAATTTTTCTTCTCCTTTCCTCTCTCTCGCAAATCACACGCGGGAATGCGTATATGCTCTTGGAAGGCACCGAATGAGTAGAAAAAAGGCCCAAGACAGGAATTCCAAAATTATAAATTTAATTGTAGCAAGTGCAATTATTTAAAAATTGCGCAGATTGCCAGCCAAAGAAAGGTTAAAGACAAAATCATTGTTAAAATTTTATGATTTTCTCGATCGAAAAAAAATTGTTTAATCTGGAGATTCTCACTCACCAGTTTTGGTTTGGCCATAAAAAAATACTTCTGCTATTCCAGTAGATATGTTTAGAGTTCTTTTCTTTTCACTTCACCACAGCTAAGCTTCGCTGATTTGAGTCACTTGGAAAGATACTATGAGTAATTACGTCTGCTCCGTGCCACGTTAGAAGTTGAAAAGACAGGTTATTTCCTTTTCATTAGTCTTGAGACCCTAACCTTGAGTTGCTACCAAAATTGACAATTGTGTCTGTTAAAAATTTTTGGATATTTTGTTTTTGCAAAAATTTCCAGCTGATTGGTTAGGCAAGCAGTGCTACTTAATTGGTTGCCTACTTTCAGGATCAGTACAAAATTTGGTTTTTAAGGAGAGACAGGCAATACTACAACACCTCCCGGCCAAA
The DNA here is from genome assembly GCA_035047525.1 of Drosophila quinaria. Classification (NCBI taxonomy): domain Eukaryota; kingdom Metazoa; phylum Arthropoda; class Insecta; order Diptera; family Drosophilidae; genus Drosophila; species Drosophila quinaria. Next base: position 17,216 of record JAWNPO010000291.1, on the reverse strand, counting down.
ATCACACTTTACGGTGGAATCAACTGTAAAGGGGGATACTGACTGGAACGACGCACTATTGCTTTATATCTTTTGCGTGATATTTTCCTAAACACCGTCCTTGCATATCTTCGAGCTCATAGTAGCTGTTGCCAAGCTTTCTTTTAACTCTGGCTTTGACGAAGGTAGGCGCAAGTTTCGCATTAAAACCCTTTGCGAAATTGCTCTGTTGAAAGTTTCTTCTAAATACTTCCTGGCCAACTACAAAAGATACATCTCTGCTGCGTAAATTGTAGGCCTTTTCGTTTCGCTGTTGTTGTCGCTGAGTACAAGTGAAAGCTTGCTGGCCAATGAGTTTAAACGAGTCGTCTCTAGAAAACTGCACAAATCTATCTTCTAGCAACCCAAGATCACGAATCAGCTGATAACATGAGCCATTCGTTACCATATGTTGTCCAAAAGCAACTCGATATGGACTTGTATTAATTGCAGTGTGTAAACTTGAACGCAAAGCACAAGCTATAGAACTCAGCTGCTCATCCCAGTTAGTCTGATCGGGCTTCACATATGATTTAATTGCGGCAATTACTGAGCGATTTACGCGTTCGGAAGCATTTGCTTGTGGAGCGTAAACAGCAGTATAAGCATGCTTGACTCCATATTTTTGCAACAACGCGTTGAAACACAAGGACTTAAATTGCACGCCATTATCAGATACAATTGTTTCTGGCACACCAAAGCAATGAAACAAGTCATTCTCGATATACTGAATGATGGCATCTGCTGTGAACTTTTTAACAGCTTTCAAAAACGGAAATTTAGAGAAGTGATCAAGCACTACAAGGATCCCAATATTACCACTCTGGCTACGTGGATAAGGCCCCAAAAAATCTACAAATAATTTTTGAAAGAATCTCTGGGTCTCGGCCGTTTTTCCCATTGGTGGTCGCAAACTATGGTTAGGGTATTTGGAGCACTTGCAAATATCACAGCTGTTAATAAAAGTCTTAACGTCTTGCACTAAATTTGGCCAATAAAAATAGCGACGCAATTTTTCCAGTGTCTTATTTATGCCACAATGCGCGGATATCGGTGGCTCGTGAGCATCTTTTACTAATTTAGATACAAGATCATTGGGAACCCAAAGCTTCCAGCAAAGATCATCAGCAATTTTTTCGCCAGTTGCATGCTCAGCACGCCGATAAATGCGATCATTGATTATTTTTACGTCTGGCAGACGAGCTTGATTAGCCAATATTTTACTCTTTAATAGCTCATACTCCGGGGATTTGAAACTATCTGAATCCAAGTCTTGCAACGTATCTACACTAATTTCGGACAAATCCTCAGTGTGGACACGAGAAAGAGCATCAGGTACTACATTTTGACTACCTTTTCGATGTAGTATCTTAAACGAAAAACCTTGAAGCTTTAATGCCCACCGTGCTAATCTTGAGCTCAAATCCGTCTGAGACATTAGCCATTTCAGTGAGGCATGATCTGTGATAATGGTGAAATCATGTCCTTCCACATAGGCTCTAAACTTTTTTACACATAATATAGCTGCTAAGCACTCCTTTTCGGTTACTGAATAGTTTCGTTGACACTGATTCAGTTTCCGTGACATGAATGCAATTGGTACTTCGTTGCCATTTTCATCTGTTTGCATTAGAACTCCTCCTACGCCAGTATGACTAGCGTCACAATGAATGGCAAATGGTGCGCTGAAATTGGGACTATGCAATACAGGAGCTTCACATAATTGTTGTTTTAATAGCTCAAAAGAATTTTGCGCTTCCTCAGTCCACTCGAACTTTCGTTTTTTCTTCAGAGTGTCTGTGATGGGAGCAGCAATACCAGCGTAATTTTTAATAAATTTATGGTACCATCCAGTTACTCCCAAAAATCTACGAACTTGCTTGATTGAGCGTGGTACCGGAAAATCTCTAATGCCTGAAACTTTATCTGGGTCTGTATTTATTGTTCCGTTTCCCACTACATGTCCTAAATATTTGACTTCTTTTAAGCAAAAGTGGCTTTTTTCGACATTTATTGTCAAGCCAGCTTGCATTAAGCGAGCTGCTAATTCTCTGAGCACCTGAACATGTGTTTCAAAAGAATCAGATATGACAAGCAAATCATCTAAATAGACAAAGATTTCGTTTCGTAGACTCGATGGAATAACCTTGTCCATTAGCTTAGACATGGTCTGCGGAGCATTGCTTAAGCCGAAAGGCATTACTGTAAACTGGTATAGAGGTCTACCTGGCACAGTAAAAGCAGTCTTTTCTCGGGCTGATGGTGCCAGCGGAATCTGCCAGTAGGCATCCTTGAGATCAATGCTTGAAATATATTCTGCTTTAGGTAATCTACTGAGAATACCGTCGATCAGCGGCATGGGATAAGCATTTTTGATTGTAACTTCATTAACTTTTCGGCTATCTATGCATAAACGGACTTTGCCAGGCTTGCGTACAAGCACTACTGGACTCGACCACGGACTATTTGACTCCTCAATAACACCAAGTGCTAGCATTCTATCTAATTCCTCATACATGGACTTCTCTATGGCTGGTGAAACAGCGTAGTGACGCTGTTTTATGGGCTTCGCATTGCCTGTGTCAATGTCATGCATCAGCCAACTAGTGCGTCCTAATCCACGTTTGGCAAACGATGGAAGTGTGTTTATAGCATCTAACAGCTGATTGCGCTGAATTTCAGATAACGGAACATTCATAGATTCGTCGAGCTTCAAACTTGCTATCGAAGATACATTTGTCAGAAATGACGGCAGAAGATTAAAGATTTTCCAAAAGTCGATGCCTAAATAGAGATCATGAGACAGAGAAGGGACTATGTAAAACTTGATTAATTTTGTATCACCACAAAAAGAAATTGGGGTGGTTATTTTTCCAGCAATTTGTTGAGCTTTCCCATCTGCGGTGCGTACAAAAGACGGACATGTGTTACAAGCGGGGATTTCTTGTAGTACCAGAGAAGCAAACTGCCCTCCGATGCAACTAATGGATGCGCCAGTATCCATAAGTCCACGAACCGTTTTATTCAGAATGACGACTTCCGCATGGGGTCTTGGATCATCAGAATTATTTATTAATGCGGACAGTAAAGCTTTTCGTTCAGTTTTACGCTTTTGTTTGTATTCGATCTTACGAATTCTAGAACGAGTGGGACTTGTTACCTGTTCGCGAGTTAAAGAGCAATCTAAACTGCTGCTATTGGGCATCAGATTAGATGGGGAACTATCTGGGATTTTGGTCATGTCAGGTAAGTGTTGGAGAGGACTCGAATCAAGATCCTTTACTCCGTATTGGTCGATTTTGACGACATCTGTTTGCGTGCACTGATCACTGGTGCACGAGCTGATAAGTTTTTTGGGGCATTGCAGTGTTTGCACGAGGGTTTATAGGTGTCTGGTTTGCCACACCCATAGCAAAATACTTTTCGCTCTGCAACGCAATCCTGATATCTGTGGCCAGAAATACCACAATTCCAACACGCCTTTGATATTGCCGACACTTCAGCATCTTCAATATCATCAAATTCTCCTTCTGTTTCAATAATTTGTGAACTCAGTTCACTTATGTTACGCCTCACAGTAGTTCGCTGACTAGGTGCAGATGTTTTAATTAAAGACTGCAAAAACCTTTCGCGTATACGTACTGTGTTTCGTAACTCAGCAACACTGTTTATTGGAACATGTAAAATTTCGTGTTTGATATCAGGTTCGAGATTAGCACGCAGTGCTTCCAACAATGAAGACTCTGACATAGGCTGCACTAACCTATCGGATAATGCAACAATAGCTTCATAAAACTCATCGAATGATTCGCCATGTTTCTGCTTACGTTGAGTAATAGCAGTGCGAATATCTAAATCCGTTCGCCCATCTTTGAACTGGATTTTTAGCGCGGCGCACAATTCTGCCCACTGTACTACTCTCACGCTCTTATGGTACCGCCAGTACCACTCGGAAGCGCTACCTTCAAACAAGTTGCTAGCGTATCTAGCTAACAATTCATAATTTCCGTCAAGTGTCTGCATTGTTAGTGCTTCTACTCGATAAAGAAAATCGTCAACTGCCATGGACGAGCGCCCAGAAAATCGCAGTTTCCAATTGGCGATAATCAAACTTATTCGGTCTGATCTCAAATCTGAAATAGAATGGCTACCGAGGTTACTAAGCCGATGAGTTGGATTCAAACCTGAGGTTGGAGTGGGGTCTACTGGAGCGGATCGTAGCAGCTGCTCAAACGCCTGCTGTTCCACATACTGAACTGTTGGTCTATTCAAATTTGTATCCTGTGCACCTTCGATACTAATGCGTTGAGAGTTTGCCTGTAAGGACAAATTCTGAAAACCAGTTTCAATGGTTCGGGCTAAGATTTGCGTTTGGTTGCTAAGTACGACAGCCATGGCTTCGACAATCGCTTGTTTTATGCCTGCAGCGGCCGAAGCTTGATTGGTGTCTTCTTGTGAAGTTGCAGATCCTTCTGTTGACTGCCGAGGCATTTCCAAGCCCGCAGCACTCGTACTTGCCTGAGCATTATCTTCAGGCGAAGGCACATCTAGTCCCTTACTTTGCGATCTAGTATGCATGGCTGCGTTATCGGAAATTGCAGCTTGAACTTGGCCTAACTCCTGCGCCAAATTGGGGTGTGCCGCTATAACGGACTTTCTGCACACTGGACAAACCTTATTTATTCCTGCTTGAACGTTGAAACAACTACGATGAAAAGTATGGCCACACTTTGCCTTCAAAAGCTGTGCTCGATACTTAATCCCTTTATTGCAAACGCCACAAGTGTATTTTGGTCGAATATCCTGATCTAACTTTTCCCAATTAGCATTACCATAAGACATACTTTAACAACTAGAAGAGGATACTTAAAGTAGATTCAGCAAATAAAATTTGTTTGTGCTTCGCTCGCAGTAAATCAAAAAAAAAACTTACAAATAAAAAAAATCATAAAAATATAAAAATGTTTATATCGCAAAAGATAATTAAATAAGAGGAAAAATTTTATAAATGTTTTTGGGAATCATGTGAACGCTACGATAAACTTCAGTAACTCGTTTACAATACTTTCCAAACACATAAGGGGGAAAAAAAGGTACATTTGAGCTTTTTGTTTATATTTGAGCGACAGTACGTAGTATTTAACCACATGATACTTAAATCAAGCCCAATAAACACTCAAAGCATGGGGAAATTACAAAAATTCACAATAGATTGCACTTAATTGCTCAATGCATGATCAGGTGTTTGGAAATTGAGTTTATTTTGAAAACATCAATTAATCTACAAACACTTGATATCAGCGAAAAAATTTTAATGACCGGCAGGACATAGCTCTTGGCCATAAATAATCCGTTTCCAGGTTCATCAATTAATGTGCAATTTGAGGATAGATACGGACTCTTCAGTTATTTTGAAACTGTAAGACATTCAACGTGTCCAGATTACACTAAATTATAAAATTGCGTTTCGAGGCAGGCATGTATGCTATCTATTGATACTGCAACTTCTACTGCACTCTCAACAATTATTCAAACAAGGAAAAATTAACACAAACCGGAACTAGGATAGGAGAATTAAGTCAGGTGGTTTTGACTATGGAGCATTTATTGTGGATCTGACCAAAACAGGCCTCGAAGTTGGGCGCCAAATAAATAATATATTAACATATATTATCTGTAACAGATAACGTATCTAAAAGATTTAGAGTACGCTACGTCGGACGAGCTGATGTTATTTCTGCGGTGATCGGAGCACGCGCTTGTTTCCGGCTTCTATGTAGTCGGTAGCTAGGAGTGGGCAGGGTAATGAAGATCCGATTAGCAGAGGTGCTCGCTGCGTTAAAATATTATATATTAAAACATTCGCGTGCTAGTGGATAAATTCCAGTTTGGTTTTTGGTTTCCAAAAGGGGAGAAAGGAAGACAACACAGACAAAATATGCGGACGGAAAGACTGTAAACACAACGCCTTGAATTATGGAGTTGCAAGATGTTGTAGCAACCCTTCATGTGCCCACCCAACCTTGATCACAAAGTCCTGTAACAAAGAAAAATATTGATTGTGATCCCAAAAAAAAAAATTCGAAGGTAGTTACATCAGAGTATGTTCACGACACATGATTCCCAATAAAAATAATTTTGGTTTTCTTTTTAAATTATATTAATTGGGGTATTTAATAAGAGAAGAGTGAGATCAATTCAAAAATATAAATGCGCATGCCAAAATAATAAAATGTACCAAAAAAAAGGTACCTTGCAAGTGTACAAGCGTACACAAGGGTTAATGCAGACTGCATGTATGTGAAACGAACGGAGAAAAGGAAACGCAAAACTAGGTCAGTGTTGCTGAACAGCTGATCGGCCTTGGCCTTGAATTGCCGAAAGTATTCTTTTCTGATCTCTTTCGCTCAGCCACACAAATAAATGGAGAGAGGATGCACAGATAGAAAATCATAAATTTTACCACTCACGTTTTGTTGTTAATCCATCGATGAAAGCGCTTCCATGATTGGTGATTGCTGTGGGTTTAATTTTTGTATTATGTTTAAATCACTCACTTGGTTTATTTGTGTTGCACGACCTGTTTAACATTTAAAAAAAATTTATTTCTCAATTTTAATTTTTTTTCCAGCACTTCATTTCTTGATTTTTTTCTTTCTTTTCTATGTAGAAGGCCACAAAAAAAATGTGTAAGAGGAGAGCGTAAGAATCTCACTCATACAACCACAACGAAATAGGGGGAAGTATCAAAAATGGGCTTTTTATATTTTTTTTCTCTCTCTCTTCACTTTGCAATTACTCATGACACTATTCAATTTTAACCTCACATTCCAATTCTTTTTTTTTTCTTCAGATTAATGCAAATATTATTAATGATATATAGCTCACTTACTACATGATTACTATGCTAGTCGTATTCTATTATATATATTTGTATTACATTATTAGGGCTTCGATGCCCGCAAAATTGAGCGCAACTTGGCGTCGCGGCGTTGGCCACCTCTGGCACGCTTTTTCTTTTCACAAGGAATATCGACTACAATTGCCACTTTTTATGCAATTCTCTCTTGTAACATATAACGTAGTTATATGCTAGCACCACGAGCTGCTGTTAGTGTAGCGACTAGAGAAGCACGCGCTGGTTCCGGCTTGAATCGTCGTCGGCTGGGAGGGGTGAAGAATTTACCACTGTGCTACTTGCTCGCTTTGAATATATATAATTACATTAAAAATTCGCGTGCTGATTAAACACAAACACACAATCGACCGGACAGATAGGAAAGATAAATAAAAAGGCGTAAAATTGACTAAATATTGCACACATAGATATTGCACTGTTTCGATGTTGCCACACAAGCTGATTAGGTCGTTATGCTGCGCAGATGTTGTCACGACAGCTTATTGCCCACCCTACCATGATCATCTGGGCCGCCAGACCAAATTAGTGGCCGATGATCCCTTTTACAACCGAAAGATTTAACCTACGTCCATACTACGACGAGGCATGGCTTCCCAATGTTGAGCGAATTAGAACATATTAAAATTCAAGGTACGACTTATTTATTAAATGACAAAGATTCATGATTCCTATAATCCGCGACAAATTAAAATATTAAATATAAAAGGGGTTCTAACATAAAATTATAAATAAAAAAATTAAATATAAATATAATATAATTTAAAATAATAAAGAAAGAAACAATTTAAAGGCAATACCATATAGCTAACATGCCATGATTTTTCCCTTAACTAGGCGAAAAATTGTTTAAAAATTGTTCAGCATTTAAATATTTCAACAGCTGTTCTCTATTTGAAGTTCTAAAACTGTAATGCGATCATATTCAGTTGCACTCAAACTGCGAACGATTTGACCCAGAAACAAAATTTTCAAGGTTACTCTCTTTTAATTTGTGTTGTATTGAAATTTGTATTCTCTTCTTTCTCTTTGGTTTGCCTTTGTTTTTCTTCCTTTGCATGCACTTTAATAAAATAATTTAAGAGTGTCACTTACGTACATACCATCCATCTCCAAAAGCGCTTTTATTGATGAGAGGCGACGAAAACTGCGGTAATTGCTGTAACACCAAAAAAAATAAAATCACAAAGGCACAAGAAAAAAAAATGAAAAGAGAAAAAAAAAGGTATTCGGCATAGCCTGAGCTATGTCTTTTCTCACACCAACAATTGCTCACTTTTTCTTATGTGCGGTTAAAATAGGCTCTCGTCGCCAATATGGCGGTCGCCAAACGGATAAAAAAAAAAGACACAAAGGAAAAGAAAAGAAGGAGAAAAAAAAATTATATGTAGAGGGACAGACAATTGAAAATTCGCATTTGAAATCTTAGAAAAATCAATTAAGCACAACTTGAAAATTTAACAAATTTAACGCCAATTTTGCGTTTCAGTGGCATTCCTGCCTAAAGCGACCACGTTGCAGGCGTTGGCCTCAACTTAACCCTACTTGGGTGCTTCTTCACTATTTTAACTTAGCTATTCATTTTTCTAGCACTTACACTATGTTAATACACTAATTTAGCCAGAATGGCCTACGCAGAAAAAAAGTAGAAAAAAAGAAAAAAAAAATGTCACTTATAACCATAGATATCCCGGTTTAAAAATCTGCAGCTTCTCCGTCCGTCGTTTACTGCAGAGGCGCGAATTAGAGCTAATTCCGCGGCGCTCTTGTCTCTCCTTTGATCCCACAATTGCATGCGGCGAATTTGCGATTACTGAGAGCGCAATTAACTGTCTTCGGAGAGGATTTCTGCCAGCTGATTTGTTGCTTTTTTTATTCGGCGAATGCTTCCCAATTATTGCAGGCTGCTAATATGGCAGCAATTGAATTGACAATTCAAATATATAAAATGCTCTAAGTGCCAATTCGCTCTTAGCGTTTGGCACTTATTAATCAATTTACAACGGCCAAGCGGCAGTCTTTTCCGTGGTTTAAAATACACAATGAATATATATTTTTATATTGTATTATTATAGGTAAATTCTTTTTAATTCAAAACTTGACGAATGCAAAATTATCTCGACTTTGTACTTGGCGCGGTTTTAGTTTTTTTTTTCGCACTGTTAATTTTTGTCAGAGAAAACAACCTCCTCGTTTGACGATCAGAATTAAAAGAGGATGACAGTAGACTGATTCTCATACAGGAAAACTAATAACAGCGAAAGTGGGCCATACGCCATTTCCAATTAATTAACATAGAAATTCTCTCACTCCATTTCCACTTGTTAACAACTTTTTCTACCGATTATGGACAATAGGGGCGTTAGCGAAAGTTACGATATTCGTTGATGTTCGCAAAAAAAAAATTTCTGTTGCATACTTTCGGCCGGTTAATATAATACATTTTTCAAGCGTCGCTACAATTTCCCCCCACCAAAATCACACTTTGGGGGAACAACACCAAAAGTGGGATCCACGCTTGAAAATGGCTTATGGAAAGAACAGGTTATTGTTTTAAATCTTTTGCATGGAATTTCCCTATTAGTTTACCCTGCAAATCTTCAACTTCATAGTAGCAATTTCCCAGTTTCCGTCTTATCCGACTCTTAAGAAAAGCTGGTGCTAGTTTCGCACTGAAGCCTTTTGAGAAGTTGCTTTGCTGAAAGTTTCTACGATATATCTCCTGACCTACAGCAAATGACACCTCGCGACTCCTTAAATTGTATGTCCTTTCATTTCGAGAGTGTTGGGCTTGCATTGTCTCTTTTGCCTTCTGTCTAATAATGTCCAATGAATCTTCTTTGCTGAATCTAACAGTTCGATCTTCCAACATCTGCAAATTCCTTAACAACTTATAGCTGGCTCCATCGACTACCATGTGCTGGCCAAAAGCGAGGCGATATGGAGTCGTATTTATAGCTGAATGGACAGAGGAACGCAGAGCACAGCAAATGCTGCTGAGCTGCTCATCCCAATTCTTTTGATCAGTTCGAACATAGGATTTTATTGCAGATATAACCGATCGGTTAACTCGTTCTGATGCGTTGGCCTGAGGAGCATAAAAAGCAGTATAAGTGTGTACAATGTGATATTTTTTTAGCAGAGAGTTAAAAATGTCAGATCTGAACTGAACACCATTATCCGAAACTATGGTTTCAGGGACACCAAAACAGTGAAACAGCTCTTCTTCTAGATATTTCGTTACTATGTCAGCAGTGAATTTTTTGACTGGTTTTAAAAAAGGAAACTTCGACAAATGATCAAGCACGATAAATATGCCTATATGACCTGAACGACTTCGTGGATAAGGGCCAAGGAAATCGACATATAGTTTCTGGAAAAACCTATCAGATTGACCGGTGTTACCTAGAGGAGGTCGGAGTGTGCGATTGGGAAATTTTGAGACTTTACACATATGGCAATTGTTAATGTATGTTTTTACATCGGACACCAAATTGGGCCAATAATAAAAACGTCTAAGTTTTTCTAATGTTTTATTTATGCCACAGTGTGACGATAGTGGGTCTTCATGAGCTTCTTTTAAAGCTTTTTCAACTAGTGCTCGTGGTATCCAAAGCTTCCAGCACAAATCGTCAGCTACTTGGTCCATAGCAGCGTGTTCCGCTCGGCGATAAATATATCCGTCTAAAACTTGTAGATCGGGAGTTTTTGAAGCATTATCTACAATTTTGACTTAAACTCTTCTGACTGAAGGTCAACAATACTGGCCAAAAATAAGGGCGATAAGTCTTCTGTATGTGTGCGTGAAAGAGCATCTGGAACAATGTTTTGACTGCCCTTTCGATGCTGAATTTTGAAGTGGAATCCTTGCAACTTTAAGGACCATCTAGCTAACCGTGAGCTAAGATCAGCCTGGGTCATTAGCCATTTTAATGACGCATGGTCTGTAATAATGCTGAATTCTTGCCCTTCAATATACGCCCTAAACTTCTTAACAGCTAAAACTGCCGCCAGACACTCTTTTTCGGTGACTGTATAATTTCTTTGGCATTTATTCAGTTTCCGGGACATAAAAGCCACCGGCACTTCATCTTTATCGTCATTGTTTTGCATCAACACAGCTCCTACTCCAGTGTTACTTGCATCACAGTGTATGCTAAAAGGTATGTTAAAGTTAGGACTATGTAGAACTGGTGCTGAACTCATATGCTCCTTTAACAATTCGAACGACTTTTGGGCTTCTTCGCTCCAAACAAAAATACGCTTCTGTTTTAAGGTATCTGTTATAGGTGCCGCAAGTGCAGCGTAATTCCGAATGAACTTATGATACCATCCCGTTAAGCCAAGGAAGCGACGAACTTGTTTAATTGATCGAGGCACTGGAAATTCTGTTATTGCAGAATTATTTCAGGCAGAAATGACTTTTTTCTACATTTATGGTGAGATTTGCCATTTTTAATTGGTTAGCTACAATAATTAAAACTTCAAGATGTCGTTCAAAAGTATCAGACACGATCAAGAGGTCATCAAGATAAATAAAAACTTCATTGCGCAAGTTGGCGGGAATAATTTTATCCATGAGCCTTGACATGGTGTGCGGTGAGTTGGTTAAACCAAATGGCATCACAGTAAATTGGTAAAGGGGTCTACCGGGAACCGTAAAAGCCGTTTTGTCACGCGATTTTAATTCGAGTGGTATTTGCCAAAATGCGTCTTTCAGATCTAAACTTGTGATAAACTCTGCTTTTGGTAATCTCGCCAGAATACCATCAATAAGTGGCATAGGATATGCATCTTTTATAGTAACGTCATTTACTTTTCTGCTGTCAATGCATAATCGAACCTTGCCAGGCTTGCGCACAAGTACTACTGGTGAGGACCAACTACTATTCGATTCCTCGATTACTTTTAGTTCCAGCATACGATCTAATTCGTCATACATCAATTTCTCTGTTGCAGGAGAAACAGGATAATGACGCTGCTTAATGGGTTTTGCGTCACCCACATCAATCGAATGCGATATTAATGTGGTGCGTCCTAAGCCTTTTATAGCAAAAGAAGGAAACTGACGAATAGTATTTGACAATAATTGTTGTTGCTGTTCCGTTAATGGCCTACTTAAGGGATCACTCAAAGCTGACACAGAAAACTGCTCTTTTAAAAGCGAAGTGGGAAGCAAGTGAAACACAGTCCAAAAGTCTATACCCAGATAAAGATCACCAGATAGAGATGGGACTAGAAAAAAGTTATCTTCTTGGTTTCGCCTCTATAGTCAACATCAGTAGTTAGGCGACCAATAATTCCTTGCGATTTGCCATCTGCAGTTTTCACTGAGGCCGATAAACGCTTATATGTTGTTGTCTCTATCAGATCTTTAGCAAGCTGTCCACCAATGCAGCACACAGAGGCACCTGTATCTAATAAGCCAACTACCGTTTTACCTAGTAAGGTGACTTGAGCGTACGGGCGAAAATCCGTGAGTCTGCCAATGACTGACTCTAACAGCATCTTGCGTTCGGTCCGCTTTTGATGATTATAGGCGATTCTACGCAATCGAGAACGAGTTACACCTTTGACGGGCGAGGAACTATCAGTGAAATGGTTTAAATCAGGGTGGTTTGACATGACAGGTATTTTCTGATGTAAAAATTTATATTTTTGTTCTAATCTGTATTCGTCCCCTTCGAGACAAACTGTTTGCGTGCACTTCTCGGCGGTGCACGCGCTACTGAGTTTTTTGTGGAGTTTGAGCTGCAACGGCGACAGTTAGGCTTATACGTGTCAGCCTTTCCACAACCAAAGCAGAAGACTCGCCGCTCTGCTACACACTCTTGATAGCGATGGCCCTTCGCCTGGCAATTCCAACAAGAAGCGTCAATGGCAGCTACATCTAACTCTTCATTATCCGAAATCTCGGATTCAGAAACGTTGTCTGACTGCTGACCCAAAGCACTAACATTCCGATATTTGGGCTTCAGTATGGCCACCGAAGGTTTGTGAATTGTCTGAATAAAAATTTCGCGTGTTCGCACGAGATGTCGCAATTGAGCGATGGTGGTTGCTGGCTCATATAAAATTTCTTGCTGCACCTCAGAAAGAAGATTAGCTCGTAGAGTCTCCAATAAGGACTGCTCAGACATTGGCTGTGTGAGCTTATCTGCTAAAGATGCTATAACGCTGTAGAAATCATCAAACGACTCGTTTGAGCGTTGTTTACGTTCTTCGATTTCCGTACGAATCATGCGATCAGTGCGAGAATCTTTGAATTGCCCTTTCAGCGCAACACACAAATCATGCCATCGAATTTGAGATACACTCTTGTGGTATCTCCAGTACCATTCGCTAGCTTTGCCCTCAAATAAGTTGCTAGAATTTCGAGCTACTAGCTCAAAATTCCCATTCAGGGTTTGATGCGTTAACGCTTCGACTCTATAAATGAAATCATCTACTGACATCGATTCCTTACCGTTAAATCGCAACTTCCAATTTGTCATTATCTGACTAATGCGATCAGGACGCACTTCAAACGGTAGTGGAGTATGTCTAGAGCTTTGATCGTATCCACCTGTTTGAGAAATAGGTGTTTGCGAATGTGCACTGGACAATAAAGGTGGCAGATTTTGCTGCTCAACATGTGACCCTGTTGGCAACTGTTCCCTTTCGATTGGAGACCGCTCTCTAGCTGCAGCTGCAGAACCAGCTTGTAAGCCGGAGCTAATAGCTAATGCTAATCTATCTGTTAACTGAGCCATTGCTGCAGTCATAGCTAGAGTTTGCTTTGCCATTTCCGCTGAAATTGTGCCAACTATTTCTGTTTGCAACCCTTCAATTGGGCCAGTGTTTCCCGTAGAGGAGTTGGCAGCAGTTAAATTATCCTGACCAATTGGAGGGTCAGGCATGGTTGCACTTTCGATTTGCTTGGATTTCGATCTTGTTAAAACTGATGGAGTAACTGATGGAGCTCTTTGCTTAGAAGTTGAAGCACGTTCTGTGCAAAGACTTTGAACTGGCGATGGGTTCCCAACTTCTAAAGCCTGTTTACACACTGGACAACGTTTTCTTTGCGCCGTGCCTGAATTAAAGCAGTGTTTGTGAAAGGTGTGACCACAACTCGTCACTAACTCCAATTCTTTATTTAAAATGTTTTTCGAACACAGATAGCAAAGTGTGTCAGTGTCTATCAGATTAGTTAATCTTTCAGGGCTTCGGCTGCAACGCATTTCTCATCAACGAGTAATTGAATTTATTTTTAATAATAAGATGAGTCAGAAAAAAAACTAGTTAAAATAAAGAAATTTCATAAAAATTTATGGATGCCATGCGATCGTTTTCATATGGTTGTAACGGTTTGTATCAGCTTATCTAATATGTACTAGTCAAAATAGAAGAATGTGGAGGAGGTAATTTGAGCGGCTAATGGCAGTTTATATTTAGCTCACTAGGCTCCAGCTACAAATATTAAACAGAAAAGAAAAGCGATAGAGGGAAAGGACATATGTTGCTTAGGTAGTGAACTCATATGTGAAAGTATCACAATTCAACGAGCAACTGTAGGGTATGATTGTCACGCAGCAAGGTAAACGGGATGGCCGTAGCTCTTAAATCCACGTGTAACCAATAAACAACGCCTACTCTGCCATGTGAGCAGTCACACAAGGATTCGAATGACTTTATAACTATAGACTTCGGAGTTATAACCAATTAAAGTTATAACGCATCCAGAAAATCTTTATAAAGCACATGTATTAACTGCTTAGTATAAGTCTAGGAAGTAAAGCAACTTGAAGCTTTAGCTGTCTCCATAGAACTCTAAACAATTAACAGGACAAGGAAATGACGAAACAATCGATCCAGTGTTTGGAGCATTAATATCAGATGTTGTCGATAAATATGAAGACTATTTGTTGGGGCCAGCCAGAATGGCTGCTTCTTGCCCCACGTTGGGCGCCAAATATAATTATAATATACTAAATTAAACTGTAACATATAACGTAGTTATATGCTAGCACCACGAGCTGCTGTTAGTGTAGCGACTAGAGAAGCACGCGCTGGTTCCGACTTGAATCGTCGTCGGCTGGGAGGGGTGAAGAATTTACCACTGTGCTACTTGCTCGCTTTGAATATATATAATTACATTAAAAATTCGCGTGCTGATTAAACACAAACACACAATCGACCGGACAGATAGGAAAGATAAATAAAAAGGCGTAAAATTGACTAAATATTGCACACATAGATATTGCACTGTTTCGATGTTGCCACACAAGCTGATTAGGTCGTTATGCTGCGCAGATGTTGTCACGACAGCTTATTGCCCACCCTACCATGATCATCTGGGCTGCCAGACCAAATTAGTGGCCGATGATCCCTTTTACAACCGAAAGATTTAACCTACGTCCATACTACGACGAGGCATGGCTTCCCAATGTTGAGCGAATTAGAACATATTAAAATTCAAGGTACGACTTATTTATTAAATGACAAAGATTCATGATTCCTATAATCCGCGACAAATTAAAATATTAAATATAAAAGGGGTTCTAACATAAAATTATAAATAAAAAAATTAAATATAAATATAATATAATTTAAAATAATAAAGAAAGAAACAATTTAAAGGCAATACCATATAGCTAACATGCCATGATTTTTCCCTTAACTAGGCGAAAAATTGTTTAAAAATTGTTCAGCATTTAAATATTTCAACAGCTGTTCTCTATTTGAAGTTCTAAAACTGTAATGCGATCATATTCAGTTGCACTCAAACTGCGAACGATTTGACCCAGAAACAAAATTTTCAAGGTTACTCTCTTTTAATTTGTGTTGTATTGAAATTTGTATTCTCTTCTTTCTCTTTGGTTTGCCTTTGTTTTTCTTCCTTTGCATGCACTTTAATAAAATAATTTAAGAGTGTCACTTACGTACATACCATCCATCTCCAAAAGCGCTTTTATTGATGAGAGGCGACGAAAACTGCGGTAATTGCTGTAACACCAAAAAAAATAAAATCACAAAGGCACAAGAAAAAAAATGAAAAGAGAAAAAAAAGGTATTCGGCATAGCCTGAGCTATGTCTTTTCTCACACCAACAATTGCTCACTTTTTCTTATGTGCGGTTAAAATAGGCTCTCGTCGCCAATATGGCGGTCGCCAAACGGATAAAAAAAAAAGACACAAAGGAAAAGAAAAGAAGGAGAAAAAAAAAATTATATGTAGAGGGACAGACAATTGAAAATTCGCATTTGAAATCTTAGAAAAATCAATTAAGCACAACTTGAAAATTTAACAAATTTAACGCCAATTTTGCGTTTCAGTGGCATTCCTGCCTAAAGCGACCACGTTGCAGGCGTTGGCCTCAACTTAACCCTACTTGGGTGCTTCTTCACTATTTTAACTTAGCTATTCATTTTTCTAGCACTTACACTATGTTAATACACTAATTTAGCCAGAATGGCCTACGCAGAAAAAAAGTAGAAAAAAAGAAAAAAAAAATGTCACTTATAACCATAGATATCCCGGTTTAAAAATCTGCAGCTTCTCCGTCCGTCGTTTACTGCAGAGGCGCGAATTAGAGCTAATTCCGCGGCGCTCTTGTCTCTCCTTTGATCCCACAATTGCATGCGGCGAATTTGCGATTACTGAGAGCGCAATTAACTGTCTTCGGAGAGGATTTCTGCCAGCTGATTTGTTGCTTTTTTATTCGGCGAATGCTTCCCAATTATTGCAGGCTGCTAATATGGCAGCAATTGAATTGACAATTCAAATATATAAAATGCACTAAGTGCCAATTCGCTCTTAGCGTTTGGCACTTATTAATCAATTTACAACGGCCAAGCGGCAGTCTTTTCCGTGGTTTAAAATACACAATGAATATATATTTTTATATTGTATTATTATAGGTAAATTCTTTTTAATTCAAAACTTGACGAATGCAAAATTATCTCGACTTTGTACTTGGCGCGGTTTTAGTTTTTTTTTTCGCACTGTTAATTTTTGTCAGAGAAAACAACCTCCTCGTTTGACGATCAGAATTAAAAGAGGATGACAGCAGACTGATTCTCATACAGGAAAACTAATAACAGCGAAAGTGGGCCATACGCCATTTCCAATTAATTAACATAGAAATTCTCTCACTCCATTTCCACTTGTTAACAACTTTTTCTACCGATTATGGACAATAGGGGCGTTAGCGAAAGTTACGATATTCGTTGATGTTCGCAAAAAAAAATTTCTGTTGCATACTTTCGGCCGGTTAATATAATACATTTTTCAAGCGTCGCTA
>JAWNPO010000290.1:0-11216 GCA_035047525.1 Drosophila quinaria | reverse complement strand
TTGCTATATTCTTTTTCGCCATTACAGTCTCCGTCCAAGCCCAGCAAGCGCACTGTTCTTTCAACTATTGCGCGATTCTATGATCCTCTTGGCCTCATTTGCCCTGCCAACGCAAAAATCTTTTTGCAGCAGCTCTGGAGAGAAAAGCTTGATTGGGATGAGAGTCTACCCTCATCGCTTAACTCATCTTGGCTCGTCTTGTCAGCTGATATTGGACGTACTCAGCATTTACGATTCCCACGACTCGCGCACTTACCGAAGAGTGCAGTGGAAATTCATGGATTCTGTGACGCTTCTATTGATGCCTTCGGAGGATGTATCTATGTTGTCTCAATGGCGGAAGGAAGGCGTACAGCTCAGCTTCTCTGTGCCAAGTCTCTAGTGTCTTCCTTAAAGACGCTCACGGTGCCTAAATTGGAGTTATGTGGCGCAGTGCTGCTTGCCCGGCTTATGCGAGAGCTGCGTGAAATGAATCTTTTTCGATGTCCTTTTTATTGCTGGTCTTTCTCATCAGTAGTTCTCTCATGGATTCGAGATGAGCCCTCTCGATTTCAAATATTCACGTCTAATCGAATCTCTCATATTCAAGATCTGACCAGTGAGATGGAATGGCGTTATGTACCCACTGCGGTTAACCCAGCTGACATCTTGTCGAGAGGAGCACTGCAGAGTGAACTGATTGAATCATCGCTTTGGGCTTATGGACCTACATTTTTTGGAATGAATGAATGGAATCCTGTCTTGCTGTGAAGACATTGCCAGAGCTGAGAAAAAATGTTCTGATTGGAATCCTTGAGAGAGAGGACTTGTCACTCAAGTCCAAATTCATCAACTCTTGGGAGAAGCACCGGCATTTCTTTGCATACATCTATAAGTTTTGTAATGGACTCCGAAAAACAGGCCTTACCACCAAGTGCTTGCATTCTGGAATACAGCTTCTCATCCGCGTTATTCAGATGTCACACTTGCTGGACGACTACCAGAGGCTAAAGAAAGGACTCCAAGTAGCATCTTCAAGCTCACTGGCTTCTCTTGCACCGTTTATCGATGATTTTGGATTCATTCGTGTCCGCGGACGTCTAAAAAATTCAACGTTAAGCTTCGAGGCTCAGCATCCAGTAATTCTGCCAAGGCAGCATCCTGTGACTCGGGCAATGATTATGCATTTCCATCGTCGCACCTTGCACTCTGGACCTCGCTCTCTTCTGGCTCACATTCGTCTCCAATACTGGCCCATTGGTGGGCGCAAGACAGTTTCTGCAGCTGCGAATAAATGTATAATTTGGATCGCACGCATTCATGGTCACAGGATTGGATTTTTGTGTACCATTTTTCTACAAGAGTGACGTCAAGAACAGGCAGCCAGTTAAATGCTACGTTTGCATTTTCATTTGCTTTGCGACAAAGGCTGTTCACCTCGAGCTCGTCCAGGATTTATCCACATCAGCATTTCTCAGTGCATTGAAGCGGCTTATATTGACTCGTGGCAAGCCATCTCGCATTTGGTCGGACAATGCAACTAATTTTGTCGGCGCTAAGAACGAGTTGGAGGAGCTGCGACGTTTGTTTTTAAACAGCAAACATCAGGAGACTGTGCAGGAGTTTAGTTTGGCGGACAGCATTGAGTGGCGATTCATTTCTCCAAGGTCGCCGCATTTTGGCGGCATCTGGGAAGCAGCCGTCAAGTCAGCGAAGCATCATTTTTACCGAGCTGTTGGCCCATCCTTGTTGCCATTCGATGACCTGCGCACTTTAGTGCTTCACATTGCGGCGATCATTAATTCAAGACCTTCAGTTCCACTTTCAGAAAATCCTGCCGATCTCGATGTCTTGACTCCAGCTCACTTTTTGGGCACCGCTCCACTGGCCCTGTTTCCCGAGCCGGACATCACAGGACTCAACTTCAGTAGCCTGGATCGCTGGCAGAGATGAGTATTTGACTCTTTTGAATCAACGCTCAAAATGGCGAACTACCGAGCCAGGTGTTTGCATCAACGATGTCGTTCTTGTCAAAAACGAGAACATTCCACCGCTTAAGTGGCCACTAGCTAGAGTGGTTGAGCTGATCTGCGGAGCTGACGGTGTTGCACGAGTCGCCGTCCTCAAGACTGCCACAGGAACAACTAAGCGTGCTGTGCGAAAGCTGTGCGTTCTACCCAAGCAGGATGATGTTGGAATCCCTCGTCTTCCAACGGGGGGAGAATGTCTGGTTATGCAGCGAAGAGTCGACCGCCCAGCTGATTTAGCTTAAGTAGATAACATAGCATGCTCTCTTAAATTCAGAGCATTACATAGCAATACTCTTTTGTTATCTCTTATCACTCTCGTTATAATCGCTGTAATCACACTCTCGCTTATGCCCTTAGCCTTTTGCTTCGGCGCACCTTGCATTTAGTCTCGATTCGTATACTATTGTCGTCGGTCAGAGTTTCGCTGGACCAACGCTATTTGCTTGTCGATCGCTTGGCACTTGCTAATTCGAGCTAACTGTCATACATACAAACATACAATCAAACATTTGTGTAAAATCAAATCAGAAGCGGCAACTTCGTGCTCGCTTTCTGAATAAACAAAACATTGTTAATATTAAGTAAATTGCCCTGTGTGGCTTAATATACATTTAAAACGAAATTTCGAAGTGTTTTAATAATTGCAAATTCCTAGCAACTTATAGCTAACGAAAAAGCTCATTGGCACAACAGACTTAGATTTAAAAAACTGGACAAATATTAAAGAGTTAACTCTTCTCCATCAGATTATCACTACAAAAACGCCTGATTATCTATCAGGCCTGTTCCGGTTTTCACTTTCGGCAAGATTTTGCGAAAGTGAATTTCCCTCACTAGTTCCGGTTTTCACTTTCGGCAAGATTTTGCGAATTGAATTCACTTGACATTGAGCTAGTGAGTTTGAATTCGGAAGGAATAAATCGATGATTTTGGCATGCTTAGCATAAAAATAAAGTGAAAACAAAATATGTATAAAATTCTCCAATGTTTTAGGAATAATGCTACATCATCAGATAAACAAAAAATAATTTATTTGATTTTTAAATCATTTTTATTTCATCACGCCTCAAAAACGATAAGACTCTAACCTAAAATTTTTGTCGGATTTGCTCGACTTGTTCTAATTTCCGCAAGTATTTGTGAAAATGAATGGGAAGTTTATTAGAGCTGCCTTTGTAGGTGAGGAAAGTTGTAAATATTATGGTATATATTTAAAACAACAATTCAAGTGCTTTTAAGCATTGCGTAAAACAAAGAGTTTAATTGCTTTTTTTTTTTAAATGCAAGTTGGGACAAAACTGTTGTTATTTAATGCAAAACTAAGGAGATTATTGTTGTAAACAAACACTGTGCAACAATTGACAACTCTGCAAAAAGACATTGCTCAGCACTGAAACCAACCCGCGCTTTCAAAAATGCAAAAGTTATATCGAAAGTAGGTTTTATCTTTGAAAAATGTTTCCACTTATGATGAAATAAATTTTTAATGAAGTAATTACACATTTTGACAGACGGAAATTCTTTTGACGCAAATGCGTAATGCTGAAAATTACTCAACACAATGTGGGAGGGAAATTCGGAGGGTAATTCGAAGGAAATGTCAAGGAATTTTAATGGAAATTCGGTCAAGTCTTGCGAATTGAAATTCGCAAAAAACAAGTGAAAACCGGAACAGGCCTGATAACGAAAGTAGGTTTTATCTTTGAGAAATGTTTCCACTTATGTTTAAATAAATATTTGATGAATTAATTACACATTTTGAGAGACGAAAATTATTTTCACGCAAGTGTGTGATGCAATCAGAACATTTTCCAGCACTGTTCTGCTAAACATTACTCAACACAATGTGGGAGGGAAATTCGGAGGGTAATTCGAAGGAAATGTAAAGGAATTTTAAGGGAAATTCGGTCAAATCTTGCGAATTGAAATTCGCAAAAAAAACAAGTGAAAACCGGAACAGGCCTGTATATAAAAAATAATAATAGTAATGATAAAATTGTATTTATAATTACTTTAAGATTAATTTTAATTTTCCAACTTGATGTTAATTTGATAAGCCACATTTCTGTTAATATATTAACTTCTAAAAAAAACCTCTTTACGAGGTAAAAGTCTAGTGACGAAAGCATTTCCATGCCCCAAAATTTCTGATATCCAATTTTGTGACGAAATATATTAAATTTATTAAATATGTTAATTTCTTATGTATGACAAAAAAAACAATTATTAAAAAAAAAAATTGGCACTCTGCACTTTGCGCAAAAAGGTTCAGCTTCTTTGCACCTAATAAAAATCTTTTTGCGCAGTGCCGAATGCCAATTTTTTTTTTTTTAATAATTGGTTTTTTTGTCATACATAAGAAATTAACATATTTAATAAATTTAATATATTTCGTCACAAAATTGGATATCAGAAATTTTGGGGCATGGAAATGCTTTCGTCACTAGACTTTTACCTCGTAAAGAGGTTTTTTTAGAAGATATCAGAAATTTTTGCAATTGCCTCTGACAAAATTACTTTGTCAAAAGGTATTTAGTGTTTGTAGAAAGAGACCTCAATACCATGACCAAGGGGTCGTACCCATATAACTTGGCAATTATTACACCAGAGCACATAGTTTCGACCCCTGATCTTTGTTGACAGCCGCCTGACTTTGGTCAGGAACACTGTGGCGCCATTTCCAGTCGGCACCCTCGAGGAGGGTTCAGTATGAGGATTTTTGCCAACCATATAATTTAGAAATTTACCTTTACCATTTTTTTTAAAAACCTTCGAATATTCTTTTCCATGAAACAAAATTGTCACTTGTTTTTTAATATATAAACTACTTTTCAACATAAAATAATAAATAAAGATCTTTGCTATTGCGAGGCCACGAGCTCTTAGAAATCGTTGTATCATTGGCTTTGTAAAATTTTCCATGCTTACGTAAAACTGCTGTGTAATGTCCTTCATTAAATCCTGGACCATGGTGAAATGCAGCACTTGACAAAGTGCATCTTTTATTTTCAAATCTTAACTCGGTTTGGGGAATGTTTGTTAAATTCCAATTTGTAATTTTCATATTCCGTTGATCAACAAGGCAAAGTGAGAATATAAGTACACGGCCTGTATTTTCAATAAGAGACTGACTTTAAAGAACAGCTCCGCAATGGTTACATATGCTATTTTCAATATTTTTCCAGATTCCAAAATTGAAGCTTATTAATTCATTTATTTTAAACTTTCTTTCCTCGGGTATATATAGCTGAGCAATCAAATTATCTGACATCTGTCGATTAGGTCTGTAATCACAATTTGAGCATTTTATAATTTCAACAAGCTTATGCGCAGTTAATTGTTTAACATTTTCCAAAGAATTGCAATCAAGTAAACGTCGTAGAAAGTCTCCGCTATCTTGCTGTTCAAGGTTATCAAATATTTTTGAGCGCAAGTCGGAAATATTTATATTTGTTCCCATCATTAGTGGGTTTGTGTAATTTAAAAATGGTGCTTTTAAAATATTGCTGTTTGTATCATTTAAAATTAATTCCTTAATACATTTTGCATTTATTAAGCACTGAAAAGCTGAATTTGCATAGCACGCATTATTTGGGTTTTCCATACCTCTAATATTATGAAAAATTTCATCATTATCATTATTATTTGCAACTTTTAAATTTGTATCTAATATTGTTGGTTCTATAAAAGCTGTAGTTTGTTTACTCAAATATATATTTTTATCAAAAACATTTCTATTTTTTTTGTCATATCACAAGGTGTTGCAAATCTTTTCTATAAACACTTCTTAAGCGGTTATACTCTATTATAGCGCCGTCGTTTGTTTTTATACTTTTTGGATTGAGATTTAGTATATGTAAGCCTGAGAGTGTTTTCAATCGGGATAACGCTACATATGTCTGAACATTTGCAAAAATACTGTCACCAATTTCAATAACTCCAGATGTCAATGTTAAGCCTTGGCTTTTGTGAATCGTGATTGCATATGCCAAGCTTATTGGAAATTGTTTACGCACAATAAAAACGCTTTGATTTAATTGAAATTTTGATTCAATGCGTTCTATTTCATGTTATTTTTCTTCAAATTGAACTGTTAATTTAACAACAGTTTTTTCCGAGCGGCCGTTAAAGGTAGTTGTCGTTTCGTGGAGTTTTTTGATTATTCCTATCGCTCCGTTTACCAAACCTGATGGAACATCAAGATTTCTAAGTAACATTATTTTTGCGCCTCGTTTTATTTCAATTGTATCTGCTAAATTAGCTGTTGTCGAGCATTTGCCTTTTTTTCTTAAAGTTTCTAAAGATTTTGCCGCTTTGGCTTTTTGAAGAGCTGTTTTAGCTTCAATTACATCCTCAGCTTTAAGATAAATTTTTTCAGAAGGTATTAGGTCTAACATACTCATATTTAGCTTCATACATTGTTCCCTGGTCGGAAATAGGCATATTGTATTTGAAGGTAGTTTATTGATGTATTCAATTAAATCGGAAAGACAACTTTCAATAGTATTATTATTCAGTTTAATTTGTCTTGTGTATAAAAGTTGGTAATCTTTTTCGTCTAAGATACCTAATCTAATATGTGATAAGGTCTTGGCAAACACTTGATCAGATTGTTGTCGGATGTTTTGTGTTAGTTCATCGTATGAAAACAGCTTTGTCCATAAATTTACACAATGCAGGCCACAGAAATGTTTCTCAAGTCGATTCCTCGAAATGTTAACAAAAGAAGATGGCTCATTTACCGGATCTAATTGCAATAAATCTCCAAACAATAAAATATTTATTCTTCCAAACCAGCCATCGGAATACTCTCAGGTATCAAATATTTCAGAAAGCCGTAAATGAATATATTGTAATGATACATTGGAGACCATTGATATCTCATCAATTATAATTAGACAAACATTTTTCAGGTTTCCTCGCATACCTCCATGCTCCACTTGCAAATTTAATAATCTATGAATAGTTAAACCATTTACATTGTTCTCCAAGATTTTTTGATATATATTTTCTTAACATATTTATTAAATACGACTTTCCTGTTCCTCCAACTCCAGAAACAAATTTACGTAAAACATTTTTTGGAGAAAGCCGAGGATTTTTCAATATTTTCTTTTCTAATTCTGTTTTCCATGCACTGCAATAATTAGTTAAGTTATCTATAACTTCATCAAATATTTTTCGTTGATCTGAATTAAGCTGAGCGATCTGATCCGAAATAGAAAGACTGTTTTCATTTATAGCTAGATTGTCCATGTCTTGAAGTTCATTTTCTAATAATACCTCAAATCCGACAATATTCTCACACTCTTCATCTTCATGACTTATGCTATGGTTTTCCATTTCATTAGATACTCTTGCTAACTCTTTTTCAAATTCTTCGCATTTTTTTATCAATTCATCCAATTTTTCATGATATCGCATTGCATCAACCAACTCATCTTTACACTTTTCAAACGCATCAATATAGTTCTCTAGGCCACACTTAAGATTTTCAACATTACGCCAGGGCTTAAATAACAGTAATAGTCCGTAATAATAGTTTTCTGGTTGCATTTTTCTGTTTGTCTTATAATGGTTAATTAAATATGGCTTATTACGCTTGCGTAAGTAACAATTTTCATAGGGATACCAAATAACATTCTTTAATGTAGGTTTTACTTTCACTATATCGAAAAATCTCGTAAAATCGTAAAGGTTCATTTGCTCTTATTTTATAGGACGATTAGGATAATGCTCGTCGACCCAGCTTGGAAAATATATATCAGTATCTTCGTCCTGCATATTTTTAAGCTCACTTCTTGGTTTTACTCTTCGACTTCTTTCTGGGCGTATATCTATCATTCTTATAACTGTATTTTCATCAGTTCCAAATAAAGACAGTTGCAGCAATGTATCAGCTGCCTCGAGAGCTCCACACTCCCGATTTGATAATGAGCGCATTGCGAATCTCCATAAATTACTAGCAACAGATCTATTCTCAAAAAAATCTCTAAAGTCATCTGTTGCAAAGGATTTTTCAGGCTTAGTTTGATATTTACAAACATAGGTGCTTAGTGAGCCAGACTTTTCGCCTATAAATTGAATATCCATATTTCCACACCAAGCAAGCAAAACTGCTGCATTATAGTCATTTATATTCTTCTCTGTTTCATTCCTTGGCAAATCATACAATCGTGTCTTTGTGAGTTTTCGACGACCCAGAATTGATTTTGCAACGCTATGCAAAACTAAACTGTCTCCAGTTTTTCTTGGGAAGCTAAATCGGCATATGTTTGATGATTTTCCTTTCTTATTTGTTGTGCGTCGCATGCAATAATTGTTGTGTATATGTGTTTGATATTTGTTAACTCGATTATAAAGAATTGGAAAAGTTTCTTTTGGCGGAAGCCGACAAGTTATATATTTATTTATAAAGGCAGCCACCTCCTCCTGACTTGACTTGTTAATAATAGGCGCGTTTTTAATCCATAAAAGTGTGTGAAAATGTTGCATACCTCTTGACTGATACTCTAGACGCCAAGCATAATGATCAATTTCTCCAAGAGGGTTATCTTTGGACAGTAGGAATTTTAAAATAGCCTTAAATTTTTTATTTTATTTTATTTATTTAACTTATTTCTAAGCATTCCTAACGCTACAGCATTTCTGCTTTAACATTGACGCGTTAGTCACAACATATTAAGTTAAATTAGAACATGGTTTTTATGATGATTGACAATTAACATTAACATTTAACATTTAATATTTAAATACAATTTATATTTAACAATAATATTATCATAAATTATTACTATTATTTTATATTTATGTCTATATTTATAATATTTTATGTCTATTTTCATTTCTATTTCCTAGTGTGTGATTGAAAGGTGTTCCTTAATTTTTTTAACAAATTGTGGTGCTCTACTGATGGTTTTAATTTCATGTGGGAGTTGGTTCCAAAGCCGAACAGCATACAAATAAAAGTGTCTGTTAGAGCTAGATAATTTTGCTCTTATTGGAACAATATTGTTGGTTCGCTGCGAGGAGGATGATCTAATTATGTCATACAAATATTCTGGTTGTTTTGTGTATATAATTTTGTGGAGAAATGTTAATACTTTTACTTCGAGCCATGTCTTAAGATTAAGGTTAAAGATCTTTTTCGCATAACACGTAACATGGTCAAATCTTCTTAAATTAAACACATAACGGGCAATTCTATTAAACGCTACATTAAGTTTATTTTGACTGACAGCATCACAATTAGCAAAAATCTCAATTCCATAAAACAGTACAGACGTTACACAGAGTTTTGCCACCAGAAGACGTATGTGAGTGGGGAGATATTGCTGGGTGAGCGACAGCTTTCTGAGAATTCCATACGTCTTACCTACCGATTTATTGACTTGATCAGTCCATGAGAGAGTGTTATTAAAAGTAATGCCCAGATTTTCAGCTATAAGGACGTAATCGATTTCTCTGCCTTCGATAGACAGTTTTGGCAAATTCCTGGTACACAGATTCTTTTTGTAAATTACAAGACATTTACACTTAGATGGATTCAAACTAAGACCATTACTTCCAGACCACTTACTAACACAAGATAATTCATAATTACATATATTAACACATTCACTAATTTGACTCAATGGACAGCTAACATATAATTGAACATCATCTGCATACATATGAACTTCACAGTTTGACAATACAGTTGGTAGATCATTAATATACATAGCAAACAGTAAGGGTCCCAGGACAGAGCCCTGAGGAACACCACGCAACATGGACACAAAATTCGATCTATTTGAATTAACTACAACTGCTTGTTTCCTATTACTTAAAAATGAACGCATTAGTTTCAAGGCAGTTTCTGAGAAATTAAATAACACATTTAACTTGGTGAATAGAATAAATTTCATATTCATAAACAGTGATACACTAACAGGATCGGCAGCAATAAGACTGGATGTTGTTCGTGATTTTTTATTGGAAATGTTGTTTCTTATGCACAGAAAATCGTGAAGATCATCCCAATGATATTCGCTAGGACTAAGCGTTAAGAAAAATGTTGCGGGTCCATAATTTTCTATCATACAATTTAAATCATTTTTTTTGAACCTGCAGAACTGTTCTGTATTTCGAAGCCGACCAAATATTGTTGATAAGTTATTATTTATTTCTTTATTGTCTTGTATCATTCTCATAAAGTTGTTTTTGTTAAGATTTTTTGTCGACGATGTTATATTCAGCTTATGGAATATGCCCGCATTGAGTTGCCGTATATTTGTTTGATTTAGTAAATAGAATAAGTACTGCTGATTTGCATTTTAAAATCCATTTTATAAATTCTCCTGGCTTCAATTGAACTTCTCTTTGCTTGCCATTTGAGGTCCAAACTTTCATCTCGATTATCAATACAGTCATCAATTACTTTTAAAACTTAATACACTGTGGCGGGCTCAGCACAAGTTTTACTTTCTATAATTGGATATATAGTCATATTTTCATAAAAATCATCTGAAGCATTTTTTTTGTGTAAGCATTGCCCTATCGTTAGTATCATTAACTTCCAAATCATGTTCATTAATATTATTATCAGAATCTGTATTTGTATTTGATGATTCATATATACAGTCTACATTAACACCATCTAGAAGGGCTTCTGCATTATAAGGAAGCGAAATATCGGAATACAGTGAATTATTATTTTTCAGCCATTTTAACGCTTCAAAAATTTTTTTTACATCAATTAGTGATTGCCACACATTTCTAGTTTTGTTTGGAATACCTCTTACTATAACCGTAATATCTTGATTCTTCAGAATCGCTTCTTCTGGACTCTGAAGCTTTTTCAAAGTATTTTCAAGGGGTAATGGTAAATGGAAAACTCGTCCCTTAATTTTCTTAATAACATTGGAGCTTGGTCGTTGCTTATTATAACTGTATCCATTCTAGCAATCACTTGAAATGCTTTTGCTCGTTGAATAAATAATTTTTCAAACTCATTTAAACATGAAATGCATTCTGGGACTGAATCAAATTGTAAGTTATTAAGTACGCACGTCGGAGGTATTGACCCGCTCTTAAATTTCAAAAGGCAGAATTGACATATACGCATATCATTGAAAAAAGATTCTTCCTCGTTTTCATAATAATCTAATAAATGTTGGAAATGACGTGATTTATTCAAAAAATTGTCAGGATTTTCTTTTAAGTTTT
>JAWNPO010000289.1:0-17239 GCA_035047525.1 Drosophila quinaria | reverse complement strand
AAACTATCGTATAAAAGTATCGTTTAAAAGTATCGTATAAAAGTATCGTCTAAAACTATCGTATAAAACTATC
The DNA here is from genome assembly GCA_035047525.1 of Drosophila quinaria. NCBI lineage: Eukaryota > Metazoa > Arthropoda > Insecta > Diptera > Drosophilidae > Drosophila > Drosophila quinaria. The sequence goes on along the minus strand of JAWNPO010000289.1, from coordinate 17,166 downwards.
GTATAAAACTATCGTATAAAACTATCGTATAAAAGTATCGTTTAAAAGTATCGTATAAAACTATCGTATAAAAGTATCGTATAAAACTATCGTATATAACTATCGTATAAAACTATCGTATAAAACTATCGTATAAAACTATCGTATAAAACTATCGTATAAAACTATCGTTTAAAAGGATCGTATAAAACTATCGTATAAAACTATGGTATAAAAATATCGTATAGAACTATCGTATAAAACTATCGTATAAAAGAATCGTATAAAAGTATTGTATAAAAGTATCGTATAAAACTATCGTATAAAACTATCGTATAAAAGTATCGTATAAAACTATCGTATAAAACTATCGTATAAAACTATCGTATAAAACTATCGTATAAAACTATCGTATAAAAGTATCGTTTAAAAGTATCGTATAAAAGTGTGGGATCTAGTGGGCAACGACACACCTGTCGTCCCAAAACACACACCTTATACACAAAATACACAACTAAGGCAGTCTAAATCATATTCTGTCCGAGAAAACATCTAAATAAAAGCAGTTTAAATTCAAAAGTATTCGGATTCTTGTCTACATAGAAACTCAATCCTACATTTTTGGGGGCTCAACCAAACAAAAATAATTCACAGTCAAAGAATATCAGAATTGAGAGTTCTCACGTCGAAAGCTATCTGGTCGAGGATATCAAAGGGATATTTGCTCGAGGATACAAGGAGGAAAATATCTAGTCGAAGGTATCTGGTCGAGGATATCAAGGGATATTTGCTCGAAGATACTTGGTCGAGGATATTAATACGAAGGACATTGAGACGAAGGATATTTAGACGACAAGGAATATTGAGACTAAGGATATAAGAAGATAGGATATTAACACTCAGGATATTAGGACAAAATAGACTAATAGACGATTTAGCGGAAAAGATGTTGAAACTTGCTGACAATCCAAAATTTAAAGACAGGCTAAGAACAGCGTCTAGGATTAATGTGGTTTCGTTACACAAGTTTATTTTTCAAACAGAAGGAGACAGGAACAATAGACGTCGAATACGCGAATTTGAAGGATTCGAATTCGATGAAAGAAGCGACGAGTTTCATGATAAAATGGTTTTCGTAAGAGAAAATTTATCGAATAAAAACCTGGACGATGTCTTGCAGTTCTTACACTTGCTACCTAATGGACGCGACCGAACAATGCTGTTGTTTAAAAACTTACAGAAGGGCAATCTGTTAACTGATTTAGAAACAGATGACGATGACGATGATGAGGACGAAGAAGAAAATGAGATCGAGCAAAGGGCCACAGAAGCGAATACACACGCATTGAATGTGCGTCAGGAGTCACGTCAATCGCAAACTGCAAATGTATGCGACAATTGGTCGAGGAACACAGTTGGTACATCTGACAATAGACGCGAACCGCTTCAACTTGAGACTCATCAAACTCAGGTCTTGGTTTCATATCGAGATGTGGAAGACACCATAAGACCGTTTAGTGGGGACGATAATCTTTCAGTTGAAAGATGGATAAGTGATTTTGAAAACACTGCAATTAGCATGAGATGGGATGATTTACAGAAGTTCATTTTTGCAAAGAGATCGCTTCGTGGACTAGCAAGAAGATTTATATCGGCGGAAAGAGGTATCCACAATTGGCGTACATTGAAAGATGCCCTAATAGAAGAATTTCCCTCCAACTTAAATAGCGCACAATTACACACGTTAATGTCAATGACGAAGAAAAAGAACAGTGAAAGTGTGCTGGAGTATTTGGTCACAATGAAGGAGTTGGCATCACGAGGCAGTATAGAGGACAACGCGCTAATGCAATACGTCATCGATGGCATTAATGATTCCAGTGCTAATAAATCAATCCTCTACAACGCCAAAACAATGAGAGAATTCAAAGATAAACTAAGATGCTACGAAACCATGCGGGAAAAGGAATCTTTCAGATTTAGAAATACACCTTCAAATGCAACAAATTCGAGGGAGTTAAAATGTCTTAATTGCGGAATGAAAGGACACAGTAAAGAGAATTGCATAGACTTAAACAAAGGTAGAAAATGTTTCAAATGCAATGCTTTCGGTCACATTGCACGGGAATGTCACATTTCAATATATAACCCAGTCCCACGAACGAGTAATACGCATAGGATTAAGGACAAGATTTACACTGCACTAATTGATACCGGGAGCAAGTACAATATCATCAATAAAACATCGTTTGAGAGTCTCAATAAACCATGTTTAGAAAAAATGGATATAAAACTCAATAGAATGGAAAATGGAATAGAGCCGTTAGGACGATTTGATGACCAAGATTTCGGTACACCTTTTCTAGTCGTACCCGACGAAGAACAGGTAGATACTCAGATTAAACGAGATAGGATAACAATTAACAAACCCATTTCAAGAGAAAAATCAGCAGACAGTAAAGAAGTTGCTGAAGAAAAATTAGACAAAGCCGCTTCAGAAAAGCCAATGGATATTATTGAAGAAATTACCGATACAGTGAAGATAGATGAAAGTCGTCCAAAGTTGATTGAAAACGACAAACAAAGTTTAACAGAAACGCAGTCGAAACTCCTCACAGAAACCGAGTCCAGTTTGGTGGAGAAAGAAAAAGAAACTAGAACTGTTAACACATATCCTCAGATACAGGTGCGACCGTTGAGTGAGCTTCTCAAGCAAGAAATAATCGCAGTGACACAGGAGGAACTTCAGAATGATTCAGTTGATGCAGTTGTCTCTAGTGAAAGTACAGCCAACACATCCCCTCCACGTCCAGTTCCCCAAATCCGTCGTCATACTGTCGGCAGTGCTGGCAATAATCAGGACAATGGCGAGTCCAGTATCAACGATCGTTTGGCCAATGTAAAGAGTCTCAAGTATATAATCAATAATAGTGACACCAGACAAGAAGTGGATAAAAGAATCTCGCGCAAAAGACGCTCCAGAAATAAATCGAAAAAGCGCTGCAGTCACGGTTACAGCAGAAGCAGTAAAAGGCACGAAGAACCCAAATCAGGAAAACGGAGAGTTGAAAAAAAATATACAAACTATAAAATGAAGAATGATAATATAAAGGACCAGAAAGAACATTGTATTAATGATGGAAAAAAGTCAAAGAGAGGTGCAACGCCTGCCCAAAAATGGCTTAGAAAAGTAAAGATCAGAAATAAAATAAGAGGAAAAAGTCTGAAAGACCAAGACAGACAACCACGTGTGCAGAATACATGAAATACTGGATTGCTGTGGTTAATGAAGACTCTGACGCATTCGGGACGAATACAGTGTAGGATGGCCGAATTGTGGGATCTAGTGGGCAACGACACACCTGTCGTCCCAAAACATACACCTTAAACACAAAATACACAACTAAGGCAGTCTAAATCATATTCTGTCCGAGAAAACATCTAAATAAAAGCAGTTTAAATTCAAAAGTATTCGGATTCTTGTCTACATAGAAACTCAATCCTACAAAAGTATCGTCTAAAACCATCTTATAAAACTATCGTATAAAAGTATCGTATAAAACTATCGTATAAAACTATCGTATAAAACTATCGTATAAAACTATCGTATAAAACTATCGTATAAAAGTATCGTTTAAAAGTATCGTATAAAAGTATCGTCTAAAACTATCGTATAAAACTATCGTATAAAACTATCTTATAAAACTATCGTATAAAACTATCGTATAAAAGTATCGTTTAAAAGTATCGTATAAAAGTGTGGGATCTAGTGGGCAACGACACACCTGTCGTCCCAAAACACACACCTTATACACAAAATACACAACTAAGGCAGTCTAAATCATATTCTGTCCGAGAAAACATCTAAATAAAAGCAGTTTAAATTCAAAAGTATTCGGATTCTTGTCTACATAGAAACTCAATCCTACAAAAGTATCGTCTAAAACCATCTTATAAAACTATCGTATAAAAGTATCGTATAAAACTATCGTATAAAACTATCGTATAAAACTATCGTATAAAACTATCGTATAAAACTATCGTATAAAAGTATCGTTTAAAAGTATCGTATAAAAGTATCGTCTAAAACTATCGTATAAAACTATCGTATAAAACTATCTTATAAAACTATCGTATAAAACTATCGTATAAAACTATCGTATAAAAGTATCGTTTAAAAGTATCGTATAAAAGTATCGTCTAAAACCATCTTATAAAACTATCGTATAAAAGTATCGTATAAAACTATCGTATAAAACTATCGTATAAAACTATCGTATAAAACTATCGTATAAAAGTATCGTTTAAAAGTATCGTATAAAAGTATCGTCTAAAACTATCGTATAAAACTATCGTATAAAACTATCGTATAAAACTATCGTATAAAACTATCGTATAAAAGTATCGTATAAAACTATCGTATAAAACTATCGTATAAAAGTATCGTATAAAACTATCGTATAAAACTATCGTATAAAACTATCGTATAAAACTATCGTATAAAACTATCGTATAAAAGTATCGTTTAAAAGTATCGTATAAAAGTATCGTCTAAAACCATCTTATAAAACTATCGTATAAAAGTATCGTATAAAACTATCGTATAAAACTATCGTATAAAACTATCGTATAAAACTATCGTATAAAAGTATCGTTTAAAAGTATCGTATAAAAGTATCGTCTAAAACTATCGTATAAAACTATCGTATAAAACTATCGTATAAAACTATCGTATAAAAGTATCGTTTAAAAGTATCGTATAAAACTATGGTATAAAAATATCGTACAAAACTATCGTATAAAACTATCGTATAAAAGTATCGTATAAAAGTATCGTATAAAACTATCGTATAAAAGTATCGTATAAAACTATCGTATATAACTATCGTATAAAACTATCGTATAAAACTATCGTATAAAACTATCGTATAAAACTATCGTATAAAACTATCGTTTAAAAGGATCGTATAAAACTATCGTATAAAACTATGGTATAAAAATATCGTATAAAACTATCGTATAAAACTATCGTATAAAAGAATCGTATAAAAGTATTGTATAAAAGTATCGTATAAAAGTATCGTATAAAACTATCGTATAAAACTATCGTATAAAACTATCGTATAAAACTATCGTATATAACTATCGTATAAAACTATCGTATAAAACTGTCGTTTAAAAGTATCGTATAAAAGTATGGTCTAAAACCATCGTATAAAACTATCGTATAAAACTATCGTATAAAAGTATCGTATAAAACTATCGTACAAAAGTATCGTTTAAAAGTATCGTATAAAAGAAACGTATAAAGTATCTTATAAATGTATCGTATAAAATTATCGTATTAAACTATCGATAAAACTATCGTATAAAACTATCGTATAAAACTATCGTATAAAAGTATCGTATAAAACTGTCTTAAAAACTTATCGTATACAACTATCGTATAAAAGTATCGTATAAAACTATCACATAAAAGTATCGCTTAAAAGTATGATAAAAAAGTGTTTATTTATTTATTTATTTATTATTTCAAAAAAACATTAACAAGGTACAGTTATGCTTAGGATATAAAATTGGAGCAAACAACAGTCTTCACTCTGACCCGTTGGGACAAATTTTTAATAAGGCTATGGTCTAACTCACAGCATGGAAGTGGACGGCAGTGCAGACATTAAAAAAAATAATTTACTTTAAAAAACTCATAATAGATTTTCTTCAGGATATAAGTAATTATAGGTTGAACACAAAACATAAAATGGTTCATGAAGCTCATAATTTGAGAAACAACGACGCAAATATAATGACTTATAATTTCGCGTAGTTCTGGTATCGTATAAAAGTATAGTATAAAACTATCGTATAAAACTATCGTATAAAACTATCGTATAAAACTATCATATAAAACTATCGTATAAAACTATCGTATAAAAGTATCGTTTAAAAGTATCGTATAAAAGTATCGTCTAAAACCATCGTATAAAACTATCGTATAAGACTATCGTATAAAATTATCATATAAAACTATCGTATAAAACTATCGTACAAAAGTATCGTATAAAACTATCGTATATTCGGCTGGCGAAAATCCTCTAGCTGAACCCTCCCCGAGGGTGCCGGCTGGGCAATGGACACTGCATTGAACCGGGCGACCGGGAGATGCACTGTCTCTTGCTCGCCCGAGGCAATGTGGTGTCTAGCTAAGGTGGAAGTTCGATTTCGAACCGAAACCATGGCTAGAGGTATACTTGGCGGATAAGAATAAAACGCTATGGGGTGGTCCCCCAGAAAATAATTAGCCAACCCCGTCATATCATGGCGATCATGGAGGAAGAAATGAAGGACGCAACTCGGGCTGGGATATCAGCCCAAACGTCGGTGGGAGGCGTGACTGCTACCATCGGCGGGCACGGTGAGGAGCAATCCTCTCTGCGTGTCGCCAGCGGTCACTCATCGAGAGCAGCAACCCCGCTGCAAAGACAGGATGGAGTGGTGCTGGAACCCCTGGTTACGGACACGGAGTTCGTGTTCACAGGCCCATCACTAACGGAATTAGAGCTAACGCAAGCGTTGGCTCGAATGCCGTTTAATGATGAGCCACAGAACATGGACTCCGTCGACGTGACCCCGGTTTCAGACCCGCCCAAAGAAAAGAGGCAATCAAGCCCAGCCGAACTCCGGCGCAAACAGCGCAACGGATACAAAGCCGCACTCAAGTTCCTTAAGGGACTTGAAGGCCGCAGTCCGGAGACGCTGACCGCGCAGGAGACGAGGCTAAAGAAAAAGCACGAGTACAACGTGCGGCGATTTGAGAGGTTGGCTAATCCTAGCAGCACTCAGGTTGTCGCACAAAGTGCGAGTGCTAAACCAGTGGCCACAGGGACTGCAAGCACGCAAGCTGCAGCCACTTCGAGCAGGAAGGAAACTCCTTCCACATCGAAGACGGCTGTAGCACCTGTGCCCAACTCCCAGGCCACTGTGACAGCTGCTCCGACCAAACCCACCAAGAAGGAGGGACCGGTCGGGAAGCGAAAGGAGCCCTCTGCCAGCAAAAGGCAGAGATCGGACGACTCAGGGAAGGCGTCGGATAGCAAACGGCTGCGCCCAGAAGGAATTCTGGCCAGCCTCAGCTCCAAGCCGGAACTGCAGGCAGTCATCATCGACAGGAACGACCCGGAAGGGAAGTTCACAGTCGAGAACTGGCTCAAGCTGGAGGAGAAGATCAACCAGGCACTACATGACGCCATGTGCCGGCCAGTGAATCCGTTCCTGGCCGAGTTCGATGGCATCAAGTGGTTCAAGGGCGCCAAAGCTGTGGCCTGTGCCAACGAGGAATCCCTGCGGTTCCTTAAAGACACTATCCATAGCATTGGTGAACTTTGGCCTGGTGCGAAGATTGACGTCGTTCCCACAGACCAAGTCCCTGAGCGAACGATCATTAAGGTTTGGATCCCACCTCCAATCATGGTGGATCGAACCATTCTGGACATGATCAAACGCCAGAACGAAGACTGCGTCACAGAGGACTGGACGATCAAGAGAGGATTGGCCCGTGACAAAGGAAACGGCAAGGAGCTCTGGATCAGTATTGGTCCAGAATCCAAGAGCCACCTCCTGCGGAAGCAAGGCCAGCTGAAGATGGGAATGGGTAGCCTCAAAGCATTCATTCCCGGAGGCAAGGAGGACGCAAAGGATGTTAGGTCAACCGGAGAGACTGAAAGTGGTACAGATTAATCATCACTCTAGTGTCCCTTCGATTGACCTACTACGGTACATGGACAAGGAGGGGGTAGACGTGGCTCTCGTCCAGGAACCCTGGATCGTAAGAGACAGGGTTTGCGGACTGAGTTCTCGCGGATATCACCTCCTTGTCCCACATACTGTGGGTAAGTCAAGAACCTGTATCGTGATAAGGGCTGGACTTAATGTTATCTTCTCTTCTCGTTACAGTAGCAGTGACCTGACGGTAGGATTATGCGAGCGAAGGAACGGGCCCAACCTATACCTGGTCTCGGCATATCTACCGTATGAGGAAAAAGACCCCCCATCGGACAATGTCAAAGCCCTCATTCAGCACGCGCAGAAGGAGGGTATCGACGTCATCCTGGGATGCGACGCTAATGCTCACCACACCTTGTGGGGGAGCACGGATACTAATGATAGGGGGGAGTCGTTGCTAGAGTTCGCATTACTCACGAACCTTGTTGTGTGTAACAGGGGTAATCACCCCACATTCCGCAACAAGAACCGTGCAGAGGTTATTGATGTAACCCTAGCGACCAACAGCGATTCCCTATGTATAGATAACTGGCACGTATCCAAAGAGTGCTCTTTCTCAGATCACTCCAGGATAGTGTTTGAAGTAAGATGGTCCCGAGAGGAAAAGTTGCCTTTCAGGAACCCAAAAAGAACGGACTGGGACGAGTTCTCACGGTATGTTAGGGACTCTCTTCCAAACCATCCAGTGGAACGGATGAGCCACCCTGACATTCTGGAGAGGTCCACCCAGATCGTAACAAAAGCACTCTGTACAGCCTTTCTCAAATCCTGCCCTATCAGCCGAACACCAAAGCCCAATCGCAGCACGTGGTGGACACCGGAGCTTGGCCAGATTAGGAAGGAAACGAGAAGACTGTACAACAGAGCAAAGGCAGGAAATTGTCAAGGTGATTGGAACGCCTATCACCTTGGCTTCAAAATTTTCAAAAAGAAATGCAGAAGAGCCAAAAGAGACTCATGGGCCGCCTTCTGCGAGGATGTGACTAGTACCACTGAAGCGTCCAGACTTCGGAGACTACTAGCAAAGGACCCGGCCAAACCTGGTCTCTTGTGTGACCAGGACGGCAATTTCGCGAAGGATAGCCAAGAGTCTCTGCAACTCCTCATGAACACTCACTTCCCGGGCTGCCTGGCAGCTGATGACGACAGTGGGACCTCCACTCTCACTATCAGCGGGGAACCGGGTGGTGAGATAAGCTTGGAGAGTAAGGCGACAATAGACGATATCGTTAGTGAAGAAAAGATAATCTGGGCTATCATGTCATTCCACCCCTACAAGTCTGCAGGACCGGATGACATCAGACCAGTCATGCTGCAGACAGTGTGTCAACACCTCCTGCCATGGCTCCTAGAAATCTTCAGGGGATGCCTCGTCACGGGATACATCCCAAAAAGCTGGAGAGAAGTGAGAGTGGCCTTCATTCCCAAGGCAGGGAAGATAAACCACTGCTCACCAAAAGACTACAGACCCATCAGTCTATCCTCGTTTTTACTGAAAACGCTGGAACGAGTCTTAGATCTGTACCTGAGAACTAAGCTTACACCTCAAGTTTTTAGCGGGGCTCAACATGCCTATCTTAAAGGCAGATCAGTTGAGACCGCACTACATGAGGTAGTTGGCGCAATAGAAAGATCCTTGCAGAGAAAGGAGTTTGCGTTGGCGGCCTTTCTTGATATAGAAGGTGCCTTCAACAATGTCAGGATCGAGTCCATAACGACTGCATTAGTCAAAATTGGCTCACACCCGACGATCACCCAATGGCTTGGCAATATGCTTCGCTGCAGGGTGATCAACGCCCAGCTCTGCACCTCGACAATAAGAAGGAAGGCTACGAGAGGAACCCCACAGGGGGGAGTCATTTCTCCCCTTTTGTGGAATCTTGTTCTTAATAGCCTTCTGTTAAGACTAAAACATACAGGATGCAACGTCACAGCCTATGCGGACGACCTTGTTCTACTGATAACTGGCAAATTTCTGCCCACAATCAGTGAACTTATGGAGAACGCACTGGGCCTGACGCTGCGCTGGGCAGAAAAGAACGGTCTGGGGGCAAACCCACAAAAGACCGAACTCGTTCTGTTCACAAGGAAGACTAAGATAGAGAGCTTCAGACTTCCTACACTAGGAGGTACGCAGCTAAAGCTATCAAAGGAGGCAAAGTACCTGGGAGTAATCCTCGACTCCAAACTCTCCTGGAAGAGAAACTCGGAGGAGAGGATGAAAAAGGCGTTACAAGCCTTCTATGTATGCAAGAAAACGTTTGGGAAAAGATGGGGACTGCAGCCGCGAATCATTCACTGGTTCTACACTGCAGTCGTCAGACCCATCTTAACCTATGGAGCTCTGGTATGGTGGGAAGCTGCTCGCACTGACTCTCACCTACGATATCTCCAAAAGGTGCAAAGACTTGCTTGCTTGGGGATCACAGGGTGTGTACGCTCTACCCCCCAAGCGGCCCTGGACGTCATACTGAACTTGGACCCAATAGGGGTATTCCTACAGCACTCGGCTGCAAGGAGCGCAGTCAGGCTGATGGCGCTAAGCCTCCTCAAGTCGGGTGCCAAAGGGCACAGCACTATCCTACACTCGGTAGGACACACAGCTGTGGCTGAGGAGTACGACTACTTTGTCCAAGAACACAAATGGGGTGACAGCTTTACAGCAGTCATCCCGGATAGAGCAGAATGGCAGCAAGAAACCCCTCTAAGGCGGAACGAGCTGTCATTTTATACAGATGGATCAAAGACGGAAGAAGGCACAGGAGCGGGGGTCTACGCCAGCGACCCAGCTGTGCAGCTTTCCTTTCGTCTCCCAGATTGGTGTAGCGTGTTCCAAGCAGAAATCTATGCTGTCTGGCAAGCGATCAAGTTGATATACACCTTGGAGGGACCTGCAAGGAACATATCAATCTACATCGACAGTCAGGCCGCAATAAAGGCTCTGTCCATGAACACAGTCAAGAGCAAGCTTACCCGAAACACGGCCGCAGCTCTGAATCAATGTCAGCATCACTCCATCAGACTCGTCTGGGTGCCAGGACACATGGGAGTGTCTGGTAATGAGATGGCTGACGAGTGTGCTAGAGCCGGATCAGCGCTGCCGGCTAGTTGCGCGGTGGCAGATATATGCAAGCCTATCCAGTATGCACTTTCGGAACTAACAAGAACCGAAAGGGCGACGGCAGATAGACACTGGGCAGCGATACTGGGCTGTCTTGTCTCAAAAGCACTTTGGCCAAGATACAACCCACAGCGAACTGCCGAACTCCTACACTTCAACAAGAACAGGATAAGGCTACTGACGGGGGTCTTGACAGGACATTGCCATATCGGCCGTATGGCACAGCGATATGGTGGGCCCTATCAGGACTTCTGTCGCAGCTGTGGGGACGAAGAAGAGATGGAAAGTGTCCAACACCTTCTCTGTGACTGTCCTGCACTTCAAAGAAGGCGTAACCGATTCCTCGGAAAACCCTTCTTTGTTGATCTGGGCAGTCTCGCGAATGTGCGGCTAGAAGACCTGGCACACTTTCTAGACTCCACTGGCTGGTTTCACGGGCGGCCGTAGCCCAAAGAGACCAGCGGGCTGACAAAGAACGATTAGACGTATCCTTCCCCATATCCCATCAACCCTTCCACATCCCTTTCGATTCCTACAGTTTCATTTCAGACATCGCAATGGGCCAATTGGCTTCTGGGTGCTCTCAACTTCGGTTGAGCTGTCTGGTCATCCTATCCTATCCTATCGTATAAAACTATCGTATATAAATATCGTATAAAAGTATCGTTTAAAAGTATCGTATAAAAGTATCGTATAAAGTATCTTATAAATGTATCGTCCAAAACCATCGTATAAAACTATCGTATAAAACTATCGTATAAAAATATCGTATAAAACTATCGTATAAAACTATCGTATAAAAGTATCGTATAAAACTATCGTATAAAACTATTGTATAAAACTATCGTATAAAACTATCGTATTAAACTATCGATAAAACTATCGTATAAAACAATCGTATAAAACAATCGTATAAAACTATCGTATATAAATATCGTATAAAAGTATCGTTTAAAAGTATCGTATAAAAGTATCGTATAAAAGTATCGTCTAAAACTATCGTATAAAACTATCGTATAAAAGTATCGTATAAAACTATCGTATTAAACTATTGTATAAAACTATCGTATAAAAGTATCGTATAAAACTATCGTATAAAATTATCGTTTAAAAGTATCGTATAAAAGTATCGTCCAAAACCATCGTATAAAACTATCGTATAAAAGTATCGTATAAAACTATCGTATAAAATTATCGTTTAAAAGTATCGTATAAAAGTATCGTCCAAAACCATCGTATAAAAATATCGTATAAAACTATCGTATAAAACTATCGTATAAAACTATCGTATAAAAGTATCGTTTAAAAGTATCGTATAAAAGTATCGTCTAAAACCATCGTATAAAACTATCGTATAAGACTATCGTATAAAATTATCATATAAAACTTTCGTATAAAACTATCGTACAAAAGTATCGTATAAAACTATCGTATAAAACTATCGTATATAAATATCGTATAAAAGTATCGTTTAAAAGTATCGTATAAAAGTATCGTATAAAGTATCTTATAAATGTATCGTCCAAAACCATCGTATAAAACTATCGTATAAAACTATCGTATAAAAGTATCGTATAAAACTATCGTATAAAACTATCGTATAAAAGTATCGTATAAAACTATCGTATAAAACTATTGTATAAAACTATCGTATAAAACTATCGTATTAAACTATCGATAAAACTATCGTATAAAACTATCGTATAAAACAATCGTATAAAACTATCGTATATAAATATCGTATAAAAGTATCGTTTAAAAGTATCGTATAAAAGTATTGAATAAAAGTATCGTCTAAAACTATCGTATAAAAGTATCGCATAAAACTATCGTATAAAAGTATCGTATAAAACTATCGTATAAAACTATCGTATAAAAGTATCGTATAAAACTATCGTATAAAATTATCGTTTAAAAGTATCGTATAAAAGTATCGTCCAAAACCATCGTATAAAACTATCGTATAAAACTATCGTATAAAAGTATCGTATAAAACTATCGTATAAAACTATCGTATAAAAGTATCGTATAAAACTATCGTATAAAACTATTGTATAAAAGTATCGTATAAAACTATCGTATAAAACTATCCTTTAAAACTATCGTATAAAACTATCGTATAAAACTATCGTTTAAAAGTATCGTTTAAAAGTATCGTATAAAACTATGGTATAAAAATATCGTATAAAACTATCGTATAAAACTATCGTATAAAAGTATTGTATAAAAGTATCGTATAAAACTATCGTATAAAACTATCGTATAAAACTATCGTATAAAACTATCGTATAAAACTATCGTATAAAACTATTGTATAAAACTTTCGTATAAAACTATCGTATAAAACTATCGTATAAAACTATCGTATAAAAGTATCGTATAAAACTATCGTATAAAACTATGGTATGAAAATATCGTATAAAACTATCGTATGAAACTATCGTATTAAAGTATCGTATAAAACTATCGTATAAAAGTATCGTATAAAACTATCGTATAAAACTATCGTATAAAACTATCGTATAAAACTATCGTATAAAACTATCGTATAAAACTATCGTATAAAACTATCGTATAAAAGTATCGTTTAAAAGTATCGTATAAAACCATCGTCTAAAGCCATCGTATAAAACTATCGTATAAAACTATCGTATAAAAGTATCGTATAAAAGTTTTGTATAAAACTATCGTATAAAACTATCGTATAAAACTATCGTATAAAACTATCGTATAAAACTATCGTATAAAACTATCGTATAAAACTATCGCATAAAACTATCGTATAAAAGTATCGTTTAAAAGTATCGTATAAAAGTATCGTCTAAAACCATCGTATAAAACTATCGTATAAAAGTATCGTATAAAACTATCGTATAAAACTATCGTATAAAACTATCGTATAAAACTATCGTATAAAACTATCGTATAAAACTATCGTATAAAAATATCGTTTAAAAGTATCGTATAAAAGTATCGTCTAAAACTATCGTATAAAACTATCGTATAAAACTATCGTATAAAACTATCGTATAAAAGTATCGTTTAAAAGTATCGTATAAAACTATGGTATAAAAATATCGTATAAAACCATCGTATAAAACTATCGTATAAAAGTATCGTATAAAAGTATCGTATAAAACTATCGTATAAAAGTATCGTATAAAACTATTGTATAAAACTATCGTATAAAACTATCGTATAAAAGTATCGTTTAAAAGTATCGTATAAAACTATCGTATAAAAGTATCGTATAAAACTGTCGTATAAAATTATGGTATAAAAATATCGTATAAAACTATCGTATAAAACTATCGTATAAAAGTATCGTACAATAGTATCGTATAAAACTATCGTATAAAAGTATCGTATAAAACTATCAAATAAAAGTATCGTATAAAACTATCGTATAAAACTATCGTATAAAACTATCGTATATAAATATCGTATAAAAGTATCGTTTGAAAGTATCGTATAAAAGTATCGTATAAAGTATCTTATAAATGTATCGTATAGAACTATCGTATAAAACTATCGTATTAAACTATCGATAAAACTATCGTATAAAACTATCGTATAAAACTATCGTATAAAAGTATCGTATAAAACTGTCTTAAAAAATTATCGTATACAACTATCGTATAAAAGTATCGTATAAAACTATCATATAAAAGTATCGCTTAAAAGTATGATAAAAAAGTGTTTATTTATTTATTATTTCAAAAAAACATTAACAAGGTACAGTTATGCTTAGGATATAAAATTGGAACAAACAACAGTCTTCACTCCGACCCGTTGGGTCAAATTTTTATAAGGCTATGGTCCAACTCACAGCATGGAAGTGGACGGCAGTGCAGACATTAAAAAAAATAATTTACTTTAAAAAACTCATAATAGATTTTCTTCAGGATATAAGTAATTATAGGTTGAACACAAAACATAAAATGGTTCATGAAGCTCATAATTTGAGAAACAACGACGTAAATATAATGACTTATAATTTCGCGTAGTTCTGGTATCGTATAAAAGTAACGTATAAAAGTATCGCATAAAACTATCGTATAAAAGTATCGTTTAGAAGAATCGTATAAAACTATCGCATAAAACTATCGTATAAAAATATGGTATAAAAGTATCGTATAAAACTATCGTATACAACTATCGTATAAAAGTATCGTATAATACTATCGTATAAAACTATCGTATAAAACTATCGTATAAAACTATCGTATAAAAATATCGTATAAAAGTATCGTATTAAACTATCGTATAAAAGTATCGTATAAAACTATCGTATAAAACTATCGTATAAAACTATCGTATAAAACTTTCGTATAAAAGTATCGTATAAAAGTATCGTATAAAACTATCGTATAAAAGTATCGTATAAAAGTATCGTATAAAACTATCGTATACAACTATCGTTTAAAAGTATCGTATAAAACTATCGTATAAAAGTATCGTTTAGAAGAATCGGATAAAACTATCGTATAAAAATATCGTATAAAACTATCGTATAAAAGTATCGTATCTTTATTTATTTATTTATTTATTTATTTATTTATTTATTTATTTATTTATTAATAGCAAACATTGCTGCCTCTAGTTTACAATATAAATATACATTATAATTACAATAGATAAGAAATTAAAAAGAAAAGAAAGCCTAAATGAACTTACAAGTTAAATCTAATAGCACCACCGACACGATGGGGGTATTTTATTTGCCAGTCCGGCGGGCTATGCCCCTATTCACAGCCAAGGTCTGTCAGTGGCGTTATTAGAACCTACTTTTGGATAGGAAGAGTGAAGAGATAAAAGTAGAATAAATAAATAAGACTTAGTGTATAACTTAAAATTAATGGAAGAGTAAGGATGAAACGTGCAACCCGATTGGGGAATTTTATTAGCCGGTCCGGCAAGCTATGCCCCTGTTCACAGCTGAGGTTGGTTGCAAATTTCATAGGAAATATAAAAAGATAGGACGTCGAAAAATAGTGTAAACACAATGAAGAAGTAGGAAAAGGATAAAGACAGAATTGAGGTGCAAGACACACAATTAGAGTTGGCCAGAAGTAGACCTAAGATGACAGAGAATAGAAAGTTTAATAGAAGACAGAGAGTGTTCCAAAGCGAACACATGAAAAAGTGAGTTATAGAAGGTACATAAAACACGAAATGGATTGTGCAATGCATAATCAGTGGTGCAAATAGGAAGAGATAATGGAAGAAAGTTTCTAGTAGGTCTACACGGAATAGAGAAGTTAAGACGACTTAAAAGAAAAGAAGAATCTATGTCGCCATTAATTAGACTATGTATAAAAACTACACTAAGAATTTTTCTACGATCAGATAAGGAAGGAAGGTTAATAAGTAAAAGTCTACTGGTATAAGAAGGTAGGCGAAGATTAGGGTCCCAATTTAAACTACGTAGAGCAAAGAGAAGAAATTGCTTCTGGATCGACTCAATACGGACATCATTGTTCCTATATTGAGGGGACCAAATACAGGAGCAATATTCTAGAATAGGACGTACAAGGGATACATAAAGGAGTTTGGTAGTGAAAGGATCGTTAAATTCTTTCGACCAACGCTTTATGAATCCAAGAACGCCTTTGGCAACGTTAATGATAGAGGAAATATGTAGATTAAAGTTTAGCTTAGGATCAAATAGAACACCCAGATCTTTAACGGTGAATATACGTTGTAATGGAACATTATCAATCGTGTAAGTACCAAGAAAGGGTTTAAAACGACTAAAAGACATGAACATACACTCAGAACAATTTAGAGAAAGATGATTAGCCAAGCACCAAAGTTGCATAGAGTTTAGATCATTTTGAAGTAATTCTTGTCGAACAGGATCGTTAAAAGACAGAAAAAGTTTTACATCATCCGCAAACATTAGTATGCGAGAATGTGATAAAATAGAGGGAAGGTCATTAATAAAAAGTGTAAAGAATAAGGGCCCAAGGTGGCTGCCTTGAGGAACACCAGAAGTTACATAGACAGGTTTAGATAGAGTAGATCTAAGAATAACTTTTTGCATTCTACTTTTTAAATAAGAAGATATCCAGAGAAGTAAAGGAGAAGGAAACCCAATGCAACCAAGTTTAAAAAGTAAAAGATCATGATTCACTGAGTCAAATGCTTTAAAAAGTATCGTATAAAACTATCGTATAAAAGTATCGTATAAAAGTATCGTATAAAAGTATCGTATAAAAGTATCGTATAAAAGTATCGTATAAAACTATCGTATAAAACTATCGTATAAAACTATCGTATATAAA
>JAWNPO010000286.1:0-37636 GCA_035047525.1 Drosophila quinaria | reverse complement strand
TGTGAGCCAAGTTTGTTGCCTAAGTCATTTGATTCGCCTCTGGCATTAGACATGAGATACATACATACATTGGCTGTGTCTAGTTGGCACTGCGCCACACATTACACTCTAAGATGCACATTGATTAGCTAAGGCCAAAGTTTAAGCGGTTAAACGTGAGCCCAGCCAACAAGCCAGCCAACAAGTCAGCCAACCAGTCAACTGTCTAGCTGGCAAACCAGCCAAGGCACAAGCTCGACATAGTTAATGCCTCAAAATGACTCAATTTGCTTAGAGTATCCAATTGAGTATGGCACGCATGCATTCATTTAATAATTAAATAGACATCAATTACTTTTTTATTATAACTTTTTATTACACACGCCCAAATAGTTCACAAACCATGCGCGTGGTCATAGATACATAGATACATAGAAACACTGATACACGCATAACCAAATTATAAATTCAAAGCATATTCTTACCATAAGTGTCGCATAAATGCGAGTATTTTGACAAAAGGGGCACGTAGCATAAACAAATGCAAATTAGACGTAAATCAATCATAAAGTACCAGTGTGCCCCAACAGATCGTAGACATGAAACACATGTTATCACCAGCAGCAGTGTAAGGAAAATAAAACGATATTTATACCAACTTCCTAACTGCCCACGATAAGTTGTTTAAGGCTAAGTCACTGTAATAAAACAATTTTATTTTGGTTAAGCATTATTAGGCCTGTTTTGGTTTTCACTTTTTAGCATTTAGTGTTATGCATTTGTGTACTTAGAATTTAGACTTATTTTTTAAGAATGATCGTTTTTCGCTATATCGGACTTAAACTCATCAAGATATCAATCTGCTGTATATAGCCGAAATGGTATTAGATCAGGTTAAAAAAATTCAATTCCGACAAATCTTATCGAAAGTGAAATTCGGAACAGGCCTAAATATTATGATTTTATATAGAACTGTGTATTATTTACTCCACACGGTGAATTTTAAAGCGTGTGAATATGTAAAGAATAAATCTTATTTTAAATCCGTTTACCGATCTATAATTTAATTAAATTTTTATCATTTTATTATCAAAACATGTGATATTTCAAACTTAATAAAATTTCCTTAAACAAGACAAGCAAAAACATATTTTAAGTTCTATTTATTTTTATTGAATGAATGGGAGACCACCCTAGTGATAAGGCGATGTTAATCAGCTCAAATTTACACATAAGAAGGAAAAATAATGAAGACGGTATTTCATGGATGGACTGCATTTTAATTAATATTAACTCATTAATTATTAAGTCAGAGAATGACCCTAATAAAATTGTAATTTTAATTATTATTTGTAGGGATATTTATATTAATTCTGTCAAAATGAAAATTGGTTAGGTTGTATTATCAATGTAAACGAAAATTTTCTATGATATACACAGAATATAATATCTGTTGAGAATAAAAATTCATTAATTTTAAAATTTGATTGAAATTACATAATTTACTCGGTAAGTGGTACTTAAAATAAGTATAGTTGTCAGTTCTTAGCTAACCTCTACATGTCTATATTACCGGTAGTCACAATTATATTATGTACTTGAGAATTTCTTAAAAAACTTTACAAGCCATTTGAATGATGCACTGTGGCAAGCAGAATGACACAACCACTTGCTAAACACATGTCAACCAAGACTAAATACACCGATAACAATAATAAAACGAATAACAACAAAATATAAAAATGTTTCCCTGCAGCTGGCGCCCAGAAACCGGAAGCAAAAGGTAGACAACGACTGATGAACCTTTGCCCAATCCAAAGGCGTGTCGCAAATCCAACAAATAAATTTGATTTTTTAAAACATTTTTTTTTTAATATTTTTGTGTGTAGCGTTTAGTTGAGGTTGTTGTTGTTGGGTTGTTTGCTTTTGATGCGGCTAATTTAGTGCCACGATATGTTTTCGGTAATTAGTCAAGCATGCAACTCGACAAACTGAGACCGTGCAGACGCCAAATAAATCACACAAAATCAAATAAACAAACAAAAAACTTTAAGCAAACGTTGAGGAAGCAGCAATAAACACACGTAAATATTAGCTTACAGACAACATGCATCAAATGTTTTCGGTATTTGGTTTTTGTTTAAAGTATGCGAAAAAACGTGATTTGTATATTGGCCTGCGGCATTTAACTATCAACAAAAAATAAGGTAATAAAACATAGCTAAGCACGTGTGCCTAATGACGAGGAGCCGCCCCAATTGTTTGCAATTTTGTTGTTCAACGTTGCGTTAAATTTCTGTTTTATATTTTGGTGCTATTGACATTTGAACTCTATTGTTAAATTAATCCGGTAATAAAAAGAGATAAAGCACAGCTTAATTTGCATATTCAACAATTATTAAAACAAGAAGAAACAATTCATTGAAAGTATTTTGAAAAGGTTTCCTTTTTTTTATACAAACTCTAAAAAACTATTCCATCCCATGATTACATATGTAACCACATAATTTCAACTTCATCTTAAACTAATTTGGTATTGATATCCATTTGACAAAACTGTCATACGAAAAAGGATGCATTTCCCATTTGTGTTCACAAAAGACACTTACTGCACTACAAACCTAAAATCATTTGCCCAAATGTAAATTGTGCCGGCAATTTGTTGGCTCACACTCCAAAAAGAGACAAAAAGGAACACAAAGCGTCCCACACAGGGACCATAACTTTCAAATGCGATTTGTTCAAAATTTGTAACTGAAAACAATTGCTGGGTATTTCCAAATGGCGTGACAACATTTTCATTTTAGCCATGCTTGAGTGGTTGCTGCTGTTCCAATAACCGAATCCGTAACCAAATACGTATCCCAATTGCAATTCCCCTAAGCGAAGCAGCCACCGCCAGCGACACGTTTTGAACCCGAAGCCCCAAAGGGTCAAGTGGCGCGTGTAGCGAAAGCCGCGCCAAAGGCCCAGTTATTGACAGGGACAGAGCAAAAGCATTAACAACCATAACAGCGAGGGACGATTGAGCAATTCAGAAGTTCTTATTGTAGAAGAAGAGCATGTGGCACATAAAAAGTATTTATTCAGATGCAGGGAATTAAAGTTGATTGATGAAGGCTAAATATACTTTGCTTTATTCATTATTTATTTATTCCAGGGATTAAAACCCTAACCGAAACCGTAACCTTTAACCAGTAAAAGCCGATTGAAATTTAAGCCCGTAACTGAAACCGTAACCGAAAAAAAATTTTCATTTGACGGAAACCCTTAAACCGTAACTCTGTAAACCGAAATTACCGTTTAGTAACCGTTTTATTTAAAAAGGTTAATTTCGGTTTTTCATACATCTAAAAAAAATTATTTTTTATTTTTAATTTTGATTTTGAATTTTTTTTATTAAATTTTTTTTTTTTTTGATATTTATGATCAAATTTTCAAAACAGTGAATAAGCGCAAATAAAATTAATTTGTTAAATGAAATATTAAAATATAACTAAACTACATCAAACTGAAGAATATGTGAAATAAATGTGTAAATGAAACATTAAGAAAGTAATGCCTTTTTTATTATTATAATTATACTTTTAATATAATTAAATAAATAAATCAACCAGCATTCGATACTAATTGAACAACCCTCGCTTGAGAGATGGCCATGCTGGCAGCCTAATAACCAATAACTATACGCAAGTCTATACAATTCATACAACTACAAATACAGATACATAGATACAAATTAGGATACATAGATACAAGCAAAGGGCCATCTGTATCTGTTCTCAGTTCGATCTTCACGCCCGAGTGCCGCCTGGGACCTTCCCCATAGTACTATGTACTATGGGGCGCAGAGCGAGCGATACTTGTCTGAACTTGACATGCATTTTGTTGTGCCAGTGCGTGTAGTAAAATGAGTAAATGAAGGTATCCGACCAGTGCAACTACTACTACGAGTAGGCAGAGGTGAGTCTCTTAGTCTAGACTCGGCCTGCAATTGTAAACTGCATTGGGGCACAGCCTACGTGCAGCATTGGTGCATATCGAATGCTTGTACTCTGTACTCTGTTGTTGTTCTAATTAATGACTTTATATTATGTTGTTGTCAATGAAATTGGATTGACAAAACACCAACCCATAATTCTGACCCTCTTTTTATTGTCTTACATGTCATCACATTATTATATTCGACAATGATATTTATGTATGATAACTTTGCACATCAAATATTTGCCTAAAATTCAAAAATAGTCATCAAAAAGTACTCCGATCACAATAACGTTAATGTTGCTTACGTTACGTTATTTGCTAGCCAGCGTGTGCCGGTCTCAGATGCCGGTTTGTTGTTGTCTACATGAGCGCAAAGCACAAATGAAAAAGCCGGCCAAAATCGAGCAGAGCGCGAGACTTAAGAGCGAGTCGTAGGGTTGTCGAGGGGCTTGCGGAAATGATGAAATTTTTGTTGTACTTGAAATATTATTTAATTTAATTACAAGAGTCGAAAATGTTGCAATTACTGAATAACTATATATTAATAATATAAATTGCAGATTTTATACAAATAAATTTGAAGTCTCATTAAATTTATATTAATCTGAAAAGTCAAAACATGTTTTATTTTCTTTCAAAAGGAATAAATCATATTTAAGTAAATAAAAAACCCAAAACGATTGAAAAGTATTGAGTTCGATTTCTTTTGTCTGGCGTTAGAGGATATGCTGGCACCCATTTTTTCTATAACTAGGAATGACTTCATAGGAATTACTTCTCATTTAACTCGGCGTAAATGTGCAGTTCCTTTTTAGGGATGACAACAATAAATCAACTTTTATTACAAAGTTTTGTTACTTTGTATATATGTAAGTATTATAATAAGCAATTAGTTCATCTGGTGTCATTTGCAAGACAGAGCAACTACTTCAAGTGGGTGCAAATCAATATAGATACTCAGCAAAGAGAGACAAAGAGAGGCAGACAGAGGAAACAAGACGGAGAGCAATAAAGTAATTTGCTCTTTAGGCAAACGACTCTCAGTCTCTCTTAGGCAGCACTCTCTGACTGAAAGGCTGACATCATCCATTGGCTAGGCAGCCAGATCGAGCAGCGGGCTTACTCAGATACAGACCAAGTTAGCGAGACCAGACCAGACCGGGCCAAGTCAAGCAGCCAGCTGTCAGACTGAGGCTTATTTAACGCGCGGGCCAAGCTGAAAACTCTTTTAGTATAGCGTTGGCGTGCGAGACAGACGGTTCGGTTGAGCACAAGAGATACACAAAGTACTTCACAAGCCTGAAACAAAAAACGAGTTCGAGTTCCGAGCAAAAAAATACACACTTATATACTTAATACATACAACATAAGCACATTTAGCGCAGGCGTTGAACTAGTGCGAAACAAAAAGCAACAACCAAAAGAAATACTTTACAAACAAACGTAATAAAAAACATACATAAAAATATTATAAACAGTAAACAATTGTACAATTGCAACTGGGACTGCCTGTGATAAAGCTCTTCAGTCAGTCGACTGATGTCAGTCTCTCTCTCAGTTCGAGTCTCAGTCTCAGTTGTTGAACTCGACGTGAATTGATGTGAAGCCAAGCGTTGAGTGTGAAACGCAAAACAGGCGCATTTAAAACGCAATCGCAAGTGCCGCTTTTTAGTCACAACGACTAAGCAGCACAATTTACAATTTCCAGACAATTGTAAAGAAAGTGAAAAACGAGACGCGACCAGAGTCCCCCAAAAGAAACTAGAAAGGGAAAGGTTTCTTCGGACTTCGCTAACATTTTACATACATTTTTCAAGTGCAACGATCAGAAGTTTACTTTATATATATATCTTTATTTGCTTGTATTTTTTCAAAAGCCCACGAACAGCTGTTTTCAGTTAGTCGCCCACATGCCGTGGCATAAAAATCATTGAAAATTAATTTTTTATACATAAATAAAATATATATATTTTCAATAATTTTTATGCCAATGCTTTGCTTTGCTTTTTTGCTGACTACGCGTTTTTGTACAAAAACACCAATACAAAATTTAAACCACGCGTTTTGAGTTGCTGTCTACGTGTGTATGTGTGCGAGCGTGTGTGTTAAAAAATAACAAAATCAAAATAAAATTGAAAAAAATAGCAGCTTCAAAAGCGACCAAGCGACATTGATGCCAATCGCCAGTGCATTTGTTTTTGCACCAGAGTCAGAGTCGCAACAACAACAACAACAACAAAGACAACGACAAGAACAACGATATGAGTATAAGCCAAAAACGCCTTCAGTGGACTTCAGTTTGAATGTAAGGCACATGCTAAAAAGAGCTATCAACGTCTGACTATCGCGCCAGAGGTACGTGTGCAATTCGTCTTTTGATTTATTTACTTACAGTTGTGTCCATTGGTCGCACAAAAAAGCAATCAATTTTTTTGTTTATAATTTATACTCAATTATGTATAATAAATAACAAAACTGTTTGCAAAATATAATTGAACAAACCCAACTCCGGCAAAGCGTTGTGGTAATTGGAAAATTTATTTCAAAATGAATGATATTTATATTTTTGCGTCTAATGGGAAAATTGTCTTCATGAAAATTGCTTAAACAAGAAAGTTAATTGTAACTCCTACAAACTCAAGTGGTTTATTTCCATTGTTCTGCCCTTTGCTTTAATGTTCTCCCAGTTTCTCGTAATTATTGCGAACATTATTCCTACAGCTTAGACTTTATAAATGTTCTTAAATAAAATCTCTGATTTCTTAACGAGCAGAGTCAAAATACATTTGCTCATTATTTCCGGCAACTAAGTGTTACACAACATTTACATTTTTCTCACCCACCCGACAACGTTCATTATCCAGTGAGTTTTCTCATGCATCTCTACAGACACACACACACACACACACATACCATGAGTTGTAATTATTTTTTTATGCATTTCTTATTCCGTTTTTGCCCCTTGCTACACACACAGTAAAACAAAAGACTTAGGCAACAAACTTATCATGGCGCACCATGAATCATGAATAACAATATAGATATTTTCTTACAATTAAAGTTCAATGATTCTGGTGAGTTCACAATCTGCCAAGCGTTTTCATTAGTCATCATTTCATCATATGTAGATAAATGTAGTTGTTCTCCATTTATTGTTGTTGCAGTTTCAAAAGAAATATCAAAATATTTAAGACATTTAGAAAGTTATCCAGCAAGTGATAAATTATTCAAGTTCACCATTTGAGTTCAAGCTGTTGATTGGTCAGCCGAAAACAATTGTCATGTCTGCTGTCGTTGGCTACTATTTATTCCCAGCTAACCCTAATATTTATGACTATATCAAATTGCCCAAATTACGGCTGTACAGGGTTCAGCAAATGCCACATAAAGTAGTTTGTGGCGAACATTAGCGCAAATTACCATTGGCAAAAAGGTGTTGGCCCCAATTGTCACCTCCAAAGATATCATGAGAAACGTCGACCCGTCAGAACTGGGTGTGGAATTCTAGCACAAGTCTAGCATTACCTTGTGCCGAGTCAGAGCAACGATAACTTTTATTGCCACGCGCCTTTCGGCCAATTTATCAGTCGCTTGAATGTCATAGCCAGAGCTGACTGTCTCGCGTCTGTTGCTGACATTAAGCGCATTTCAACACTGCAATCACCAAAGCACTTTTTGTCAAGCTGTGCCAAAGACAACGACTTGAGAAACACGTGTCAGACTCCATGCTAATATACGTATGGACCTAAAGGGCATATTGACTTTTCGATAAATGGCAAAGATTTTGCAAATTTTAAGAATATATCAAATTGTTTTTTAATTAGGCTTACATTGTAAATAATATTTATTTATGAGTGCTCCTTCTTTCCGAAAAAGGTCTAATGTACCTACTGCACCAAAAAAATTCCAATTTTTCTTTTTAATTGTTTATTATCATAATTTAATGGTGTTTTTGACACCACACCCGAGCATAGCATTTGTATTTTGCAGGGATTCCATTTATATTTGCTGACAAAATATTTTTGTTTTGTTTGCTCTGTGCTTTCAATTTCGGGCGCAAAAATTATCGCACAGTACAAAACAAAAGCTACAATATTATTAAATTCCACATAAAACAAAATACCGACATATTCAAACGTTTCAAAGTCATAATTATTAGCTTTGCCTTTTATGGCTTCACATTGCTATTTTGAATGCCGAAACAAAAAAACCGAAACCAAAAATAAGATCATATAAAAAAACATTTATAAGACTCAAACAAATTCTTTATAAATCATTCGCTTGCTGCGTTTTGCTTAGAAATAATTCCAATGAACTTTGGCAGACGTCAAGCAATTTGCAATTTGTTTGCATTTAGATTCAGAATACATACATATTTTTAATGTTGGTTTTTGGGTTGGCTTTTCGTATTAATTTCATCTCCAGACAGGATACAAAATGGGTTTCATAGAAGAGTTTGAAGCGTGGCCGATGACATAAGAGATGGAAGTATTTCTAGGTTGGTTTCAAGGCTTTCTTCGGCACATGAGTTGTCTCGATTTTTAATCGACTTAATTACTACTGTGTTCCTAATTAACTGTCTGCTAGTTTGCGTCTGAAGTCTTTTGTTTTTGACAATGCTTCAGCAACTTTGTTGTTTGAACGTCAGTGCCTTTCATTTTTTTTTTCATCAGGCTTAATTAAACCATAAACGCCTCAAAACACGCTACCATATTCAACATATTGCCACCCATATGACAAGCGACCCACACGACATTTTTTTTTGTTTTTCTGCTGTTTTGTTTTTTCAATTTTTTTGTTAACAATGCCAATTGAAAGAGCAGCTATGAACTGCAGTAAGTACACCTCCGCAGCGAGCAGTCAACACTCGACAACATAAACGTAGCCCAACCTAGGACAAGTTTTTGCTTGACGTGGTGGGTTTGCGTTTAGGTTAATCAATTTAAATTACCTTCAATTAGGCTTTTTTGTTTCTTTTCGGGCCGGAGCATTGTGAAAGAGACGCTGACAAACAAAACAAAAGCGAAGCCAGAAATATGAAAACAATTTGTTGCATTGTCTGCAGCTAACAGAGCTCTTTAGCAACTCAATTGTGCGCTTACATAAATGTATTAGAAATGGAAATTACTGTTTTATTGGCTCTCGATTCGCCGGCATGCCTCCAATTTGTAAAGAAACATTCATTCGTTGAGCGTTGGGCTCCAGCAGCTGGTCTAAAACTCATTTATGCATATGTATCTTTATGACCAAGTTGCTCAAGCCGCTGCCACACACGGCGCTTTGCACTGGCAATTAAACATTTTATAGCTTCATTCGATATGCATGCTGCCCAGGGAATATCAAGAGGTCTAAGCGGGCAGACGTGGAGCGGGGAGGGAGAGGGAGGAACTCGTGTGCAATGTTTGGCACTCGTATTGTGGGTGTCGGCTCTCAGTTCGAACCATAAAATGCAAATTTCTTTGAGTCATAAAATAATATCAAAGAGAATTGATTGCCAGTAATCAGCTCAATGGAGTAAGAGGGTGGGGAACGGGGTAGGACAAAGCACATATACTCTCGATATCAAATCCACATAATTAGCAATGCTAATTTGTATGCTTCAGGCATAAGTCGGCTCTCCTTTTCGTATACAAAGTAGATTTTTTGTTTGATTTTACAATCAGCTATTAAAAATATATTTAGAACATATTGTAAGTTAATTTGAAATAAGTTTTATTTTATTATTATGCGAAAGATAAGTAAAATAAACATAAATAACATTAAAATAAATCATATAATTTGAAAATTAACAAACGTAAAAAGAAAATTTGAGCAAAAATATTTATTAATTTATTTAGTTTATTGCATGAATTATTTAAAAACATCACCGCATTTTTTAAAAACACTTTTTAAAAAATAATCAGCATCAAAATTGATTGAAGCAAAAAACCAAGACTTAAGCGACAAACTTGCCAAGTGTTACCAAAATCCAAAATTAATTAATTTCTTGATCCATTCGCATTGCAAGTCATTTAAATTGTCAGGTGAAAGTTGATGTACGAATTACATGGACAATTGTCTAATTGTCAGACGTCACACTCCGCACACGATTTAAATAAGCAATCAAATCAGCACCCCAGCGGTGTCATTGAACCAAGCAACCCGACTAACTAACAAACTGTCCAGCAAATCAAAGCCGCTTAGCAAAAAAGCACAAAAACTTATAGTTTATGGCTGCAGTCACACAAATCAACGGCGATCGCCTTACGACTGACAACAAAGTCGCCAAGTCGCTCAGGATTGATGACAAGTCGGCAATAGCAAAATGACAATTATCTGTATACTTAGAAAGCCTACCAGAGAGTGCCATAAAAACGACCAACGATATTCGCAAATAATGAACGAAAATGTGTTTGTTGACGTCATTTCATGAAATCAGCAAAAAGCTAAAAATTGCGATGCGGGGAATATTCGCCGGACCAGATCAGATCAGGCCAGGCCAAAACAAAGTCAGTGACTAGCTTCATCCATCCTCAATCCTATTGCCACCCGCTGGGGCTGTATCTATGGTAAGACTGAGCGAACAGTTTGCGAATTGTTATAATTGCGGACAATTACAATGGCAATAAAGAGTGAAGTAAACTCAAGACTGGCACTGCGGCCATTGTCTTGTCCGGCTCGTTTCGGTCTCATTGAAGACAATTTTTTGTCGAAATATTGTATTTGCAGTGACTAGCTAAAGCCTCGCCTATCACTTGGCCCAAAACAAGCATGGCAATCCCATTAGATAGGGTCCAAGTTCGACCAGGTCAGCTCCTGCTGCTGTCGCTCATTTTTTCTGTCTCTTTTTTTTTGCATAATTATGTGCAGAATATTTTTGTTTTGTTTTTCAGCTTAAAGCTTTGAGGGTTTTTGTTGTGATTTTCGGGGAGAAGTCGCCTCTTGGGTCTCATTTTATTTCGACTGTGCTGCCAATTACCGGCATGAAGGTCTTTGACTGCGCAATCATCAGCCAACAACTAGAAAATTTGTAACATTTTTGTCTTAGTCGGGGCTCTTCAAGTTGTTGCTGTTGTTTTTGCTATTATCCAAGTAGTTTCGGTATTTTTTATGACTTGTTTTTCATGCTTTAATTTGTTTCGTTGTTGTTTTTTCTCTCTTCGCCTTTTTGTTAAGCTTTTGCCATGGCGCACAATTATTTTGCGGTTGTATTATTGTTAGTGTTTTTAGTATTTTCATATATACTTATTCATACATAAGTTTTTTGTTGCTGTTTGCGCTGTGCTTTTACATTTCACGCTCTTGAGTTGATTGGCTTGCAAAACGTTTCAGTGGCAATGAAAATTGTTGTACGATCTGAGAAATGTGTAAAGTTGAATACTGGATAGAAATGTAACCAACTAGATAATAATTATCTATCTAATCTTTATTTAGCTTTTATAAATAATTTATAGCTCTGTTGTGCGTCTTCTTTTCACTTGCACTTTCTGCTGCTGATTCAATAAATCAATAAACGTTCAATAATCGCCAACAAAGCCATTTTTCAATTAACCTAAACCGCAATATTCAATTAACTTTTACACGATTTCTAAAAGAAAACAACAAAAATGCAGCTCTGGCTGCGATTTTACCTGGTAACCCAGTTATTCAACGCTTTAAACAGTTGTTTAATTGAATGCCACTACAACATTCAATTATGCTGCAGCACAACATATTAATTAAGTAATTAAAAAAAACCTTTATTAACAATAATTAAGCAAAAATCATTATTAAGCAACAAGTATTTATTTAATAAATTTATTCATCGGAGCTAGAGCTCAAGTGATTGCTTCATTAATTTTGTATGCAGAGTGTAAAAAACATTTGATTAATTAAGCATTCAAAAACTATGATAATTCTATGCTATCATATAAAAATTACAAAAAATATTTGAAAAAAATACATGATATTTCAGAACCTGAAACTCATATATTTTAAGATATTAAAAAATAAGTAGTAGAAATATTTTAATATAAGAGAATTGTTATTTTTTACAATAGTCTATAATTTCCACATTGAATGTCCCTGACTTGATCATAATTATGTTATAAAACAGTAGTAAAAGGTGTAATAAAAGCCATAATTTCAATATAGAATTAACAATAAATTCATGCCTAATTAACACGACTTTAAACTTGACCTCTAAAAGCAAACAAATATGCATCACAAAAAAAGGGCAAATCATGCGACTTGAATGCGTTTCTCGCGCGTTTTAATTCGCTACCAAATTGGATACATTTATAATGTATTTCAATGCTTCCATTTTAATGGGGCGCCATTTCTATAAACACGGCCAATGAATGAATGAATGTTTGGTTAGCAATTTGGACAAAAAGTTCAAGTTTAAAGTTAATAATGCGGGCTAATTGGGAATTATATAAGGGGGGTAAAAATATGTACAATATGTAAATTGCAGGTTGAAGTTGACCTAGAACTGCGATTATTGACAAAGAGAGCACATTGTGAGTGTGAGTGTGAGTGTGAGTGAAGTGCGAAAAGTGGGTGAGGAAGTAAACAGTTTTGGAATTGAATTTGAATTTGTTTATGGATTTGGGCTGCTTGTGTTTTGTGTTTGCCTGCTAATAGAGCTGCCCTGACCTTCAAAATTAATTGACTCTGGCAGTGTTGCTGTGATGTTCGAGTACCTCGATCATTTATGTTGTTATTACTTGTTTAGTCATGCTGCTAATGAGCCGCAGTCACTGGCAGGTTCAATGCAGGTTGAAAGACCAAGCTAATTTGGGGATTGGCCCAACACCGCATGTGGCAGGCTGGCCTACAGGCCAACAAGCATTTAAGCTCATTTCATAAGCCCCGTTACCTAATCTCAGTAGCGGTCTCCATAAATTGCGGAACTGCAATATAATTTTCAAATTTTTCATATGCCTCCTGCCGGTT
The DNA here is from genome assembly GCA_035047525.1 of Drosophila quinaria. Taxonomy (NCBI): domain Eukaryota; kingdom Metazoa; phylum Arthropoda; class Insecta; order Diptera; family Drosophilidae; genus Drosophila; species Drosophila quinaria. The sequence continues at coordinate 24,754 of JAWNPO010000286.1, read as the reverse complement.
GCAAGTTGCAAGTTTCCATTTACCTGTTGCAGTTTATCTTGTAACTTTGAAACAATAAACGTCATTTTCTTTAACAAAAACACAATTTTGTTTGTATCATGTTTTCATTCTGGCCGCCTTCGCTTTCACTTTTCCATTTCGCTGCTCACTTTTCCTCACCAAACTCATTCGTATTGATTATTGCCTATTGATGACTGCGCTGTGTGATTTTCGCTCATTTCGATGTAGTTTTGCCTCGAGTCTTTGGCTTCGCTCACATTTCTCATGGTGGACCGACTTGGCAGCCGAAATGAAAAGTTTTCGCTTTACTATTTGTCATAATTAATTTTTTGCGCTTTATTATTTAATTTAAAGACAAAAAGCGACCATTAAAAATCATTCGCATTGCCATTGAGTGTGTGAGTTTGTTCAGATCTATCCACTTTTTATTATTGCTTGCTCTAGTTTTTTGCTCTCTGAAGTGAAAGATGTTGTGGAATTCGATTTTGGCTTTGGGATACCTTGTGGTGATAAATGAGCCACAGCGAAAGCTTTTTTTGGTTATCAAAAAGAAAGATTTATTATGAGAAAGGAACCCAAAAGAGACCACAGGGATAAAGGTGTTGAAAGTAACGTATAAATCGGTAGTTTATTGGAATAGCTTTTTAAATGAAAATGACAGCTTGGCAATTAACTAACTTTTATTTATTGCCAAATACTTAGAAAATAGATTTCGCAAATAAATTCTAATCTTAATATACTACAGCATATTTAAATTTCATATATAATGATCTCATCTATAGGGAGAAATACAAATTACAAGCCACCTCATTAGAGTCAACTTGCAGCTCCTTCTCAGACTTGTACTCTGTGTCAGTTCTCTGCATGACTAAGCCAAGTTTAAAGAGTTGAGAACACCGCTAGTCTTGGCCAGCGTGTTAATCAGCAATTTAGAATATTTTGCACAGGCCGAAGGCAACAAATAGGCAAATACAAATGAAGTGCGGGCTCCCTTCAATGCATTTCCATTCGCATTTCCCTTCGCATTTCCCTTCGCATTTCCACTTCCTGCATTTGTTGGCCCAGCTGTTCGAGTTGCTGTTTGAGTGTTGTTATGGCATTGCATTGCATTTATCATTTGGCTCACACAAATGCCCTTAGAGCCTCTTACCAGCAGCAGCAGCTACAACAAACTGTGCATTGATTTCCTTTTTGCTATCTTGACAGCATTTAATCGGGCAGAGGGGGGAAGATGTGGAGGGGAGGGAGGAAAGGGAGGGGGGCAGCGGCCACACTTCGACAGAGACAAACGAAATAAATGCGCGATCGAGCGATAAACTATTTTTAAAGACAGCTACAGAGAAACAAGCAAAGCTACAGTAGCCGCAAGTCGAGTAGACTTACAGATACCCTCTAATATGGGGAAGGCATTACAGATGTACTTTCGAAAATTTAGCAGGATTTATAATCTATGCGAGATCAAGCTAAGTATATTTACTACTCTAAAGTCTAAAGTCTAGAAAGCGAAATATGTTAATACTTATATATAATTTAATTTTTTTTATTATAGCGCATTATTTATCTATGACAGCGACAAAAATATCATAAAATAAGAAATTTAAAAATAAATCATATTCTTAAATTATATTCTGCAAAAATAGCAAAGATTCAAAAATTATTTTGGCTTAAAGAATCAAAACAAAAAACAATTGAGAAAACTAAATTATAGTAAGTCTTAAGGGGGTATTGCTGGTCGGAAATCTGTTTAAGAACATTTTGCGTTAAAAAAAAAAATTGTTTTCCTTTGTACAAGGGATGTTCAAAAAGTTGTCGGCCTTCAAAGTTGGACCAATGCATTTTTTTCTTACAAAATGGCAGCTATTGACAAATTAAAAATCGATTTTGGGCAATTTCTTTTACAGTTTAGTTTAAAAAAAAAATTAATACAAACATTTTTAAAATTATGATTGATTCTGGTAGTTCTGCGTCGATTGCACTTTGTTTCATCAAAATTGGCTCAGAACTACGGCCGCAATCAGTGACGTCAGCTCGAAAGACGTGGTTTCGAGACAAACGCATTTAAAGTTTTGACTTCACATGCATTAACATTAAAACTGCTTCACAAAAAAGGCTAAATCTCTTAAAGTATTTCGAATTTCAAAAAATAATTTTAGAACGATATTCTCAAATATCCAAGCTATAAAAATATGCAAAAAGAAAAAATCTAAAAAAATTTTTGCCAACCAGCAATGTCCCCTTAAATGAAACAAAGTTTTCTTAAAATTTAAAAATATTTCGGTCTTGCTACAACCTAACAAATATAAGTATACGTAAGTTACCACTATAAATATAAGTGCTGTCATGCCCGTTTACGCCAACTTCCCTGTATGGGGTATACAAATAAGACGAGTCACAATGATTTCTCACACAGCGCGAGGGAGACAGAAGGAAATCGCAGAGCAGCTGAGCTGAAGAGACAGCAACAGGGCTAACAAGCTGCAGCACTTAGGCCCAGGCCAAGTCTGAAAGATTCTCGAGCCAACTTCCCCCTGTGTTGCCATTGAATGGCCGTTCGTTTGTTTGTTGTTTAGGCCTTGGTTAGCTTTAAAAGGAGCTGCAACTGAAGCCAGCTTATTTCCTGCTGCAAAATAAAAATTCTAAGCAGCTGCCTGGCAGCCTCGAGAGCATCCTTTTGTCTTGGCCAAGGCAAGGGAAAAACTCCAAGCATTGTAGAATCCGAAGGAAAGCTAAGAGCTGGTTAAAGTTGGCTTGTTAGGCCTGCCATTTCGAGTTTGTCTCGTTGACCATTTTTAGCTTTTAAGTACTCTTTGGTCATTGTTAAGTACTTTTGCGTGTCAGGCAGGCAAGCCAAGCCAACTAGAGAGTGGCTGTCTTCTGGGACCACATGTTTTAGTTGGTTATTTATGGGCAAAGTGTCAGTGCTAATCAAATGGCAGCCATCTAAAACTATTTGCTTTATATACATAAATACATATGTACATAGTATGTATACAAGTGAGTCTTACAATTGGCATTCTTTTGGCCAAAAAGGTCATAGAACTATGGAACGCATTCAATTCTGGCAACCACCTTCCCCTAAAATGACCATAAAGATACAAATCTTAATAGTGAGACGAAGACGTGCAGTTGAAATTTGGTCATTTCCATTTTAAGCCAGTTTCAGTTCCAGTTCCTCAACATTTGCTGAGTGCTCATAAACTGCAGTTTTACGGCCAACGTGTGGCCCGTTGTGCAAATGTCCAAATCACCAAATGACGCAATTTCAAAGCGACGGTTCTTTTATTTTATTTTTCTGATCAGGGCACACGTGTGCGCGATATTTGTCATCATCATCCACATCGAAACGCCGCCCACGATTTACCCAGGACAGAGTCGATCGGGTTAAGGAGGAACTGAGGAGTGGGGGATTATAACTGATCCGCATAGAACGTGGCATTAGGTAACTTGAGCTAACAAACTGTAGCTGGTTCGTCGACTGGCATTCATCAGTCAAGCACGGAGTCCGAACCTTACTCAATCGCAGATGAAAGAAGCTGATGGGAACGGCGAATCGCGAATTGTGAATTGTGAATTGTGAAACGAGTTCTTTTTGTCGGGTCAACGCCATAGAACAACGGCATATTTATAATGACAATCGATATGTAAATTAGCCAGACTCTGGCTCTGCTTGAGAAAATCATGCCAAAAATTGTGAGGGATGCGAATACTTAATTCCATATGGATTAAGTTGGACAAACATCGTGACGTGATTAGAAATTATACTATAATAACAAAATGAACTGTATCATAAAATCAACATATAATGTGTGAGAAACATTTGAGAATATCTTTTCTTGGCATTGACCTGTCACAGATATTAGAAGTAGACAGGCAACATTTCAGCTGCATTAAAACAGGAAGAACTTCTAATTGTATATATGTTTTATACAAACATATATAAATATTTTGTTGTTGCTATCTCAACTGGTTCTGTTTTTAAATTTTAAATTGGCTTGTCCCACTTTGACTGCGCTATGATTAATGTAATTTCTTTATTTCTTTAAGTATTCGTTTTGCATGTTATCGATGTCTTCAAATACAGAATCTCCAAAGCTAATATCATTTATATGTTTGATTATTGCCCTGTTAGGTGTCCAATTGAAATATGCATCTAACATTGCCATCAAGTTAACAGATCACACTGAAGATCATCCTATACACTCTCCGAAACATCACCATTAATATACTTGAGCTCCATGTATGTAAATCCGCTTGTCTGTCTTATAATCGGGGCTATCTGACCAAACTGCCACCCAGCATTCACAAAAACTATTTTGCACAGCTTTCATGCAAATTCCGCCAACTCGCCGTATGCTAATCTGGCTATCTATTTTATGTATTGTAGCTGTTCAATTTTTGCATGTCTTCGGTTTTTCTTTATCCAATTAAGGGCATACAAAAGACTCAGGCGACAAACGCGCTCTCAAGGCTGAGCAACGGCAATCAATCAACAACAAAAACAAAATACAAAAAATGCCGCTAAATTATTATGTAAATTATAATTTCTTGTTGTCAGCTGTGTACAAAAAGTAAAAGTGTTAAAACTCATAAGCATCATGAAAATTGTATGTTGCGGAGAGAAACACTAAAAGTCATTAAGAATCCTATTGTGAAATGAGCACAACTTGAAGATACCTGACAATTAAAAACGTGGAAGCTGCTTTTAGTATTTACTTTCGTTTAAATATGGTGGAAGCAGGGTCATTTCAAATTCTGTAGACTGTCGTAATGATTTTCACAAAAAAAAAAACAACATAATTATTGTGATTATTCTGGTAAAAACAATTAAGTCCAAGACTGAATGAAAAAATTGTCAAACAATACAATAATTCAAAAATCAAGAAACTTTCTTGTTCAAGAAATTTAAATGCTTTGTCTTGAAGCGCTAAGAATCAAATAAAATAAATAAATTAAAAGAGAACAAAAAAAATTCAAAAAGAGTTATGGTAATATAAAATTAACTACCACAAAATTAAGAAAATAATAGATGCCTATATACTGATATTCTTCAATTTATATCTTTCGTTTCTCAAAATCTTTAAAATAAATAATATGTAAATTTTTTATATAATTAAATAATAAAATAAAATTAAAATATTTGTAATATCTTTATATAATATCTTTATACATATAACTCATATTTCTTTCAACATTAACTACTACATCAATGCGCTTCTCCAATTTCACATACAGGGTATTGACAATTTTGCAACTGACCACAGATAAAAGAGATCATATTTCACATTCAAAAAAAATAAAAAACAACTCACTGTCCAAGTGCTTTTGACCACACACAAGACTTCGCAATTCGCAGTCATTTCCGATGTAGGCGTCGCATGTAATTAACTTTTGGCCCTACGACGACCATTCCCGACCCTTTTCCCCCCTCGGTGTGTCCTCGTTGTGTGGCAACCTCCTTTTTTTAACGCTCAGCTTGTTTCTTTTCGTTACGCTTCATTTAATATGCAGTTCCTATATTCAAAGCATTTTTTGTATTAATTTTTTTCTCTGAGTTTCTTTTATGATTTTGTAGGTTGTTCGACTTGCCAAACGGTTCATTTATTTTGTCACATTGCAGCGTATGCGTGGGCGTTTTTTTTTTAAGGGGGAGTGGCCGTGAGTAGTAACTTATGAATGTTGGCTTGATTTCTAGCGTTTGATAAGCGCCGTTTGCTGACTTTATTTATTGGCCTGTTGCCATTTTGGCTGTCAGGCCTGAAGGCGGCTTAAACGTTGTAAACTTTATTAGCAGGATATGACTAAAATGGCGCCTGCAAACGAAAATCAAATTTAAAAGGGGCTATCATTTATAACCACCTATAAATATTGTAATTTTTGGACTGAAATTCTTATTACTCTCAGCTATACGTATTTCTGTGATTTACTAAGTGTTGTAAAAGATTCTACAAATTGGGGTAAATATACATACATGCAAGATATTAAAGCCTTAACGTGTTTTCCTTAACGGGAAAGTCTACAGTATAAATCATGTTATTTAGTTCCCTGTTATTCCTTTTAATTTTTGGAATTAAGTGATTCTTCATTCGATGTCCCTTTCGTATCATTTGCAGCTGGAAATCAAGTAGAACTTTCATTTTGTAAGTAAGCAAGTATCATCTCAAAGTATCTCAAAGTACTCACAATTTACTCCCAATAAGAAAACGGCAGATATAAAGTAAATAATGTGGATAAAAAACAACTTTCACCTACGTTGCTCTGAGAGATCTCTGACAGATTTTTTGCGGCATTTTATGACACATTCTACAAGATTTTTTTGTATGTATTGTACATACAACTCTTCTAGAGCCAAAGTCTGGTCTCAATTGTCAACGGCAATACAATGGGCAATAGCTACAACTTAATCAACGTCGAGTAGAGTGAAGTAAAATAAAGCAATGCGGTAAATAGCGAGTACTCGAATGTGAGTACTCCACATATGGGTGCTCCATAATTATATGCATGGCTGGCAACATGAAAGTCGTTTGTGGGGCTTTAAGTGAAGAAAGTTAAAGATTTGTCTGGGCCATTGTCAACCGACAAATGGCCGTAAAAATAAAAGCAAATTTCGCACATTATTCAACTGTTCTAGCACAATACAAATGAAAGTGTGGCATCAATAACAGAAAAGCGAGTACCAAAATCTACAGAGAAATGGGCGGTTGCAGCCATTAACAGTAACAGCTAAATTGGCAAGAGTTAACTGACAGTTGATGGACAGCAGTTGGACGAGGGAAAAGTTGGCTAAGACACAATCGTGGAAAGTGGATCAAGAGCGCAATCGAAGCAGCTGCACTGACAAATACTCCCCAGTGTCAACACACAATCCTAAATGTTATTATCCGTTTGTGTATCTGGCTTATAATCATATGCAATACAGCAGCAACTATGGCCTATTAGATATGCAAATCGAACACAGTTCGCAATCAAACTAATCACATAAATTAGTTAACATGTTTCTGTATATTTTATTTTGTTTTGTTTTGGTTTTAGTTTTGGTTTTGTTGTTTACAATACGAATCGAATCTTATCGCTTGGCGGGCCAAAACAAGCAACCATTTTAAGTACTTCCATGGCGAGTACGTCATTGAACTTGACTTTGAAGGCGTTCCAGTCGTAGTTTTAGCCAGAGAGCTCAGCTCAAGTTATGACACTCGATGTCAGTTGTCGGACAACACGCAGGGCGGACAGATGTACAAATACAAAACACAAACACAAACACAGATGCAGATACACATTTAGCATCAGACACTTGTGTGCTTATATTTGTATGTAGATGCGCTGAAACCAGTTATTAAAGTGCAAGTGTAGCTGGCTAAGCATGATGGCCATTTAATTGTTGCCCCAGAAGGCAGAAGGCAGCTCAAAATTCAATTTCAAAGGCAGCTGCATAAATCGTACTTGAAACTCTCGTTGGACGTGTGGGTGTTTCTGGGTCTCTGAAGTATGTCGTTGTCTCATGCCTCACATTGGCATGCTAATTAAGAAAATATATAAAAATACACATACCTACATATACATGTGTATATTTGTATTAATATAAACAGGCTATGTAAATTTTTCGATTTAGTTCGATGTGCGTTTTGCATGTCGTCATGAAATTCTCCCGGTTAATCGCAATGACTCACAGTTATCAAGTCCAATTCGGTTAACACCGAACCAGAAGTAGTCACAAGTAGTCACAAGGGTAATTCTTTTTTTCAGTTAACAACTTTCTGGTGTGCCCATTACAGCAAGTTCGTTGCTTAAGTCTTTTGTTTAGCTGGTGCCAGAACTCTTCAGTCCGGTGTGTTAATAAAGCGCAATGACGACTAAAAAATGTTGTTGGTGCCGTTAGCCTCTTTTATCTTTTTTGGACAAAACAAGCCAAAATTACACAACTTAACGGTTAATTTAATTATACAGCCAGAAACGAAACGAGTCGAAATCAAAAGGAAACAACGCAACAACTTTTGAATGCATTTCATAAAAAAGGAACAAGATAAGTACGAGGGGAAAAAATGAACTGTCAGGCAATTCGTCAATCTGTCAGCTTTTTGACAGCTTAAATTGTGTGGGGTTTTTTTTTTCATTTGGTTCTTTGTTTGTTCTGTATTTTGAATTCAATAAGCTCCGCGGTTGGACTGCAATTCATCAGTTGCATGCGGAAATAATCAGAGCAGTTGACGAGGGTATTTTTATCCAGGGACCGCAAATAAGAGTTATGAGAAACTGGATTAGCTTTTATTTTCAATTTTTATTTAAAAATTTTAGAATAAAAGTTATTTTTCAATTTATATTATAAAAATTAAAAATAAAAGTTATTCTTCAATTTTTATTATATAACTTGAATATAAGAATTATTCTTAAATTTTTAGTATAAAAGTTGAAAAATATAAATTGAATGCAAATGTCTTTTGAGCCGGAAGATGGTGGTGAGAGGGTAACGTTGCTCGGACACTCTTTAGCTATGACTTTGTATTTAGATGTCACTGTGGGAAATACGCCTTCCAATTCGAAAAACATTTTCAGTCAATTTTTTATTTTCAATTTTTATTTTTAATTGCTAAAATAAAAATTTAAAATAAGAGTTAAATTATATTTTTATTATAAAAAATTTTAATTTAATTATTATTTTATAATTTTTTTATTTAGATTGAAAAATAAGAGTTTTCGTTTAATTTTTTTGAAAAAAAAATCAGCAAATAAGTTTTATTTAATAAATTATATTTTAAAAATTATAATCGTTACGGTCGCTGTTATTATTAGGTAAAGTTATGAAATTCAGCAGAAATAAAAAAGATGTTGATAAGTCTGTAAAAAATCTTAGAATATATTTACAAAATGCATGATGAAATTATTAATTGAATCATATGAGAATTGTGCAAGTTTTTTCAAAACCTTTTTACTTTCACACCGAAACCAAAAGGCATGTCAAAATGGCCAGTCATTGGCAAATCAATGAAATACTCAAACTTTGCATATCAAACAACCAGCGGAAGGTGATCGACTTTAATGGGCACACAAAACCAACATGAATAAACACCTCACACTTTGCTGTCAGCTGGGCCTTTGTTGCCGGTTTCTTGCTAATCGAAATGACAAATATTTAACTTATTGTCGAAAATATATAGGAAAGAAAATACAAACAAATTGAAGTTGCTACGTAAGTGCTAAGAGTAACGGTAGCGATGGAAAATTAACGTAAATTACCAACAATTTGTGGGCGTCATGAAGACGTCAGACGAAGATTCGCTGTGAAAATCAACTTTCGCGTCGCACTTTCTGAGCACATTATGTATATGAAGGGAAATTACACAAGCGACGAGTCGAAATTTCAAATTTCATGATACATTACGCATACGCACTGTGTGTCTGTGTGAAATTACGCATACGGCGTGTGTGAAATTGACACCACTTTGTAGGCCTTGTGGGCGTTGCAGGAAATCATAAAATGTTATTTTCATTAGACGGAAGATATTGTGGTGTCTATAATATATCTGTTACTTTTGTCACAAGCGACAGTACGGATAAATTATAACTACAATTACCAGTTTTCCAGTTTTCGCTGCAATTGTGGGCAGAGTGTGAATGTCTCGAAGGTGGAACCTGCTAGCTACGAGTGTATTCGGGTCTACCGAGAGTGTATTCAAAGTGTATTCAGCTCCCAATTATGTAATTTTGTTTGTAATTTGGCCAAGACAAAGGCGGGCACTGCAAAAATATGCAAAGAATTGTGGCCGAGTGTAACCAAACCAGTTGCCATTCATTTTACAACTGGCTAACAGCACATTAAGCCAACAAAGCCATAAATTTGTACTCAATAAATGTCGCTTAATTAAACGCAATTGACTCATTTAGCTAATTAATCAATGCAAATTAAAACAACAACAATACGCCCACAAGATCTGGCAAGTGCGGGTGCCCAAGAGTCACCATAACATATAATTAAGCGATTTGCGCATTTGCCCAGCCAAAGCAAATCTGGATAATCAGTTAACCAGACGGAAGTCACGGCGGCAATCCGAAAGATACATTTGCGTGTGCCTAATAACAGACGCTAAACGAAAGCTCTGACCACAAAATAGATACAAAACAAAAGAAAAAAATTATACTAAAAATGAATTTATTTGCCAATGGAAAAAAATTGCCATGCTCTGGAGTGTAAAGCCGCAAACAAAACATCTAAATACTAAGGCTCATATTCAGCCTCTCGCATCGAATTAGTTTTATAAAAAAAGTTGAAACTGGGGTCAAAATGACGCAGACGGAAGTACAATTGCGGGTTGTGGTTTATATTCATAGGTATGAGTACATTCACATAGTCTGATATTCACTATATACTCGTACATATATCACTTGAAGTACGGGGCGTTGCTGTTAAATGTGCGGCACTTTAATCAAAAAGTATTTATAATTGAATTGTAGCAAAAGTTTTGTGCTGAAAGATTGAGCCAAGCCATCAAAGAGATCTTAGATACTGAAAATTGAGACATGTATTGCACACATATATTGTGTACAAATGTATATTTATAAAGCAGTCTGAAGATTAATGTTGAAAGGAGAACAGATAATCAAGAACAGAAATGACATGAGCAAGGAAGTGAACAATTGTTGTTTGGCGAGTATATATTTTACAGCTCACAATTTAAAGATTTATGAAGACTGATTTAATCTTTTTACATTATTTTTGCAATTCAGGGAGTGTGCTGGAAAATTTAGACTATAGATCGTAAATAAAATGGTAGTTTATCGACCTCTATTCATTTTTATACATTTCAATAAATGAATTTAATTCGTCAGATTAAAAGAATTTGGGATAAGTTAATACAATTAACAAAGTAATAATAAAAGTGAAGTACTCGCATTTACTAGCATCTTGTTAGCAAGTTTTCCTCCATGTTCGTTGTCCAAGTCTTTCGAATTTATTATGCTTGTCAAACTGACACGCGTTCGCTTCTGTTTGTTTCTGAACTGAAATTCAAACCAGAACACAAGAGCCAATTATGCAAATGTTTGAGTCCAACAAGTGAACTGAAAACTGACAAAAAAAACGGAGATTTGCATATCGGTCAATTGTTGCACGATTTTCACAGCGCACGCGCTGAAAATAACAAAAAATGTCTCTTTTGCTATTGTGAAATAAATTCTTCTTACTCACTATTGTTTAATTGACAATTATTTCGATCTCTCTCTCTCTCTCACACTTTTCAAATCTATTTACGCACTTTCAATGCCACTGAATGTACTCAACGCCTGCGCAATGTTGCATGAAATTCCATATAAAAATATGCAACCCACACACTGAAAGCTATTTTTAAGCAAACAAATAAATCAATCAGCAGATCAACAATTTTGCGTATTAATTTGTCAGCTGTAACACAAAACCCAAAAAGTCAGATTAACCTAGATAAAGACTAAATATATAAGTGAACACATACATATATATTTAGGCAAAATTTTCAAGTGGCGCAAATGCAAATACGAAATTTATTAGCGGACATCTGTCAAATAATGAGAGCCCAGTTCCAACCACAAAAGCCACAGCAAATCGACTTTCGTTTTGGTAATTATGGAAAATAAATTATTATATTTGTTGTTATTTTTCTTTGCGGTCTTTTTGGCTTTCGTATTTCCTTACAAGCATTCAGCCATCGGTTGTCTGTCAATCATAAAACTGTAAAAATATATATAACAACCCATAAAGAAATTCATAATAATATTATCATTTACACTGACCTTCGCAACAACTGGCGTTGATCGTTTTGTATTCGGACTTGAATTCGGATTCGAGCTCGAGTATGTTCATAAAAGGTCCGCTATGATTACCAAGTAGACTTGAACGTCTCACGTTTGTCAGTGGCGGCTCCGGGTGGCAATGTGGTTTCTGTGGTTGCACTGCAAAGTGGGGCAGAACAGAACTACGGTGGGAAATTGTATAGGCTACGCTCTCTACAGATTGTAACGGGCGCAACTTTAGTATAATTTGCTGATGAAAAGTGATTTGAATTGTATATTATAAACAAGTACACTAAATTAAATAAAAGTCTTTGATTTGGTTGTTTTAGAAAATCACATAAATAATTTCAAAAATTGATAAAAGTTGCTTATACTTCTCTCTCATCCTATTTATTTGAAATGAATACATAGAAATGTTTGCACATTCTCTAAAATAAACCTCTTCTATTTGAATTTTTTCCGGCGTCAAACTGTTCATCCAACCCTCCCTTTTGCTGTCTCATTAAGCATTTTATTTTATTTTGCTTTTGTAAAAAATGGCCTAGAATGAAGCTAAATAAATCTCATGCATAGGATGAGAAAAAAATTGTGAAAATAAAGTAGATTTTGAAAAGATACAAATGTGTCTCCCAGAATATGCAAGTTTGACTATAGTAAAGATCTGAGTAGAACCCAATTAATACACGTTTGGACGACTAATGTAAACAATTTGTTGGCAGTAACCTTTAGCGACGACAAGTCCAGCGATAAGACCTATTAATCAAATCCGGCGATGAACAGAGAGACTTTACTGTAGGGAGTGGGAACGCACCGGGAAAAATAAATTGGCAACGCTGTGGTGCACAGCATTTCAGTGTTTATTTATGCGCAGCGAATGAAGTCTAATTACACATAATTGCGCATAATTAAAATTTAATTAACACAATCGAGCTGCTCGCACACACAAGCACAAACACACAGCTGAGAGGAGCCAGAATTCAAGTCAAATAGTGAAACCGGCAAAACGTGTCCAAGGCGGCTGTTGTGAATGTGAATGTGAATGTGTCTTTTTGGCCAAGTTGCGTGCTGTATTCAGAGAAATAGTGCAAGCATTTTAACCAGCAAGCAGAAAATAATAACAACTTTTATTTGTAGCCAAGTGTTAAGAGACAATACAACGCATTTGGCCAGCACCGAAACGAGTGCAAGTTCAACGACGAAAAACGAGTTTCTCATTTTATTTAATTTTATTTTTATTTTTATATTTATTTTTATTTTGGTTGTTGGCCAACTCTTGGCATGGGCATTAGCAGCGTCATCATCTGTCTGTCTGTCTGTCTCTCTGCCTGTGTGTCGGCATATGAGGAAGTTAATGCCTGAGCAGCAACTCACCCGACACGCCAAGATCTGGCTAAGAAAACTAACTAACAGTTACTATTTAGCGGACCGCCGCATAAAATATGCAGTCAAATTGCTTTTCTTTCAAGCTGACCACCGTTTGGAGGGGGGAGGGAGAGGGAGAGGCAGAGGGGAAGTGAGGTGCAGCTAGGAGGGGCGGGGTGGAGGAGTTGTCGGTGGTGTACAAAGTGGGTCTGGGATTGCATCGCTGACTCGGGCTGTGTGCTAAATTTGGTTTTTTATTTAGCTTAACTGGCGTTTCACTGTTAATGCCGCTGAACACTTGTTTTGACAGTACGCCACTCGCACAGTGGGACAAAGGTGATTTGTAAAGTAACAAAAATAAAAACTATTTTCGAATATGTGAGCACTAATTAATTTTAAATTGATATAAGAGTTATCCGATTTATTGTATTTTTTTTAACAACTAAAAAATTTTTTATGAAATATTTTATTTGAAAAGTATAAGAAAGTGATATGAGAAAATTTATCTCCGCACTTCTATTTTAATATGCCAAATATCTTTGCTGAAATGCCAAGTGAAGTCATAATAGATAAGAAAATTTACTATATGATTTGAAAGAAATATTTTTTCTTAACATATCTAGTTTGTTATAGTGAAATCGTTTAGATTTATCATTTCCTTGACAGTTTCTCCAATAGGAAGCTGCGTTCTTAAACTTAACAATTTCTTTTATAAATTATCTCTCAAAAATAATAATTGAAATGTCAACTGAACCACTGTGCTTGTCTGGTCGCCTATGGGCCTAGTCGATGTCGTTGACCAGGTTATAACAAGAAATGAGATTCTTGCGCAAGTTTGACAGTAATAAATGTATGTGTTGTCATTGTGGCCAGTACTTGGAGTTTAAACAGTCGATTCTCCATCTCTCTCTTGGTGCCATCAAAAGCGAATTAAATGAAGTACCTAAAAAAAAAACACACAAAAACAGATAAATACACATGTTACCAGCTGTCTGTTGATCCAAGCGGAAATAGACTGTGACATCCGCCGAGTTGCTGACAGCTCCGGATGATGGCTGATGAGTGTGTGTCTGAGTTTGCCTCTGGTTCTGGCATATCCGCTGGACGTTGGCCGCAAATTTAATTAGAAATCTGCACGGGCTTTGAGTTGTTTCAGTTGGAGTTAGTTCAAGGCACTCGGTTTCCGCTGCTGCCGGCCGAACGGCAAACAAATAAAAAGAAATAAAAAACATTTTCACACTTTGCAATATAATTAACTAACGAAATTTCTTTTCATTCTGCTCTTGTCATTTCAGCAAACACACACACACACACACAGAGAATCAAATTAGACCGTGAAAGCAACAAAAAAATAAATAAAAGCAAACAGCCAGCAAAGCGTGCAAAAGAAAAAGCAAAGAAAATTATCATAGTTAGCATAGAAGCAAGACAAAGGGGGGAGAAGTGTAGTAGATGTGCACAGTAGCATGCCTAGAACGTCTGGAAAATGATTATTATGATAATAAATTAAACTTGCCATTAATTTAGTAACGAAAACGGCAGACGGTCGATGGAAGACGGTAGACGGTAGACGGTAGCATAATAACAATAAATAATCATTTGAAATAGGCAAGCGAGAATAACTATAAAATACACACGGAGAGCGAGCGACTTTGGGCCCAAGCACAGAGCCACAACTGGAGCTGGAGCCAGTGCAGCAGCCCTCCAATAATAATTTCAACTTCAACTCAACAAGACGAAGAGCAGCTCGAGCGTGCAAATTAAAAGCGCACAGTAGCACGAAGGAATACAGCAACAACAACCAGAACTACAACATGGAAGTGGCAACAACAAACAATCACAGTCAGAGCCATCATCATCATCATCATCATCGAAGTGGCGGTGGTGGTGGTGCTGCTGCTGTTGCCCTTGGCGGTGGTTCCCGTTCACCGTTTCAACGTGAGGTGCGTGAATGGCAACGCATCGATCCGGACACTGGAGCGTTGTTCAGCGGCCGCTTGGAGGCAGATCGCTGGATAAATGGACCGATGAACAGCTATGGCAAGGTAAGAGACCCCAGATAGATAATCCAAAGCAAAATAAATAAATACGTATTATCGTAATTTTTATATAAATTAAGTTGCCAAGGGTTTTAATTTTCAAAAACATTTCCTACTTTTGTGCTGCAAATAAACGTAACTTTTCTCCCGGGACGAGAAACTGAATACACTTTTATTTTCAATTTTTATTTCAAAATTAAAGAATTAAAGTAATATTTCAATTTTTATTATAAAAATTATAAATATCAGTTATATAACTAAGTTCCAATTCAAATAACATTTACACTCAATTTTTATTTATCAACTTAATTAATAATTCTTAATTTAAATTTTTAAAATATAAATTGAAAAAAAAATTATATTTTTTATTTTTGTAATAAAAATTGAAAAATAACTTTTATTTTCAATTGCAAAAATAAAAATTGAAAATTAGAGTAAAAATTTAATTAAAAAAAATGGAAATTTTTATTATTTTTTAACATTTTTTTTTGTATTATTTTTTTAACAAAAATCAACAAATAACTTTTACTTAATAATTAATGTTTTAAAAACTATAATCGTTACGGTCCCTGCTTTTCTCAGTGTATTGTGGCCAGATTGATGGCCAGTCTGAGGCCTAATTGTTGTTGTCTTCTTATTTGCAGTCTGTTATTGTCTAGGCAAGCGCTTCTTGCACATCAAAATGAAATTGAAAGGCACGCTCCGGGCTCTAAATGTAGAGGCGTCTACTAATTTAGTGCACTCCGCACTGGCTTTAAGCCTGATTGCCAGTTTGGTTAGCTGCCTTTCGATTTTAATCGGTTAATAGTTTATTTAGCTATCAAGCGAATGAAACGCCTCAAAAGCAGCCCAACTGACGCTCGTAATGAAAAGATGTTACTTCAGCTGAAAATAATTATAAAAAAAAATCAAGAAGACAGCTTTCACTGATTAGTTTATTATAAAATAGATAACCCTAGTAGGACCTCATGCAGAGAAATTGATAGAAAAAATAATTAATTTACCAAAGATTTGAAAGAGAATAATTAGATACAAAATTCGCTAATTGTGTCGATTGCTTAATACACTATTATTAATTTGTATCCATGGAAGGGGATAGTAAAAAAAATATAATAGTTAATAGTTTTGTTATTTTTTAGAGATACAACTCAAAGAGTAAAATTTTTAATACCTAATTTGAAAATCTGAAGTTTGTCTCTATAAATAAACAAATAAATGTTAAGCTATATTTTCACTGAATCTGCTACTATTTTGGTGCAATTATGGATATTTCCGCTAAGTCGTTCTGATAGATAGAATTGTTTAAGTGTTTTAATAATACCTCATCGATTGTTTATTAGAAGGAATGAAAGTAGTCAAACCAAAAATGGCAACATCTCTCTCAATCAAGTTGTTTACAATTAAGAATTTACTGTTCTTCTGCTCATCAGAAATTACCCATACCTAAAATTAAATTGATGCCACTGGGCATGCGGTTCAAACCGTTAGATACGCATAGCAAATAGAAAAAAAATAGATGGAGAAAAGCTTTGATAGATCTTCATCGAACACATAGCTGGTCAGTTATTCTGGCTGATGGCTTTGTGGGTCAGAGCTTTGTTACCACGAGCAACTGCAGCAGCGGCATCAGAATAAGCGTTGACCATCTTCACTGAGCCATAATTAACAGGTCGCACGCACACGTCTGTTTGTGGAATCTACTGGTGCTCAGATACTAGATACAAGATACACTCGCTGTGTGTGCCACTTATTAATCGATTTGCCAGCGAGTCTAAGCGAACAAATCTTTCGCATTTATAATTGCCAAGAGAAACAAACGCATGGCCGAGTCACTTGAGAATTCCAGCAAGTGTTTGCATTGCTTTTGTTTTGATTTCATTTTATACCTTTACCTTTTCCACACACACACACACACACACACACACTTACACACACATAAAGAGATACACACCTCGTGGCGGCAATTAATGCGAGCTCTTCAGATTTCACTTGTCTTTGGGCCAAACTACTGTTCAATTTTGTTGCCATTGATTGCTCTAGAATTTGTTGGTTAATTATAATGGCAGACGGACTTCAGTCCGGCTAACAATATTGTGCTTGATCATTGAGTACAGCAAGCACCAAAGACTGAGTACTGACTATCGACTGAGTACTGAGTACTGAGTGCCAAATGCCAGAGTCATCATCCAAGAGTCGTGCGTGTGGCCAAGTCAAGTACACTTAAATAAAACTGAGTTACTCTAAGATAGTTTAAAAATTTACTCTTAATTCTGTGACATCATAACAGTATAACAACCGAATAGTGAGTGTATTAATCAAAATATAAATAAATTGAGTGTTTCTTATATTAATATTTTAGATTTCTTGAGTTGTATGAAATTATACAGGTGTGCCACAGAAATCTCTTCCACTTGAGTTTCACGTCAATTTAATTTCTCCGTGCTACAGTAAACTCATCTAGAAATTTTTGAGGGAAACGAAACCACCACTCAATCCACTGTCATCTGATGCCATGAGAATAATGTCACATTTTTTGTCCGAATTTTAAAATTTGGAGATGTCGAGTAACTTTTATTGTTTGTCGCGCAAATAACTTTTCAATTTTTGCAAGCTATACAAAATCAATTATTAAATAAATAAATTAAATTATATTAATTAAAAAAGAAATAAAATAAAAATTATTATTCTGCACTGATAAACTTAAAAAAGTTGCTAAACAAACACTTGGCAAATTTAATCTGAGAAGCGGCCAACCCTAGCAGCCTAGTTCGAAAAGGTTGGTGAACATGCTAAAAAGAATAAATAGCTCGAAGCACTGAGAAATTTTCGAAGAACTGAGAAATTTTCGAAGCACTGAGAAATTCTCGTAGCGGAATTGCTTTTCTCTGAATTCGCGATCACTTGTGATTTTTTTACTATAATTCGATATTTAACGAACTAAAGTTCGATATAAAAAATATTTACATTGTATAATATTTTAAAGACCCTTTATTATAAATTTTAACAAACTTCAAGGAATACCAGAATTTTCTTTAATATTCTATTTATGTCGTTTTCGGCGTCTTTGGTCTTATCATAATTTGGGAAAACTTAAGAACATTTCGCTGCCAAGGGTACCAATAAAATCCACCATTGTAGAGACCATTTAGATTGCTGTTAAGAATTAATTTAAAAACATTATAACATTGTATTGAATATATGTAAAATTACTCACCAATGATAGCAACTGTTGAACCACCATCCAGAACTGTTTTCATCAGCGCAATTTCTTTCGCTGTTGTCATTATCTTCATCAAATGTCGAGAATTTCATGTTATTATGATGAATCAGGCCATCGCCAGCAGTTCCCGAGTATTTGCCAAGAGAACTTATTTGAAAGGAGGCATCTTCATTGCCAATTGCAAAACTATCGTATTGAGCATATCGGGTTTCATTGTTCAAGTTCTGAAGATATATATATAGTTCGTGGGGCTGTGATTTGGTCATCAGATGAAGTTTATCGAGTCCAATGAAGAATTCACCCCGCAAATCGCCAAAGCCCGCTTGATAATCTCTCCAGTTTCGATTAAAGTTAACTTTACCATTGATACGACGTTGAACAACTGTCCAGCCAGATCCGGCCAAGGTCGAGTCACAAGGAACTTGGAAGGGATCCATTCCAGGCACCTTTATAGAATGTATTTCGGTTGACTTACAACGACAGCTGGAGGATTCACATTTGTTCGATTGAACAACGAACTCGGCGACTTCAGCTTTTAATTCCTTTATTTGATTTTCCTGTTGCACAATTTGTTCCTCCTGCTGTGCAGTTTTGATCCTTAACATCGCGATCAGTTCATGTTTATTAAGGATCGCCCTTTCCAGTGCCTCATGCTCAGCTCGCAAACTAGTTAGTTCTCTCTCCACGCTTGCGATTGTTTTCTAAAAGTTTATTGCATTTCATAATTGACTTTCAAGAAATATAAAAAACACTCACAGTTTCTGCTGCTTCACATCTTGCCAATAGTGTTGTGGATATTATGAAAACACAAAATACAATTAAGTGTTTCGACATTTTTATAAAGCAATCCAAAATGTTAAACCGGTGCCTAATCAGAACAAATTAAAACTAATTCAAGCTTTAAATTAGATTCAACGTTGAAGTCTTAGATTGTTATATTTTGACTCTAACTAATTATCAGCTACTTTTTGCACTCTCTGTTGTAGATTTTTATTTATAGTAATATACTCAATTTATTTGCCTGAAACCTAGGTGAACTATACATTTTTAATCTTTATATGCGAGGCAGCGTTTTTAATTTTTTTATAGAAGCTGAACTTAGATTATAGCTGTCTTATCAGCAAATATTTGTAATATTTACTCTTTATTTTAAATTAATATAAAATATACAAATATCTGAAATGAAAATCAATTTATCTATAAAAATAGTTATCAACTTATTGTGATCTCTTTTCTTTCTCTTTTTTTTCTCTCTTTTTTTCTCATTCACATTTTATATGCCCTTTTGCATTTACTTTATGGCTGCAGGGTATTTAGAAACTCGTTGTTGTGAATAAACTTTTTATTATTTTTGTGCCTAACTTATCGCGATTGAACTTTGTTGCCACTGCTGCTGCTGTTGCCGATCGAAGCAATCAATAGAATCGAAAACAATCAAAGAGCCCTCGAACTAGAAATGTGTCTGGAGTTGAAGCTGGAGTTGGAGCTGGAGCTGGAGCTGATTCAGTGGTCAGTTCCAGTTTAAACAGTCGCACAGTTGATTTGATTGCTTGAACTCAGACTGAGACTTGGGGATTTATATCAATGGCGAGTCTATTGACTTGGTTATCCCGCTGTGTCTGTTTGCCGACAAAGTCAAAGGCAAACTTGCCGACCACGAGCCCACAACAAAATTCAATTGAATGAACTCAATGCGAGCGATCTTTGATTTGTGCCAGGGCACAGCTCGGCAGAGATCAACGGAGAACTCTCGATACATCCCAGAGTTGCTGAGTGGGGCTTGAGGTACCGTTAGACGACAACTGCTCCAAGAACCAAGAACTCAAAGTCATGGGTTGCTTCATTAACATTATGGATAGTTGCATAAAATTTACATTTAGCCCGAGTGCGCGACATGCAGCATTTGAATTATTTTTTGCCAAAGTTGGAGTTGGAGTTGGAGCTGAAGTTGAAGTTGGATTTAGAGTTGGCGCTGCAGACGTAGCATGTGGCAAGCCAAGTGCAGAGTAACGGTAAAAAGCCGCTGGCAAGATGTCTTTTGTGGGTCAGTAGGTTGCCAAGTCAGCCAGACAGGGAGTACGATGTATAAAGATGCTGAGATTCTCTCAGTTGACGGCCAAGCATTTGACCATTTGGCCATTCGGCCATTCGGCCAATTGGCTACTGCTCGTAAATTACATGCAACTAATTGAGGATGTCAACTGACGTGTCTCACTTCAATTAAATACCGCCAGTTGTTTGCTTCCTGCATCTTGGCAGCCCATAAAATGACCATGACGCGATCATGAACAGCCAGAGAGTTGGAGAGGAAGGAGGCAACACATACGAGTATGAGTATGAGTGTCTATGATTTACTTATGCAAGTGTGAGTACTCGAACTCGTACTCGTACTCGCACTCGTACTCATACTCGTCTAAAGCCAGTGCACGCTGTGCTCTATAGAGATATAAAGCCAACGAGATCGTGACAGAAATAATGCATATAAAAATGTATATTATTAGCGTTTAAGAGGCGCAGAGCAAAGCCACAGCATGGCCAACAAAATGGCCATTGTTAGGCCAGGAAAGCAATTTAAAATGCAGCTCGGCACAGTGGGCTCAAGGTGATCAAAATTGCCAGTAACAAAGACGGTAATAAATACAGCGCTGCAAGGAACTTGACTTAAACAAAATGGTAAAAAAATATATCAAAAATAATGAATGACAATTTATAAGCAAAATAAAAAATACATTAAGACTTTAAAATTCATAATAAATGCAGTTTTAATACAGTTTATATTCAGTCATACAATGTGAATGATATTTTTTTTGTGTGTTGTTGTTATTTATAGTAAAAATATTGTTGTTCAATTTTACTTTTGTATTAACCCATTTTAATATATTTGGTATTTAAAAACCCAAGAAAGTGTTGACACTTTAGAAATTCTAGCACGGGGCATGTGAGAGATATCGATGCAAAAATTATTTTATAGTAAAGAGAATTAACAAAAATATAAGTATAAAAATTTAACAGTTTAGTTATCTTAGGTATACCTGCAGTTTTTTATATCTAGTTTTTTCTGCATAGAAAAAAGCTAAAAAATGTATGGAAATCGAAAAAATTTTAAGATAATTTTTTTGTTTCTTTTAACTTCTATGGTCTTTTAGGCACACATTTCAAAATTTCTCTTATTTGCAAAATAGGAACATGAAAATAACAAATACCGTTTAATTAAATTAATTATTTCAGAAACTGGAGTTTGTGTTTTATTTAAATATATGTACTAGTTAATTTTGAATTTGTTATATTATAGGGCTTCTTTAATATTCCACATATATATCCAGAGGTGCCACAGAAATCGCTTTTGCTTGAATTTGACTTAAATTTGTATGAAATTTATGTCAAACTCAAGCGACAGCGATTCCTGTGGAACCCCTGATAATTTGTATATTTAATTAAATTAAAATTTTCTAAAATACTTGTTTTAATTAGGTTGCATCCCTTACATACCAGAAACGACTTAAACCTTTGAAAAAAAAGGTAAATAGTCATATTTATTACGGACGTTCACCAACTTATTACTAAGGTTATTATGTTATATATGCGCTATAGAGTTTTAAGGCAATAAACTGCAATAAAAACAAAATAAATAAAACAAAGAGATAAACATAACAACTAGGTTTTATTGATTTTCTTACCACGGTGCAGGCAAAGTCAGTGCCAGCTAAAAATAAAAAGAGTCAACGCTTTGGCATGTCTATGCAGCGATCTACGCCAGCCCTTGCCGCCAGAAAAGGCGACATGCATGCGCAGACATGGAGCATATGGCAGGCAGAGACTGACACAGACAGACAGTGAGACAGACAGACAGACAGTGAGACAAGCCATGAGCTGAGATAGACAGTCAATCTTATGGCTGGAGACAGCCACGAAGACGAAGCCGAAGCCGAAGCATCATTAAATTCGTTTAAAGCGAAAATATTTTGGCATAGGCCAGGTGAAGTCAAGCCAGGCCGAACCAAGGCAGAGACAGAGACAGGGACAGAGACCAAGACCAAGACACAGACAGACGGAGTCTTGTAGACGTCTACATCATCACGACTTTGGCTTTGGTACTCACTTGTAATGTATGCGCGTCCCGGGCCAAAACCGAGCAGCATTTGCAACATTTGCAACATTTGCAGCTGCCGCATTTTGTTGAACCTTCAACTTGACTTTGAGCCAAAACAGCAATTCAGCCAGCAAACCAGCAACCAGCAGCACCATAAAGCCATTGAGCATTTTTCAATTTGGCTCGTATCTGCCATGCTGCCTGTGCCTTGAAATCGTTGCCTTATCAGCAACATGGGTGCTCAAGTTCGAGATCATGACACTGATTCACCGATTGTTTTGCCGTGCCAATAAAAATACTCGTATATTTTTCAAATACCGCCAGCTGTGTTGATTAGACCAAAAACCACGCCCCCTCTCCTTTCCCGACTGCATGCAGATTGGCACAGCTTAATTAGCTGGCTGGCTGGCTGGCTGGCAAGTGAAACCAGGCCAAGTCAGGCCAAGTTCGGGCCATAAAACAGCATCCAGCGGGCAAAAAGCCGTAAAGCCTACACATGTTCCATGGATAGCTGGGAAAAGAGGTCAACGAAAGACACACATAGAACTGCAGTCACTATAAGTAAAAAACAAAAAAAGTGTAATACATTGCCAAAAGGAGATTTAAGACAAGTCTTCCCTCTTTTGCCCCAATTTCCACTTCGCAGTCTTCGTCTTCGTCTTCGCCCTGGCGTGAGAAATTCAACGACGATCGGAACGTGCATAGCCTAAGGGTTCGAAACTTGGCTTATAATTTATGTCTGCACCGCTAATTGTGGAACGTATCTGGCACATGAAAAAAAATTCGGAAGTCCAGGATGTAAAGCTAATTTCGGAATTCTATAACGAGTTACAGTCGAACTTCCCTAACTCGAATCACCATTATCCACGAAAAAAGTTCGAGTTATAGAGACTTCGAGTTACGTAATTTTCTTTTTTTAATTTTTTAAAAGAAACTACAATTTTATTGAATCACAAAAACATTTCAAATTGCAAACATTTCTTGTTATTTTCAACAAAAAAAATTCCAGTTTGTTTAAGACCTGTCGATATTCTCAAAAATTGCTTTTATCGTTCTTTTGCTGTATCCAGAAGAAGTTCCCAATTCAAATGTCATCACAATTAATTTTCCATTCTTTAATGTAATGAAAACTGTTTTCAATGAGATACCATATTTTTCACAAACTTTATGTTTTTTGGTCCAGTTTAATACACGTGACGGTGCCATGGTAAATAATATTGCACTGATGCTCTGACAAAAAAGTACATTACGAACATCTTTCCTATAGGAAATTCAGAACCCTAAGTAATTGTTGATGCCATATTTTATCATGTTGCATCACCATATGTTAATTTACAATTACCAGAAAATTTATACTCTTTACTTTACCCCTCACTTTACTTTAAAATAAATTTTAGAAAATATTTAATTTTTAAGAAATGTGAATTTTAATTTAATTTTTAGCCTCATATTTAATTTTAAAAGGTCCAAATTAGCCTAGAAAAGTGGTTTTTAATGAAAAAAACACACTACTTTTTGTGTAGTGGCATAAAGTTAAATTTAAGTTAGCTTTTCAAATTCCTTCTCCACAAATATATTTGACAAATTAAAATGATTTTGGCGTTTTGGCTGCCATTTTATGTAACAACATTACATTGCAAAACTAAGAATTTTAAGCTTGAATTTGAGAATGATTTTTTTTCTGTGTACCCTGTTTACCCTTGGATGCGGCTCAAGGATGAGTGTGACTTTAGGGAGCCGCAAAAATGATTATGCATTTGCAATTGGCCTGCGGTCAACATGGACTGACCGAGGCAGAAAGCCAATCATAAAGCATGCAATTCATGGATTGAAATCGAACAAATTGTTAGTTAAAAGACAAGCCCAGTGACATCACTTAAGAAAAAATACTTACCACACATATCTAAGCTGATTCTTTGTGGGCACGAGAACAACCACAAAAAGTATCTCTTAGTCACTGAACAAGAATCATGAGTCAACATTGATCCTTTTCCTTACATTTTGTTGTTCAACATTTGTTCTTTATTCTTTGTTGTAATCAAATTTTATGTTTTGGTTATTGTTGTGGTTGTTGTTGCTGTTGTGCATTTGAATGGAAGTGGAGCATTGAGAATGCATTTGATTTGTACATTGACACGAATATGCCCAAACGGAACCTTAATAAAAAAATTCAAACGCTATAAATCATAGCCATAATCGATTGCCACAATCGATCTATTGGGCCACACAACCGATATGAGAGTGTGAGTGTGTGTGTGTGTGTATTGCTCATGGCACGATCCAAAAATC